>VZRR01011904.1:71928-94988 GCA_013398015.1 Oreocharis arfaki
CCCCCGGGGGCTCGCAGTGACGCAGCTCCCGGCGGGGCCCCCCGCCCGTCTCCTCCGCCCCCACTCCCCTTTTAAACCGCGCCGGAGCCGCCGAGCGAGCGCCGCCGAGCAGAGCAGAGCAGAGCATGGGGCCGCGGGCGCTGCTCGCCCTCCTGGCGGCCGCCGCCCTGGCAGGTGAGCGGGCACGGGAGCGGGCACATCCCGCCGGGAGAGCGCTGGGAAGGGCGGAGGAACGGCCGGGGAGCAGCCCCAGCGGGCGCGGGGAGCGGCGGAGGGATAGAGGGGCTCGCTCCGGGCAGGCGGCGCCGGGGGCCGGACCCGCCTGGCCGGGGTCGTGTCTCGGGAGGGGGCGGTGGGGCCGGGGCGTGGGGATGGCGCTGGGCGAGGGCTCCCCAGCCGCCCCGCCTTTATTTTTATCCCAGTACAGCATCTTTGCACAAAGACTTCTCGGTGCCGTTTCGTTACCAGGGTGCCGCTGGGTTTTTGCCAGCCGGTGCTGGGAGGTGGTGGCAAAGTAGCGGCTCTGCAGCTTTAACTGAGAGGGTTTCTAATTTTTTTGCACGCGGCATTAAATACTAAAACCCCACTGTGAAATGAACCTTAAACACAATAGAATGAGGCGATGGCTTGGCTCTATAGTGTTTTATGCATACTTACATCGTTGCTGGAAAGGGTCGGTGTCATTGTGGGTTGAGTATTTTGGCTTTAGGTCTGTTAGAAGTCTCCACACTTCTGGGACTTGTACAGAGACTGTGAGGAAGTTGGCTGCCTTCAAGTGCCTTCGTTGAAATCAAAGAGGGAGGGTGGAATATGAGAGGGAGAGACCCCAACACAGAGAAGCTCACCACACTTATGCCATAGATTCTATAGGGATTTTTTACCGAATATTTTTTCCTGTTTCTGTACAGATCAGGTACTTCTTTGTATCCTTTGTGGCTGTCGTGCTTTCAAATGTTGAATTGGTCAAACATTGACTTCAAGAACTTTCTAGTACTCCTGCAAATCAATATGCCCAAATTTCAGTGATCCTGCCTAGGAAGACACTGACATTTTGGTGAGGAATGACACTGCACTGAGTCATCTGCATTAATGAAACAAAGTCATGTGGGGATTTCATCAGGGACCCACCCGAAGATCTGTTCTAATCTTGGAGATGCAAGCAAAAACCGTGTGAATTTGTCCGGCATTTATCATCATTTTTCGTGATATTCATCAACTCTCAGCACTTAGGCAAAATCAAATAATCTGATCGTAGCTGCCTGGGCAGACTTGGTTCAGGAGGGTAGAGCAGATGCAGGGCTTTGCTTTGTGTGGCTGTGGTTTGTTTCTCGCTGTGTGTTCAGGTGCAAGGTTTCCATGCTGGCACGTGCTCTGACTTTGCTCTGCTCTGGAACCCCGCAGTGGTCCCGTCTGCTGTGTTCCTGCAAGCCCATGGCTGGGTGCCCTGCTGCCTGACCCTGCTGTGCCTCTCAGGGTGATGGCCTCACCCCTCCTAAACACACGTGGAGAGGGAGGCAGCCGTGTTGGCCAGCACCTTCAGGTGGCAGGTGGCCCCGAGGGAGCTCTTGCCAGCTGGCGTGGGCTGGTACTGCCAGCACCTGGGTAAAGTGGGGCATTGCTGGCTCCCCACTGCCTTCCTGGCTCAGCCCTGGCAGAGCAGCAGTGTGTTATTTCAGGCTCCAGTGTGGATTGGAGGCTCATTCTGTTTCTGCAGGCAGGTTAATATGACATATGTCCAATACCATTTGGTTCTCCTGACGTTGTTGTGATGCTTCCTCTTTGTTCATGTTGGCTTTCACTGTTAACCAAGCTCTTGTGGGCTTTTGAATGACACAGCAAAGGCAGAGGGTACAACCTGACTTAACATTCCTGTGCCACTGACAGCGCTTGGGGGTGGCCTGAAGTAGCAAAAGATGTCCAGGAGTTTGTCTGCTCTGTGCTTTGTCCCATCACCTGGTGTCACTCACGGGAGAGGTGCTGTGGCTGCATCACTGAAAGGACAAAATCAGACATTTGCCCTGGTGCCTGTCAGGTTTTCTCAGGGGCTGGAGGAGCAGAGAAACCTCCCCAGGGAGAGGCAGTGAAGGGGCTCATACCTGTGCTTATGTGAGAGTGGTGACTGGGAGCAGCTCCTGCTGTAAGAGCAGCATCCCCAACACCTGTGGGACTGAGAGAATGTCTTTTTATGGATAACACTTATTTTAGTGGCAGAGGCTTTGTCTCCTGCCCCCATTGGTGTGCATCCTTCTCCTCCATGCATGCAGCAGGGTGGGCTGCAGCAGTGTGATAGTTATTTGCATACTGGGTTAGTGAAGGAGCTCAGAGCCAGCAGTGTGATAGTTATTTGCATACTGGGTTAGTGAAGGAGCTCAGAGCCAGCAGTGTGATAGTTATTTGCATACTGGGTTAGTGAAGGAGCTCAGAGCCTGCCTCAGTCAGCGCTGAACGCCAGAGATGGGGGAGAGGGTTGGCTCTGTGCAGCACCATCTCCCCTCACACACCACCTGGCACTGGGGGAATGCTGGGGGAGGGATGCAGTGCTATTTTAGGGGAATCCCTTCTGTGCTATCCTTGTGTGGGTTCCCTTCTCTGATGGCGCTTGTATACGCAGGGAAGGGATGGGGGCTGGAGAAGCTCATCCCTACGTATGTGTTTGGGGGAGACCACAGAAATATCAGGAGTTATTGTGTGATGTTCAGCTGTTATACTCTGAGTCAGTGCTCCAGGGGATGTCTGCTTCCTCTGCCAGCACAGAGAATAAAGGTTGTGTTGCTTTAAATAGTGCAAGGCTACATGCTCCTGTCTTCCTTGGGGCAGTGCTCATTCTCCTGATGTTGAAAGGTAAAACTGACCTCCTTTATCTACGTGATGTGCTGTGTGTTCACCTGTTTCAGGAGGTCTCTCACTGACCCAGCCAGAGAGAGGTCATGGTTGTGTTTAGGACTCTCCTGCTCCGTGTGAGGACTTGAGAGCTGCACCCCAAGCTGTGTGTTTGTGTGCTGTGATTCTGCACGGCATGGGAGGCCTGCAAAGCCAGGATGCAACAGGCCCTGCTTCCACACACCCTTGTGTGGCTGGCAGAGGTGCTTAACCTCACTCCTGGAAATCTCCAGGTGCATGGGAGCTGACACAGTTTATTAATAACACAGCAGCCAAGCTTGTTAACCAGCTGGAGATATTGCAGCAGTGATGGCAAAATAAGGCAGCACGGAGGTTTTATTGGCAGCAGCTTCTTTCCAAAAGCAAATTCCTTGGCCCAGGTACAACAGAACTGGTGTAAGGAGGTGTGAGTTATCCCATGTGTCCTCAGGACAGAGAGAGAGAGGGATATACTACTCCCTTCCAGGATAGTTTTCCACTGAGATTTGAGGGGCTTTTTGCATATTTCTTGGAATGATAATGGACCACTCAGTGAATGGAAATTTTCCTGTCCCTTCTGGCTCTCTCCATCCTTCCAGGAGTTGGCTCTAAGTGAGACAGGATTTCTCCAGTAGGATTGGGACAGTAGCTGCTTTAAAGTCTTAAAGAATGGTCTGCTATTGGCAGGGGATGCACCTAGAGCTTCTTCAAGAAGCTGAAATATTCTTGAGGTGCAAGCAGGCCTTGCTTGTTGGGTTTGATTTATTTTTTTTAACCATCAAACAGGTGCAACTACATAAGGACCTGATTTGAAGTAAAGTTCCATTTTGGAATTGAAGCGTGGCATCTTTGGTGTTGCATTTTTTGTGGGTGGGATTATTCCTGGTGTGTATTATTTTAGTGCTACAAGTGTTACCATGCCCCTTCTCTCGTGCTGTGCCTCAATTTTACATGGCTTTCCCATCCAAATAAGGAAAGATTTGATGTGGAATGTGCCTGGTTTAGTTGGCTGGCCAACCCAAAACTCAGGCTGTATGTTTGAGACCAATTTGCCTGAGGACTCCTGTCAGTGATGCTCATGTTAATGAGTTAATAATTGGTTGTTAATAATTGGTTTTATTTCCAGGTTCCAGCACAATTCCAGTGGAAAAAGACCGCGCTGAAGAAATGGTGAGTAGCTGCTTGTCAAACCAGCCTCAGAAGGTATCAGTGATGTGTTCTCCATGATTGGTTTTTAAACTCTCAGGGCAGTGCTTTATTTTTTTTCTGAGGGTGAATTTTTAAAAGCTCCTGGCTGATGTGGAACTCGGAGTGGCTTTAGCTGTCAGGAGATGCCTGCCTGCACCTCAGTGCGTTTGGTGGAAGTGGGAGCTGGTTCCTGTGTCACTGTGGTACTTGTGAAACTCTGCATTGTACAGCTGCTTGAAAAGGGTTATGAAATATTACTCAGTACATGTTATTGTGCTGTAAACAGTGAGGTGACAGCTTTGGGGAAAGATGAAATACCTACAGTTACCAACTGTGTAACAGACTTGCTAATGTAGTCCTTCCTCTCCTGCTTTGGAAAGAGATCTTACCCTGTGTGGTGAAATAAATGCCATCAGCTGCTCCCAGAGCCTTTAACCTGACACCAGACCGCCTGCACTGGTTGCTACTCTGATTATTTAGATTAGTAAACACCTGGCAATAACCAGAAATAGTTAAAAGACAAATGGCTCTATAAATGTTTCATTGTCTCCTCCCAGTCATCCCCAACAGATTGTCAACCTGAGGCTCTTGTACCTGCAGCAAACAGAGCACTTGTTCACACCAACAACTTCAGCTCTTGAAATTCACTTTATACAGAGGAGGTGCTTAGGTAGTGCTTAGAATTAGAGCACATTGTGTGACTTTCCTAAATCAATCCATTTTCTCTTCTTCCAGACAATCCAGTTGGATGTTCAGTGCTAAAAACCAGGCAGGACTTTGATCCCACACACGTGAAAAGGTGTGGGGTGTATCTCTTACAGAAGATACAGACATATTTTAGTTTATAGGCAATCCAAACTACCTTTGCACCATCCTCATTTGGACAGATTCTACAGGATAATCCTCATCCTTTGAATGTGTGTTGTGTTTATTTTATAGGGTGTGTTACCACTTGTTGTTTGACTCTCCTTTGTACTGGGTAGGGTATTTAATATTTTAAAAGGTGCAAAAGGAGCCTGTTACCTCTGCAAACAAAAGGGGAGCTAAGAAGACCTTATGTCTGTTCTCTTCCTGCTGGTATGGGAGTGAGGAGCAAAGCCCAAATGCACAGGTTAACTCCAATCTCAAACAGCTTTTTCTACCAGCTGGGTCAGAAGTAAAGTTTCCATTTTTGCCATGAGGATTTTTTCTCCTGTTTTTTCTCTTCCAGGTGACCCAGTGCATAGTGGAGGTTCTGTCCAATGCTCTGTCTAAGCCAAATGCTCCCCCTATTAATCCTGAATGCAGAGAAATCCTGAAGAAGAGTAAGTACAACATCATCTGAACTTAGGAAAGGAATTTGGTGCATGGTTTCTCTCTGGTGTTGGAGCTGGTGAGCTGTTATTTCAGCCTGTGGGAAACTTGTGTTTGACAGTGGGAAACTCCAAATTTCAGTGCCAGAATTCTGGTTTCCTTCTGTTCAGCCTGTCTCGCTCAGAGAACAAACAGCCTGACCTGGGAATTGCCAGGGATTCTTGGCTGACACTTGTGGCTCTCTCCTTAAACCGAGAGAGAGAGGAGAGTCTGAGAGGACTTGACAAACTCTTTAGGCAGCCCGAGAAGATGCAGCATAACTACTGCAAGGCACCAGATTTCTTTAATACTTTTTTTCAGTCAATTTTTAACAACTTTTAAAATTTGCTAAAAACCCCCAGTGTTCCTGAGTAGCTTGGAGTAGATGGTTGGCTTTTTATTGTGAACAAGCATCTGTGATGGGTAGGGCCTGACATTCAAAGAACTGAACACAACTCCAGATCCCATTGATTTTTAGTGGGAATGAGAGCTGGCTTAATTCAGCACTAAAAATGTGATCACAAAAAAGCCAAAGAAGGAAAAATATTCTGGAAATTTCAGGGGAACTTGTAAAATGCCTAATTAAGTGGAGTTAATTAGTTAGTTAATCCTTTTCCAGGCAAGCATACACAATAGTAGCAAACTACTGATTTTAAAAACAGAATTAAGAAATCAATTCTGTCCAAATTTCCTTGGTACTTTGGGAAGCCAGTTATCTGTTTGAAATAACACTTCAGTGGAGGGTTGGATCACTCCATGGTGCTTCTTTTGTTACTGTAGGTGATAAAAATGACAGAGAGAGAAGCGAAAACAAGCAACCTGAAGTGAGGCATCCCAAAGACCCAGCAGAGACTGAAAAACATCCTACTGAGAGCATGGAGAAAGAACAAAGGCAGGCAGAAGAGGAATCTAAAAAGTACATGGAAGGAGGTGATGAGGAGAAACTTGCTCGTGAGGAAGGTAAAAGCAAGGAAGAGGAGGCTGGACACCACACAGCTGCTCAGGATGAGACACTTCACACAGAAATAAAAAAGCACTATCAGGAAATTGGGAGAGAGGAGGAGAGGAATTACCACAGTGAAGAGGAAAGCAAAGAGGGCAAGTGTTGTGAAGATGTAGAGGCTGCTGTTCTCAGCAAGAAGTCGCACTCGGAGGGTGTGAGCGTGGATGAGTTCCGTGGTGGGAGTGATCAGAGCCCTGGGGGCCACTGGCACCTGGAGGAGGGAATGCAGAGCCCACACAAACAAATTCGGGAAGGTGAAGAGGGAGAGGGAGAAAGGAGTGAGAAATACCTCCACGAGTCTCAGGAACAGGGTTTCTCCCACCAGCAAGAGCGTGAAGACTCTGAGGAGAGTGAAGAAACAGAGGAGGAAAAGGAGCCCTACAAACCCAAAGGTTATCATGGGAAGCCCAGAGCAGGTGACTCCTATGAAGAGAAGAGGGGCCGTGGGGGTGAGAGGGGAGAAGCAGCTGGGGGGTCACACCAGGGGGAGGCCAATCTCTGGGAGCAGTGGAAGCACCGTCAGAAGCATCAGGAAGAGTCTGAGGAGAAGGGTGGCTACCCTGGGAGGCGCGGGCCTGAGGAGCTGCAGGAGGAGAGGCCTGCAGAGCAGGGCAGTGAGGAGCACGGCAACAGCTGGCAGCAGAGCCAGGAGAGCAGGGAAGGGGAAAACAGGAGGCATCACCACAGCGAGGAAAGCAATGAGAAGTGGCGTGAGGAGAGGAGACACCACGATGGATCACACCGTTCTGAGGGCAGGACGTACCTTGCCGATGAAAACGAGGAAGAGCTGGACAGGTACCTCAGCAAGGAGAAGCAGCATCCTGCCCGAGGGAGATCCCACTTACGGAACAAGGAAGAGGAAGGGTCACAGAAGGCTTACGCTCGAGAGCGCAAGGGGCAGGCCAGGAGGCACTACAGCACTGAGGACAGCCTGGAGGAGGAGGAGGAGGAGGTGGAAAAGAAGCATCACAGCAGCGACCAGGTGGAGAATGAAGAGGAGGAAAGATATGCAGAGAGGGAGGAGTACAGAGGCCACCTCCCTGCAGAGAAAGAGAAGAGAACCGCAGCATCCTACAGGCCTTTCTACCCACTGCTGTGGTGGAAAAGCCGGCACTTGGACAAAAGGGACAGTGCGGGGGAGCAGCTTCTGGAGGGCAGGGAGGACGGCAGGCCCGCCCTGAGTGAGAAGAGCCTTTTCCCTGAATACGACGACGATGAGTGGTGGTCAGAAAAGCAAATCCAGAGTGCTCTGAACCACAGGCGCACCGAGAAGAGGAATCCTGGCAAAACGAACAGATACGATGTGGAAAGGCAATACAAGAAGATGGACCAACTCGCACAACTCCTGAACTACAGGAAGAAGTCAGCTGAATTCCCAGAGCTGTACAGCTCTGGAGAAGACCTGAAGAAACGTCATGTAGCTGGGAATGACAGAAGGAGTCTAAGCCAGAGGCCCCTGACGGAAGAGGAGGTATGTGTACAGCAGTTTCTCTGAAAAGCTGGGGGAAGCACACTTCCAAATCCATTCCCAAGGCAGCTGGGACACTGTGCATGGAAAAACACAAGATGAAGTCGCATTTTGAGAGTAGATCTTCAGTGATTTAAAAATCTGCTTTCTTTGAACAGTGCAACTTTGAATTTGGTGAACTGCCCCAGGGTACAGTCTGGAGGGATAAAGACACAGCTCCTGTCTGCTGCAAGACAGGAAGGGAAAGATTTTATTCCTCTTTGGGCCCTGCCTCTCCCTGTAGGCTCTGCAGACTGACAAAACCAAGGTGCCATTGCAGTAGGAGCAGAGGGGGAACCGATGAGCACCACTTGGTCTGTCGGGGTGTTTAAAATACAGAGCTGGAAATGAGTTGGGTGTTCAGAGTGAAATCAGCTGTCCATGCACTTCCCAGCTGGAATTGCAGAGCAGAACCTGCCTTGCCCCTGTCAGTCCAATTCACGTGTGTAGTTCACACGAAGTGAATCCTCTTTTTTTGTTGGACTTCCTGTTCTGCTCCAGTATCCAGGAAAACTGAGCCTGCACCCATCAGTTAGATCCCATCAGCCAGATCTTCCTCATGTGTGTCGCTGTACCCATGCATTGCACAGAGCTGTGCTGGAGGCTGGACACTGATTAATACAGATGTTAATTGGTGTTAACAAGTCCTCATAGTGAAGAACTGGCTGCATAAAGCTTCTCCTGCTCTCCGTGGCTGTGGAGCTGTGCCCTCGCTGCACTGTGCTGGCTGTGGGACCTCCCAGGGACAGCTCCTGCAGCTGTGGCATGGCAGGAGGCCACCGCTGGGTAATGGTGTAATTAGGCTGTAATTAGGGCCCGCTCTCAGAATTAAAATTCTGATGCTTTCCCCAGCCTCAGTTCAGTCCAAAGCAGGGAATTTTGCCCATCTCCCGAGAATGAGCTGTGCTGATAACACCCCCTGTGTTCAGGAACCGGGAGGTGGTGGGACAGAACTTGCCTTCGAAATGGCCTTTCCTCTCCTTTCCACAGAGCAAAGCATTTGCCACTGTTAATGACGTGTACAACGCTCTCTATGTTTTCACAGGAAAAGGAGCTGGAAAACTTGGCCACCATGGATCTGGAGCTGCAGAAAATAGCAGAGAAGATTAACAGCCTCAGGAGAGGCTGAAGGTGTCCTCGCAACACCTGTGTCGTGTGGTAAATCCACTGCCACTGGATGGTTGTTTGCCCTAAACCCAGGAAATTCTACTCACTGTCCACTCTCGTGTAGTGATTTACACAGCTGAAAGTGTCTTTAATTTGCTGTTATGCTCCTGAGCCCTGAATGGCATGAGTTTTAGTAACATAACCTTTCACGTGGGCAGGTATTTTTAATATGCTTTCGGAGATAATTGTGTTAGTGTTCTTCAGGAATATATTTGTCTGAGTTTGCAATAATAAAAACCATTGATCTTGGACCAAACCTTCTCCTTGTTCCCGTGGCTGATGGGGTTATCTCAGAGTGAGCTGCATCAGGTGTAGACTGTGCACAGAACAGTGGTGCTCCTCCAAGATCTTTTAAAAGTTACAAGGAGCCCAACCGTGCATTTTGTTTGCCAGTTCGCATGAGCATGAGAGGGAAGAAGGCATTTGAAGTCTCAATAATGATTAATTTCTTGTTTCCTTGCTGGTTTTCACTGCGTTTTACAAGGATTATGGCACATTGGAAACCTGGGGTTCAGTGTTGCGACCGTGTCAGTGGCACTGCTGGTGAAATGCAGCCAGATTGGCTTTGATCCAGATTAGCGCCCCGGGTGTTCCAACATTGTTTATTTCTCAAACTGCTCTATTATGCAAATGTATTTCCCATGTTATTGTTTTTATTGTCACAGGTGGTAAAATCTACATCCTCTCCTTTTATGGGTTTTTCACGTGAGGAGGAGAAGAAAAGAGAAGAGAAACTTCCCATAAAGTAGAAAAACAACACTGGGAAGTTTACAAAAAGCAGAGGCAGATAAAGCCTGCAGGTGTAGTGTACCTGTTCTCCCGAGAGAAAGCTTTAGCTGCTTCTTTACACGAAATACAACCCCTGTTTTGAGCCAATGATGCCCTGAAAGAGCATTACTCTTCCCAAAATACAGAATTCTACAGCTTTATCAAGTCTCAGCACTTGATGCCAAAGCTCCATGTTCTGTCCAGTCAGTCCAGACACTGACGAGGGAGTTCCAGAATGGAAGCCAAGCCCTCCTGGCCCTATGAGCTCCCACTGGGGGTGTAAAGGGGTGCAGCCAGCAGAGTATTGTCCTCCTAAAGCCTGTGCTGGACCTCTTTATTTCCAAAAAGAGGGAAAAGTAAGAAAAAGAAGATAAATCTCTTTAGGGAAAACACCCTGTTGTTTAATTGAAATGGCAAATGCAAAGTTAAAAAAAATTAATAAAAAAAGCCATCTGAAAGATCCAACAGTAGAATAAATATATATACATACAGCAGTTTTGTCTTAAAAACATACAGCAACTCTCAGGAAACTGACAGACAATACTAAATAGAGACATTCTGTTTAAATAGTTAGTATTTTAATTTAAGAACATGCATTTTCTCCTCTGTATTTATTTCAGGAAAACATGGAGTCATGCTATAAGCATGGGGTCGTGTCTACTATTAGTTCTCTCTTTTTATCATTCCTTTGGAAAAAGAAGTGTATGATTTTTGCTGTTCATTCTATTTCCTTAAATTACTGAACAGAGCCGAGTTCTGTGTCCCAAGTGGGAGTAGATCACCATGTGGAATCATGAGGAGAATCCTATGATGCCTTTCTGGGAGAATGGAAAGCTAAGTTGGATGTGTTGATTCTGATTCAACCTTTTAAAAAACTACCTCATATTCAGATTTGGCAACAAACAGAATGCCTGCACTGAGGCTTTGTCTTCTCTTGATCTTCTCTCCTTCTTGAAGTTCCTATGAGTTCAGTGGGATGTTTGCTCCCAAGGGTTCTCCTTGACATTCAGATGCTGGGAGCTGCTAAGGAGCAGGGCAGTCCCTCCTCCCCTGCAGCCCTGCTGCTTTCTCTGACCCAAGCACGACAGGCACAGCCCTGTGCTGTCAGCAGCACAGAAAGGACTCGTTATTTCACTAAACTCCTGAGATCTAAACCACAAGTCAACTCTTCAGATGTTAACAGGGAAGGTCTTGAAGTCTGCATCTTTTAGATGATGGCTCCTCCATCTTCAGTGCTTCCGAGGTACTGGAATCAGATTTGCCCTTATCCAAGACGACAGTGATGCCAGACAGGAGGTACCCTCCACCTCCACTCATGGTCAGCTTTGGATGGCTGCGATCTGGTAAAACCTTTAAAAAAAACCAAACAAACAACAACAAAACACACCCAAAACACACCCCACAACCAGCAACTGTAAAAATCCACTCTGTGTGTACACATCATGTTGTGTAATTCCAGCTTACAGGATAGGATGTACATTTTTTTCCCAGCCACAACTACAAACAGCCATTGGGGGAGTGTATCTTTAAAGTATCTGCAGAGGAGAATCCAGTTGCAGAAATCCATAATAATATAGGCTGCTGCCTCACTGGTTACATCTTCATGGCACTGCCAGCCAAGGTTTGAGACACATGGAAGTGCCATTCTGTGCTCAGAAGTACTCTGCAAAAAACCAGCCTGAAGGAATTCCATGATTTCCAGTTCTGTGCCTATCACCTTTCTGCAGCCCCCCTCAGGCTCAGACACAGCACTGAGCCATCCCTTTCAGCCACTTGCACCTTTTGTCCCTTCAGCTCTGCTTCCTTCTTACCCTGTCACTGCAGGTCTCGGAGGTTTTACCTGTGACCAGGGCACTGCAGTGCTGCTCTCACTGCAGCTGGACACAGGCACCCTTGTCAGGCCCACCTCCTGTGGACATCTAGGAATTACTAATGCTGTCACTGTGCTACAGGTATTTCAGGAAATGTTTAATGAAATGCAACAAAGTAAACTTTTTCGAATTGCTACAATGAAGCATCAGAGCTCTCCAGAACGCCCCCTGCTCTGGGGTAGAGCGAATTGCCTGTGCTTATACATTGTTTCAGTCAGTCCGAACCCCCCCCCCAATTTTCAGGGAATGTTGTCCTCCTCAGCATTCTCATGGTTTTAGCAGCCCCTTACTGCCATCCTTACCTGGTAGTTCCGTAGCCAGGTTTCAGACAGCTTCAGGTTGATGACTCCCCCTCTTTCTCTCAGCTTGGTGTAACATTCTAATAATGGCTTAGAAAAACCGAAGAAGAGGTTACACGGCAGAATGGCATCAGGCTTGAACTGTAACAGCTCAAGTAACATCTTGATTTACCTCTTTATACTGGCAGTAGACAACAAAAGGCCTCGAGGGAGCAACAAATTCCAATAAAGAAAGTAACAAGGGTGTGGGATGAAACTTGCTGGCTACAATTAAGCTGCAAAAGAAGTTTTGTGCACATTAGTTTTGTGCTTCTGAAACCTACTCACAAAGTGACATTGCCTCCTACTCAGCACAGCAATCAATTACAGCTTAAAAGTGTCCCATCAGCACCTTTTCATTGCTCTGACAACTCCCCAAAGATAAAAACAAATCATGACTTCCTACCGGCGTAATTAAGAGGCTGAAGCATTGCTCCCCAAAGTGCAGACTATTAAATGCACTGCAGGAGCACTCACCTCAGCCGTGCTGGGCTCCACAGTAACTCTTACAGTCTAGGAAATTTTATGTTGCTTGCTCTGCCCCAAGACTATTTTCCAAACACAATTTAAATTTTGTGACTGCCAAATGTTGCTTAGAATGTAACCTCAGTCGTGAGTCTTCAGACTGAGTAGTCTTCTTAATTAGTTTTATGTAAAAGGAATATTTGAAGAGAGAACAAATCCTTAATAGGCACGACTATAAATCTTTTAAAAAGAAACTATGTCCTTGACAACCTAAAGCCTTCATATTTTATTCTCCATCCTCATTTTAACATCATAGGATAACTTGGATCTACAGATGGTTGAGATTCTCTACGCTATCTCCAGTTTTAATCCAAAAAAATCACTGCTGAACTACACTGCAAGAAGTGGTTGATAATTCGTTATTAATTCGTGCTTGTGCAGAAAGAATGGGCTAATTAAAGTCCTTCTCCAGTGGACACAGACTACTGAGATGCCACATCAATTAACATTTGTTCTCCAGGGGAATGTGCAGCATGGGAGCAGAGTTAAACCTGCCAGACAAAGGGGAGGCAAAAGCTGATGTTCAATTTTGTAAATACAGCAGAGGTGAGGAGGTGAGATCATTCTTTTTCAGTCGTTCTCACTTTGGTTGTGTGCCAGCCATGGCCTTGCAGGCCATTTGCTTTAAACACAAACCTCAAAAGAGTGGTGCTCCATCGTGAACCAAGCAGGCCACAAAGGAAAGACTCCTCCTGTGCCTTGGAATGCTGCACTGGCACTGCCAGGGGCTCTGCCAGGCTACACGAAGGGAAGCAGGGCTGAGAGACTCCGTATGGCAGCACAGATTGCTGCCAGCAGGGAGCCTGGCCAGCCACAGGATTGATGCAAGGGCTGAGGGGGGAGCAGGAAGAGGCAGAGGAAGCGCAGGGAAGGGCAGAGCAAGGGAGGTGGTCTAATTCTGACCACGTGGAGTCTCTATGAGCCAATTTCTGCTTCCAAAGTGTCAGGAAAATGGAATAGTCTATCTCTAGAGTCATCTTTAAAAGAATACCAAATACCCAATGAATATCTTCCTTTTTCCCCTCAGTGGCCTAGCATCAGACCTCAACTCTCATAAAAGGAATCGAACAAACAGATCCAGTACAATGTTTGACCACACAACAGCACAAAATATAAAAATTTTACTGAAATGGTATCTTCTACATTCAGTAATAAATACTGTTAAAATCAGGACCTCAAGAATTCTGCTGAAGTTGGTACCAACCTTCACCTAATGAACAGCTTTTCTTTACTCTGCCATAAGTCCCAGTCTTTCTCCCCACCTCCAATGTTAACCAGCCTTTTCCCTATCCTTTCCCTGTTTTTCTCCTGCAAAAAACCCCCAAACCCTTACTTTCCCTGCCTGCATCTACTCAGGTACAGAGTCATTAATTTGAAGCATTTCTTTATTCCATGCCAAGGTTTTTTGTTACCCTGTGGCTCCTGATCTCAAGCAGCAGTGGCTACAAAAGGCAGATGGAGTCAGGAAGGGGATCAGGGCTGAGCCATCTGGGACAGTGCTCCCAGGCACCATAAATTCTCTTTACCCCCATCATGCTGGAGCCTTCCTAAAGCCAAGAATCACTCATCCCATCAGGAATGTCATTGTTACAGCTTTCATGCATTACAGAGGACAAAAGGGGGATAAAAGTGATTGAAAACAAATAAGAGTCAAATACTAAACAGGCTTCCTTGAACTCAACCAACAACTGAATGTACTATTTTACACGAAAGGAAATGACAAATATTCATTTTCCCTTTGCCAGATCATGCAGAGACATTAATTACAGTGATGGTGCAGGAAACAGCAGTGAAACCAGACCCAAACACTGCCACTGTTCAGGCAGCTCAGCGGTCACAGGCACTGCCAGACAGATGTGCAGAGCTTTTTACAAACCTCCTTGAACATTTTACTGCTTCAGAGGACACAGAATGACCTGGTTCTGCATGTTTATCAATTCTAACACTTAAATATGCTAGATGAGGTATAAGAATGAGCATTACTTAAAACATTTCATGGTAACAAACCCAAAAATTATATACAAGCATTTAAAAATAACCAGTAAATGTGCAATCCAAGCAGAACAGCTTTATTCTCAGTGAACCAATATTCTTTGGAGGAAAAAAAAAAAGAATGTTATTAAATTAACTAAATCAATGTTACCTGGTTAACTTGAATTAAGTTAAGAACTTAATTGTGAAGAAGAACTTAAAGAACTTAAAGTTGTGAATTTGCTAGGAACACAGTGAAAAAGTCACAACCACCAAATGCTCTTACACTATTTTGGAGCTCAATTTCTAGGAATATATTGATTGTATTTGTTTTAAATTTATGATATTAAATCTTTGTTCCTTTGGAATACCCGATCCTGGCCAAAGCAGGTAAAATAAAGTCATGTGGTTTTTTACTGTGTAAAAAAGAAACGAGTTCCTAAAAAACAAATCAACCAATCAAAACCCCAGAACAACAAATTTAGTTACACTTTAATGAACTTAAAACTTCGGGTTCTACTTTGTCAGTTAGAATCCTGTGATTTTTTTTGGCAGTAATTTTGTATCAGATTCTACCTGGATTCTGTTTTTGTTTGGATAGATTTTTTTCATTTTTAATATTTGCTTACATTTAGTTGACTTTTAGGTAATTTCACGCCATTTACATAAAAGAAAAAATCTCAACCAGGTATGAACTAACCAAGATCAAGACACTCTGCTTGTCTTGTCTTGTGCCCTCTGTCATTAGCACTGTTGATGTTGCTTTTTGTTTCTTATCTCGTTGCTGTTTCCAGTGAGTTGTTCTTATCTGAACCCCTGATCTTTGCCTTTGTGCCCCCAGTTCTCTGCTGGAGCCCACGGTCCCCTGGTCTGGGGTGTTTCAGACTCACCCATCGGCATTCTTCTCTCTCAGCAAAGCAGCAGCTTCTAGCAGCTTTTTCCTTCTCTCCCACTGTTTTATTTGCTTTTCCCGAACCTTTGAACAACAAAACAAACAGTTGGCACTTTAACTGGTAATTATTTACCGAATCATTAGTGCCTGGACTGCATTTTCATTTTATGAATCTTAATGTAAGACACAAGACAACATGCAGAGTTCCCCTTTAACACCTGACTAAGCTGCATTTCAGCAGGGCTGACTCAGACAGCACAATTTTATGTTCACAGGCGTTGAGAAACTTGAACAGCCACAATAAATATTCTTACATTTTCTTTATTTTCTTTTTCTTTGGTCTCTTTAAATTCTACATCTTCAGCATTAATGTCCATCGTGTCCTGCTCTTCTGGTGGATTGATCTCCATAGCTGCTTCAGTAGTAGGTTCCTCCTCTGTTTCCTGGAGGGAAGTCTGCTTCTCCTCAGTCAATCCATTGCTTTCCTCTTCCACCAGTGCATTCTCCTCGGGGTCTGCAGGCAGAGTCTCTGTAGTGAATGTCCCGGAGAGGAGACTCTGCACTTTGCTGAGAGGAAATTCATGAAGATTATCAAAGAAAAGTTTGGGAAATCCAAAACAACTGGTGGCAGCTCTAACAGGTCCTCCTCCTGGGTACATCTGAATGATGGATCCATAGCCTGTGGGAGGGAATGAATCAAAACACATTGGAAAGCCAGAATTCTGAAAATTTAAAAATTCTTTCTAAAATGCTTAAATGAAGGGTCCAGAACAGGGAAGTAAATTGCCTGCTCTTAATCCAACAATCGAATTTAACAAGCTGTGGAAATATGCCTCAAGGTAGAGAGCCTTTATTGAAAGGACAACAGTTACTGCAGCTCAAAAGGACAAGGTAACTCATAGAATATCTGTGTATTAAACATGTATTAGGGATTAGCTCAGAACATATAAACAATAACAAATTGTTAGAAAAGCTAATTTAATTAATAATTAAAAGACAAAATTTCTACAGTTTCTGTTACTTATTTATGGAGTTGCTTGAATTAAACCTGAAAGTTAATTTAAGGAGCTTTATTAGGCAAAGAATTTCTTCAACACCCAGGCTCTAAAGGAAGAGCTGTGAGATGTTAAACACACTAGAAATAACTTTTCAATAGCGACACTGAAATTGTATCTTATTTACTTCGAGAAGTAGCCCTATGGCCAAGAGCTGCTGAAACAAAACCAATCTGTAGTAGCACTGCCTGTGTGCTTCCCAGACAACAGATGCGTGCACATGACATCACACTTCGTACCTTTTCAGGCTTCTGGAATATAATTGTCATCTCTACCTGGTGTCTTAGAATAATGAAACTGATTAACTGAGTTTGAAAAACAAGTCAAGAGTCAAACTTCTAGAATATCCTCAAAGAAGTGTCACATACTTTCAAGACACACACTTTGCAGAACATACACTAAATCTGGTGCAGTGAACAAGAGGAATGGCAACATTTCCAGTGCTGTCTGAATTCCACCAACACTATTCCTGTTTTCTGCCATTCACTTCCCTGGACTTCCAGGTGTTTGGCAAGAATCTCCATACAAACTCCTTACAGCTTTTTCTGAACTCAATGTCATTATGCTAAGCCAGGAACTAAAACAGATCTACAAACAAGGCTATCGGTTTAATCAAAATTAATTATGTACACAACTATATAAAATTTAATTCTCAATTAATTTTTTACTTTGTTTTTAAATACTGAAAAATAAATCCAACTGATGAAAAACGCAACTTTCCCCAGTGGAAAAACATGTCTTCCTTTGAATCCTGGAGGTGGTAAAACGAGATTTCAGAAGCTGAGGAAGCATTTTAAAGCCCTGCCTTTCAGCAGTGCCACACAGGTGTGTATTTCCCTTGATGTGGGCATGACTAAGGCATGACTCACCCCCCATTCTCTCCATCACGGCCCCGAGCACCAGGCCCGAGCACGTTTCCATGACAATCATCTTGTTGCCAGCGTGGATGTTTCCCAAAGTCAGCATCTGAGCCAGGGTGTCGTATCTCAAGTGGCTGGAAGACAAGAGGGATTTAACAATCATCGAAGTTTGCTTGGAGATACTGCCTACTAGCTCAGGAGCCTGCCAAAAAAAGTTGGATTACAGGTAGATTTTCGGGAAGAGCATCAGTGATCTTCACCTGAAGTTTGACCATAATTAAACATCTGGTAATGAAGAACTAGAACTGGAGTCAACAAGAAATTAGCCAGGAAAAGCAAAAGTAAGATATGCAGTAGGGTGCACGTATCAAAGTGGACATCTTGTGCTGTGCCAGTCAGACAAAATATTTTTTTAAGCTTTTGTTAGTTTTTTCGCTGACATGTCAGCTTTGCAAAGAACAAATGGCATGGATGCATTTCCTGATCCAATAATGTATCCCTGGTGAGTTTCACCTGTTTTGCAGGAGCCTGCACCACCTGCAACTCAGGACCAAAACCCAACACATGCACTGAAGAAAATCAGTGATAGCTACACAAATTACAACTAATTTTTAGTAGAAAAAGAAGCCAAGCGACAGAGAGGGTGGAAGGAGCAGGAAAAAGGTCTGAGAAGCCTTAAATAACATGTATTTGAAGATTTTAAATCTCAGCATCTTGGATCTACTATTCCGACATCTAAAAAAAAGTATCAGTCCACCTTTAATGTCTGTAACAATGTATCTCTTAGGTTAGGCGAGTGAAAATCGAACCAGGCCAGATCTTTGTAGTCATGGCCCCCTCTGACTCTGACCCCAGTGTTACCCACACGTTTTTAAACTCTGGAGACTTCTGACTGAGGATTTTGAGTCCTTGACACGTTAAAGACAACAGTTCTTGCTTCTGCTAAGTGGCTGGTGATTTTGTGACGGAGCCAGGAAACAGAGATGTTAGGCCACCAGCCGAAGCAGGTAAGAGAGACCTTTGAAAACACAAAGAACCTCTGCCTGCACACGTAATTAGCAAGGTGGTGGTGACAGAAATGGTAAAAGCTGGTGCTGCGTGCAAAAGAGTTTTCCTGTTTGCTGCAATATTGATTCATTTTGTGTATCACATTATCTTTCAGTAACGTGAAATCCTCGTGTTCACGAGAAAGGAAGGAGAAGAAACGTGAATATTGTATACTTTGGTATAGTGCAGGTATTTAAAGAGTATTTAAGTATCTTTCTGTTATCATTTGAAAAAAGAAACAAAATGAAAACTCACTTAATTTTTCCAGGCTCCCGTGCGTAATACATGGTTGAAAGGATGCGAGTGGATGGTTTCACAATTGTAATAACTGCCTCATATCTGTAAAAAAAACCCCATAGTAATGGTCTTATTTTAATCTCAACAATGTAGGGAATTACCAAGTATTTTTCACATTTTAAAATTCACTTACTTTTTTTTCTTCTTCTTTATGTATTTATCTTGAGCAAATTCTGTTTTGTCTCTGAATGTTGTACTGTTCTCTATTAACTGCTGAACTATTTCCTTGGAAGAGACAATTCATTTTTGTTACAGCTAGCATTTATTTCCCATTCATTTCACATACAGTATTTTTTAAACAAACACTGAGGACATTTTTATCCAGTAGAGGCATGTATACCATTAACTTCTCCTGACACTAATGGCAAAGTCAATTTCTGGTAACCAACAGGACAAGTGAGGCACTACACTGACTATGTGTAGGAATTTAATCATATAGTTCTGCATAAAAAACTGAAAATGCTTATCCTGGAATGTTCAGTAATATTTGTTTTTCTCCATCTCCCTCTTTGGGAGGAAGAAATCTCTCTTATTTCAGCATCTCTGAGAGTATCTTTTTCCCTGTTTCATGTAGTTCCTCCCCTCTGCTCTGGTTAATCACCAGACATCTCCCTCACTCCAATAATGTTTTCAGTCTCACCAACTGTGCTTTACTCCTGTATCAATTCCTTGCACAATGTCCAACTCCTTAGAATTTATTATTTCCTGCAATATTCCTCCTGACTTTTTCCTTCTCTAGCTCCCAGGTTTTCCCAGAATTCCAGTTTTGGTTTCTTGGTCTCCTTTTTCTCATTGCCACCCTTTGCCAATCCAACTCTTGCTCCTGCTTTCAGATTCCAGCTGGAGGGATCATTAGGACCTCCAACAAAACCAAACCAACCCAACCCAACAGAACATTCCTAGCTCGGGGTTTGTTTCCATGCCAACACCACAAGAACAAATGCTGCTGGTTTGGGTTCTGTGATCCAAGTAGTTTAACTGCTAAAATTATGGGTTCTATTAAACGTGGAGGGGAGGAATGACAAAAGAAGTATTTTCAACTTGGATACTGCAGCTCCCACTGTGCTTTAAAAATCTGCTCAAAAAATAGAGTGGTGCAAGTACTCCTCACTTCCTATTGCTGCTTTTCAGGCCATTATTCCTTCAAACACTTAATATGTGTTATTAGAAGTGTGAAACAGCATCTCTTTCTTTTTTGCTTTATTCTAGGAAATAAATCAAATGCAGTGTCTGGGTTGTTTATGTTGTTTTGCAGGGTTTTCTTTGTTCCAGTAAAATTCACGGTGAGGAAACTGGGAAGTATCCTGAATCACCAAGACATGCCCTTCACAAACAGAAATTCAGATTTTAACACACATTTAGGGAAGAATAATATCTATTGCTGCTAATGTAGCTTAAAATAATATTCAGTTACAGTTCAGAAGGCAGAGTTAATAAAAGCACAGGAGATGCATGGCACAGGCATGCTGAGGACTCACAGGAAAGTCAGAGTGATCTTCTGCCATGGATAGTGAAAACAAAAACCACCAAAGCTATCAGCCTGATTAATACATTCTTCTCCAAGAGATAACACAACCAGCAGCACAACCATGGAAACAGAAGGACCATTCCAAACTCCTTGGACCCAGCAGGCAAAAGCAGAAAAAGTGCTCCAAAGAGCAGCTCCAAAGAGCAAGATGCAAACAGGAGATGAAGTCGATGCAAGCATGAGCAACTTCCTGGTTTTATTACAAAGGGTACACCAAAGACGAGAGAGAATTTTGCCTGACAGCACGTGCAGAACAGAACTGCTGCAAGGCTTCAGTAACATTTAAGATGGCTTAAAGGTCCCTTACTTTTGACAAGGTGCAGGGTTAAATACCAACCCCTTTTCTAACAGAATAGAACTGATCTCTTGGGAATACTCTCAGCTTTCCAGGTACAGAAAAAGCACCAGCATCACCCCTGTCTGGCAAGCACTGCCTACAGGCACGGTGGTGAGACATTTGTTACACAGTGTTATTTGTTAATAATTCACTGTTTGGGCATAATCTCTTCCTACACCTTTGACAGTTTGACTATTGCACAATTTTAATACCTCTGTAATACAGAAATAGTATTTTGAACCTTACACACAAGCAAAACCAAATGGTGATTATGTGAGCTGTACTTAATCTGTTATGACTTCTGACACCATAAAAATGTATACTTTACTCTCCACCGATAAAGTTGCCAACCTTACATAAAGTTTTCTCTGAAAACAGCCTTAGCATTTCTGTAAAACCAAAAAACACAACTTGACCAGAAGAACAAAGAAAAAGCACTGAAATCTATGCACAGATAGTAAGAATATCCCTTTTTCAGAAACTAAAATATAGCCATCAAGGTAGCACAGAAATGACACCAAAACCTTATTTTTACCTGTCCTTTAATACCCTTGTCCTTCAAAGCCTTTATGTCATCATGAGTCAGTTTTTGAGACTTCCCATCGTCAACTATGTTACGATTATCTGTCCCTGCTTCCTTTGTTTCTAAAGGAAAAGGATATAGATTTGTAAAATCTAGCTCCAAGTAAGTGGGAGAAACACATGATTTTAGTGTCACAGAAAGCAGATTTCTCGTGGTTAAACACACATTTTTCATGGCCTTGCAAAGTACAGCCTAAGCGATGAAATGCAATATGTGAAGTAAACCTTAATGTCAATAAAATCACCCAGACTAAGGTTCAAATTTTCTCCCACATCAGAAAGCTTATTTGTTACAGACTCATGAAACCACTGGTCAAGACAAAACCATGCACTTTCATGACAGAAAGAATATAAGTAACATGAATGATTAATAGAAACCTTTCCCAATTCCTTTGGTATCATCAAAGAAAGAAATTCATTTGAAATAGCTTTTCCAGCTGTCAGTCCTCTGGGATACCTGTGGTAGTCTCTTCCACCTCTTGCTTTGGCTGCAGGTTTCCACCACTGGTTACTTCAAATGTAGTTCCATAAATATGTCCAATGGCATTATCCAGGTAGAACCACTGCTTCTCAAAAATTATTTTTCTGAAATAACAGAAGAGTGAATGACACTTAAAGCATTATTTTTAGTATGTCTGAAACCCATTGAGCTTAAACTATAGCTTTATATATGGCATTTTCATCTATATCCCTGAAAAAAAGCAGGACAAGCATAGTGAAATTAACCACAAAACCCACATTAAACTGGCCAGGAAAAGAACAAAGAACTTCAATACACCATATAGGAACAACCTTTTTTTTGCAGTTCAAAAGAATTTTCAGATGACAGATAAAACGAGGCTATGACTTGTCAGTATCATTTTTGACAGAGAAAGTCAAGTGTATTAAATCCAAGCTGGGTCATTCAGAGTAGTGCAAACAGATGAGCATGGACCTGTGCTTTGCAAAGCTCCTCTGAAATAACATTTTCCAAAAGATTATGAAGAAAGACAGCAGAGTGTGTCCTGTAATCCTAGAAATGTCTAATTTTTAAAAAATTAAATTTACTATCCTTTTCATTTTGATTGCACCAAGGCAGGTTTGCACATTTTATTTCTTCACGCAAAATAGGATCCACAAAGCCTTAAACTTTCAGGCTGACCAACAAAGGCTACCTTGCTATCCCTGGAAATACCAATCCTGGCAAATGAAACAAGTAGCAGGATCTATGCCGCACTCACATTCAAATCAAAACTTGCCAGTGGGAGCCCTAATTATGCAAATTATACTCATCACTAATTCTGAACTACACCATTTTCCAACCAGTCTCATTCAAGCATAGTACCTTTAAACCTCCATCCTACTGAATCAGATGTCTGCCCACATTACCCAACACCGACTGCTTCACCCTGGTCTACAAAATTGTGTGCTGCCAGGGGAAGAGCCCAAACCGTGTCAAATAATTCTAGCATTTCCTGCTGGGCTGCAGGCGCTTTCTCGCTGTGCCAGCTGGCCTGGGAGAAAGAGACAGGAGACCTTTCATGGCACCCCCTCCAAAGCAGCAACTCCCCAGAGCTGAGTGCCAGCATCCTCCTGCACACTAACACCACGGAGCACGCTGAGGGCAATTAACAATCCCTATTAACACTCCACAGAAACCGCGTGCCACGGCGAGCTGAGCATGACGCCGGCCACACGCTGCTCAGGCTCCTCTTCACTCCTCGGCACCAGCCTGACACCGACAACGCAAAACTCTCAGATCTCTTTCACATTCTTAGGAGAAATGCAGCCACGAGCTCTTCCGGGTTTGAGGGGGGTTTTGCCATAGAAACCGAGGCAACATTAAAACATTCCCCGTCGACTGTCACACGAGCCTCGCGCGGCCGCTATTCCTGCCTGGCGCGGCGGGACAGCCGCGGGTCACCCCGGCGGGACACCGACCGGCACCGGGACC
>VZRR01011904.1:95018-110045 GCA_013398015.1 Oreocharis arfaki
AGCGAGAGCCGGCCCGGCCCCGGCTCCCCCCCGGGGCTGCTCTGTGCCTTCCCCCGGGCCTGGGGTAGGGAGGGAAAGGCCCAGCCTCCCGCGAGGTCCCCTCTGGAAAACAGCGCTAATTTAAATTAAATTTCTTCTGGTAAAATTTGTNAGAAAGGCAGCCCCGGGCGCTTCCGGGTTTGAGGGGGGGTTTTGCCATAGAAACCGAGGCAACATTAAAACATTCCCCGTCGACTGTCACACGAGCCTCGCGAGGCCGCTATTCCTGCCTGGCGCGGCGGGACAGCCGCGGGTCACCCCGGCGGGACACCGACCGGCACCGNGAGGACAGAAGGGAGAGCCCAAAAGGATGCCCGAACCTGGTGAGCCAGCCCCTGTGCTTCTATCCACATTCTGAAACCATATTACTTTTCTTTTAACGCACTGTGCTAGGCAATTACAGGTGTTTGTCTCCCGTGGTCAGAAGAATCACTGAGAATAAAACTTGCAAAGTTTCGCTATCCACATTCTTTTAACCCACATTTTAATTTTTTTTTCTTCCCCCCAGGAAAATCTNCCTTGAAGACGTCGTCCCGCTTGAGCACGGCGCAGTCGCCCTCACGGATGCGCGCGCCCGGGCCGCCCTCCATGGCCGCCGCCGCCGCTCGCGCCGCGTCCCTGCGCAGGCGCCGAACCCGCGCGGGCGGGNCGACTAGTCCAGTCAACGATGGACCAATTTATTCCCTATAAGGGCTGGAAACTTTATTTCTCTGAAGGTATTTTTTCACCAAAATTATATGTAGCGAGTATTTAATTTTTTTTTTCAAAAATTGGTTGCACTTAGTGTTAGTAGAGGTATAAGTTCAATAAAGAACAGCCAAAATTTCATATATAAAAACATAAATACAATCAAGACTTCACTCTTGTGATACACTGTAATCTCTGTGATCATTACTGGGATACTGTAGACATCTATCATCTACTTTAGTTTTGCAATGCAGGAAAACAATGGAAGAAAAAATACTTGTTTATGTATTTTGTGAAGTGGAAAGAATTACTTCTGTCACTAACATGGTGTGTTTTTAATTAGTTTACAATGACAAGTCTCCTTTTGTCCAGAAGACTCAAGCCTTTGAAAAGTTTTTCATGCAGCGCATTGAGCTTTATGATAAGGTAAAAAACAAGCACAAACATATCCCACCCCAACAATCTGTTGTTGATACAAGAAAATGACAGATTTTAAGTGTTTTTTTCTGTCAGAAGTAACCTCCATTGTAGACCTGAAACATTTAAGACATAATTTGGGTGTTCTGCTTCTAATTTGAAGTGTATTTTATCATTTACGATGTTTCCCAGGATGAAATAGAAAGAAAAGGAAGCATTCTCGTGGATTACAAGGAACTAATCCAAGACAGAGAACTGACTAAATCGATACCAAATATATCTACTGAACTCAGGGATATGCCTCAGAAAATACTGCAGTGTATGGGCCTGGCAATTCATCAGGTAAACACGAGGTTCTAATACATGGGAGCATAACCCTCACAACAAAAAGAATCAGTGACACTTAGGGGCAATTATGTTACAAACCCCAAAATTCTGTGTTTTTCTTTCTTGGGGGAAATGACTGTTTATTTAAAACTCAAATCCTTTAATCTCTCCCCTTCCTGTATGACCCACAAAATCACATTTTGAAGTTGCTTTGGTCTTGGTGCATTTTTCTCACTCATCATTGGAGCACTTGGCTATAACTAAATGTAGTTCTAACACTTATGTCTCTCCCTACTGGAAGTTCTCACTCCTGTGTCCCCCTTCCTGTTCCACCCAGGTGCTCACCAAGGACCTGGAAAGACATGCTGCAGAGCTGCAGGTGCAGGAGGGATTGCCCCTGGATGGGGAACCTATCATAAATGTCCCTCTCATCCATGCTAGGTAACGGGTGCTGGGCAGTTTTCTTTCCCAAGGAAGAGCTGTTTGCTTCCTTGCTAATCCCTGCTGGAGTCCATGCATGGTGCTGAAGGCTTATGTGTTTATGGGAAAACTGGGCTCTGGGAAGCTTTTTCCTGAAGAACACTCTACATTTTTCTTTTTTCTTCCCCATGACTTCATGTCCTTGTGAAGAAAAAAGTGAAACAAAGCCTCCTTATAAGCTGAACAAACAGCTTGAACTAGAAAAACTTGTAAGTAGAGAAGTGGCTTATAAGTAGAACAACTAGTAGTAGTATTAAGCCACAACTAGTGGCTTAATAGTAGAACAACTATTCCATAAAACGTGTATTGATTAAAAGCAGAACTATTTAAACTTCTGTTGACTGGAAAGTTTTTAATGAAACAAGTCCTTAGAACTTTTTTTCTTTATCGGAAGTAATGGCATCTCAGACTTCAAGGGTCTGAGGGAACTGGGTGTATAAGCCCTACTGGAGTTCAAATGGAGTTTAAATTACTTTTTAAAAAGTATTTTATTTTTCTTTGTTGTTTTTTAATTCCCTGCTGGTGGTAGCATAGCCACAATAAAACTTTGGTCCTTCTGTGTCACAAGTCTAAACCCCAGTCTTTATCCGAAACAACGGAAAGAGACAGTTAGACAGTTATGGATGATCATAAAATAATGTCTGTCTTGCTAGGCCAGAGGTGTCACTGGATAAATAACCTTTACTGTTTGAGGCTGTTGAGGTCGATTCATGTGGAGAATATTGGTTCTGCTGCTTTGTAGAACAAGAATCAAAGACTCTGCCATGGGTCCACCGAAAAAATACTTCCAAGCATTTTTCCTGGATTACCTTTTTTAATTGGGAATAGGATTTTTTGTCTGTTTATGTTTGGATGCGTTTGGGGGTTATTGTTGTCCTCCATTTCTGTGTGCTAATGCTGGACTTTGGTGCAGGGTGTACAACTATGAGCCTCTAACCCAGCTGAAAAATGTGAGGGCCAACTGCTACGGCAAATACATCGCCCTGCGTGGCACCGTGGTGAGGGTCAGCAACATCAAACCCCTGTGCACCAACCTGGCCTTCGTCTGTGCCACCTGTGGGGATGTGCAGGGTGTTCCTCTCCCTGATGGCAAGTACACCCTTCCCACCAAGGTAAGCTGAAACCTTGGCTTTTTGTTGTGCTTTGACAAAAAGCGGTGCCACTGGTATTACAAAAAAGAAAAAAAAATTAAAATATTGTCTTTAAAGCTAGGTTAAACAACTGACACATTGAAAAGAAATTAAACATAGCATGCAACTTTTCTTACTTCAGATCCTTGTTACTTGTAAAAAATGTGTGCTGCTGGAACAGGATATGTGACAAGCAATATGTGACAAGCAATATGTAGAATCTCCATGAAATCTGGAAAAAATGTTCTCTCTTTTAACTTCCATTTCACCAGTTATGTTTAAAAAGACTCTTCCACCTTGCTGTGGTGGTTTTCTATGCCTACATTGTTTGGTTTTTTGTTTAGAACTTTCTTTTTTAATTTTACTTTTTATTATCTGGACTTAAAAAGTCATTAGACATAGGAGAGTGCCTGGTGATTTTATGTTTCCTGATGTGCTCGAGTGGAAAAAATTATCTCCTCTGGAGCATCTGTGGGTATTATAAAAACAACAAATCAAAAACCAACCAACCAGCTAAAAAATACCACTCCCCCCCCTCCAAAAAACCCCAACAAACAAAAAAAACACAGCAAAAAACCCCACACAAAATGAAACAAAACAACACCAAACAAACCCAAAAACAAACAAAAAAAACCCCAACCCCAAAAACAAATAAAAAAATCCCACTACCTCTTCTTCCCCCCCTGCCCTTGCCCAGCTCAAACCAGTTCACCAAGGGGATCACACAATTCAGCTGTATTTGCTTTAACAGCTATGAGTCAGGCGTGTGTGCTTGATAGCTTTTCATTAATTATGTACACCCTAATTCGTAGCCCTAATTTAACTGGCTTTTTTCCTGGAAGGATACTGAATTATATTGCTTTGCTTTCCCTTTGTTTTTTTTATCAAATAAGGCAATTTCACCTTAGATTTTAAAAAAGGCTGGGAGTAAATCAGAATTCCTGTCGTTGCAGTGCCTTGTTCCCGAGTGCCGGGGCCGGTCCTTCACAGCTGACAGGAGCTCTCCTTTAACCACCACAGTGGACTGGCAGTCTGTCAAGTAAGCACAAAAATGTGATGTGACAGGACACTCAGAAAGTGTCAGGGTGACACATTACACTGTGTAATTTTAATAATCTTACTCTTTTGCAGCAGGCACTCTCCAATATTTGTATCACAAAGCAGTTGTTTCATCTAAGCGCTGGTATACTCTATAACCTACCCTGTAATAGTTTCCTGGAAATTCCTTCTGCCCTTATTGAGCTCATAGAGATGTTCAATTTGTGCTCTTTGTCGTTTTTATTGATCATTTCTGATTGCATCTATGATTTCATGATTCCCTTTAACGAGCTGTAAGTGGGCTAGAAATGCCAAAAGCCCTATTAGGTTATGTTGGTCAGCTGTGCCACTTGACCTGAATGAACTGGAAGTAGATTGGAGGGTTAAAAATCTTAGTTTGAAGGGCTATTCATTTAAAAACTCGTGCTGATTAGCAGCTCTAGAGGGTGCTGTTTATCACAGCTGCTTTGGTAGGGCTTGGCTTGGCTTCAAGGAAATCTCGGAGCTCCAAGTGCAGAGCCAGAGTTGGAACTCTCACAACCAGAGAGTGAACTACTCTTCTTGTCCTGGTCTGAGAAATTTCTTGGGCTTTTCCAGGGCTACAATACCTGTTAAGAATTCATGAGGGCTATAATGTCTGAGCTCTTCATTTTTTTTATATGGGTCCCTTTTACTTCATGTACTGTACTTATTTCTACTCATTTCTACAAGAACGTGCTCATCAGTGGTAGAAAATCTGAATTCCGACTCGGAGTTCATAGTTACTGCATTTCTGGGTTTTATGCATAGTTTATACCCATTTAGTGAAGCGTGACCTGAAAAAGATGCCCAGAGGTGCAGATGTTGTGTGCTGCAGTTGGGCTGGAAGGTGCTGCATGGTGTGTGAGCTGCCCTCGTGTGTTGCAGGGTGCAGGAGCTCATGTCAGACGACCAGCGGGAAGCAGGACGGATCCCGCGCACCATCGAGTGTGAGCTGGTCCAGGACCTCGTGGACAGCTGTGTCCCAGGAGACATGGTCACTATCACAGGCATAGTGAAGGTGTCAAGCACTGAGGAAGGTGAAGCATCTGAGAACTCCTTTTTCCTACAGGGGGGTTTTTTGGTAGTGCTTACACAAGAACAACAACAGTCAATCCCCTTGATTGGAGCTCTCAGTGTCGTAATTGCATGAAGTGTAAATTTCTTCAGAAGTTACCAAGCTTTTACAATGAAGAGTTGGTTTAGGGCATTATTTGCTTAATGTTTTCCCTTTAATATCCCCTTCGGACATTAGGACAACTGTCACACTGTTGTGAAGGAGACTTATCTTAGTTTAGTTTCCCTAGAGAAAATTTTCAACCCTTTTTTATCCTTTTTTTCCCTTTTATTTTCCAAAGTGAAGAAATATGTTGTGCACTGCTCTGATAGAATTCATTGCAGATAACTGTTTTACTCTGAGACTTCATTCTCAGCTCAGTAATCAATCTATATAGAAAACGATTAATTATTAGTTAATAATTGCTGATTAATTATTAAGTCACATGTTTAATGCTTCTGCACCATGCATCTTTTTTTCCCGCTAAATATTGAGTGGAAATATTTTATATTCAACTTTTATTTGACTACAATAATGTAATAATTTAAAATCCCTGGAAAAATTAATTTATTCTGGGACAAAATTCTCTCTAGACACGTGCCCTCCAACTCAGCAAAATATTTTGTTGTGTATGTAAGTGGAGGGAACTTCAAAGAAAAAGTGCAACTAGAAACTTACTTTTCATCAATTTTACAAAATGCAGATATTCAGTACTTAAAAATGAACACGGCTGTACATGGTATTTCTGAGTTACTCTATGCCATTTGTAGGTAATATGAGTACTTATCGATAGAAAAAATGCTCCATCATCCTTTCTCAATTTTTCTAACAGGAGCTTCTAAAAATAAGAATGACAAGTGTATGTTCTTATTGTACATTGAGGCAAATTCTGTCAGCAACAGTAAAGGACAAAAACTAAAGAATTTTGATGATGAGACTTTTCAGAGATCGTTCATGGAGTTTTCCCTTAAAGACCTCTATGCTATCCAAGAAATTCAAGCTGAGGAAAATCTGTTCAGGCTCATTGTGAAGTAAGTTGTGTCAGACCTAGACTGGGTCTGGGATTAGACATGTGAGTCAGTGTGACCATCTTCAGACAGATGTGACAGCTCATCCTAAAGCTGTGAAATGTCTGAGCCTTGTGCAGTAGAAACCACAGACATCTAACAAACTTCAGTGGGGAAGGGACTTGGGACGGAGTGAAAGTATTGCAATGGGAATATTGGGGCTTTGTGAGGGGTTTAGGGATGCAAGAAGTTACCTGTGTTCTAGTTCAACCTTAGAAAGCTTTGGGTAAAAAAGCAGTTAGATAATTTTGTTCCTCACCATGTAAATTCAATTTACAAGTATCATTTTGTCCTCTGCTTTTCTACAGTGGAGGAAAGAGGTACAAGAACTGAGCAGAGGGTGTGAAAGACCCTCAGTTCAGGCTTAAAATGTACTCTTCTACCCGGGGTGCCCCTCAGGCACTCCCAGTGGAGTCAAAGAACACAAAACTGGCACTTTAAAAGGAGGGTTACAGGTAGTTACTTGATTAAGAGAAGAATAGGTGCAGATACCACTGGGAAGCTGGTTCTCCTTTGTGGGGACTCAAGTGAAAAGCTGTTCTTGTTTCAATCATTTCTGGTTATCGAAAAATTTCAAGAAATTTGATGCTGCTGGTTTCTGTTGGAAACTTAGCAACAGCTACCCAAAGGTTTTAAATGTTTATTAAGGTGTTCTGTGGTGAGAGACAGAACAAGGGATTACTTATAGCAATACATGGTTTGTCTTCCATTTATGTTACCTTGTGCTTTGCTTTTCAGCTCTCTTTGTCCTGCAATCTATGGCCACGAGGTAAGTAATTTAACAACGCTGCTTGCAATTCCAGTTTGAAATGTTTATGCCACATTCAACTCCTGAAGGATTCACAAAGCTTATCTGGGATGGGGAGAAGGGGCAGGGGCTGTTTTTACAGGTGACTGTGGCTCACAGTCTCTTGGTGTCAGGGAAGTGGCAGCCTCATACCCTTGAGTTCAGTGATCTGGAAGGGAAGGTTATTACAACCAGTTCTAGGGAGCTGCCAGTGTTGATCACCACGATCAAATGCTTACCAGTGTTGGCCTGTACCACAACAGATTGTGAAGGCAGGTTTGGCCCTGGCCTTGTTTGGAGGATGTCAGAAGTTTGTGGATGACAAGAACAGAATCCCCGTGCGAGGAGATCCACATGTTCTGGTTGTTGGAGATCCAGGATTAGGAAAAAGTCAAATGTTGCAAGTATGGTTTGCTTTATTACTATTTTCTGTTTTCCTCTATTTCCTTGTTATCTTGACTTGTAATCATGGTAGGATAACTGTGCTAAGACCAAAGGGTTGACTGAGCCTGGCTGGAGCTGTCTTTTCATGTAGGATGCCTCAAGTGTAGGACAGTATCCAAAGGGCTCTCCTGCTGTCCTCTCCTTCCAGGGAGCTTGTTAAAACACCAAATCAGGTGTCCTTGGTCAGGCCCATGGGCTTTCAAGAACAGGCTCACAGGCTTGCTGTCTGCCCTTATATATTTCTTTTCACCAACTCTTTCCCCCAGTGAGGAGGTTCACCTCTCCCTGTCTTCATTTAGCTGGTCCATTGTGAAATAAAGTAATAATCTTTGAACAAATGCAACTTTAAATACCATGTGACTCTCCTCTTGTGAGGTTTACTTCCATTCCTTACTCTGTTTCTATGTTTTTAGCACAGATCTTTGCTTTTTGGGAAAGGGACCTGCTGCTGTGTTTGGGTTTTGATCTTGGTAGGCATTCCTGCATGACTATGACAATTAGTAATAGATTTTTTTTTTTCCCTTAAACTGAGTGATTTTTAAATTCCATGTCTTTTTCCATGGTTACTATGAAGTGAAAGAGGGACAGAGTGCACCTAGACCTTCTTTAGAAAGTCTGAGTCTCTCTAGCGGGGACCTGTTATGTTTGGCTAAGTTATTGCAATCCATCCTAAGTGATTGGGATTAAGTGATTTAGATGCAAGCATCTTGACAAACAAAATTTTTAAATTATTCTTTTGTTGAATGGGGATTCTCCAGCACAGACTAACTAATTTGTTTGTTCACACTGTTACTAAAAAAAAGAATGCCATTCAAGAAAAGTTACTCCTACTGCTTTGCAGAAGTCTCCTGGGGTTGCAGGGAGTTATAACTCTACTGTTGGGCCATGTTCAGTAGAAAGAATCAAATTTGGGTTTACTTTGAATTGTTTCTCTAGAATGAGGCTTATGAAATTCTTCACTTTGGGGAGGGAAAAAGTATTTGTTTCTCTTCTAGGCAGTGTGTAACATTGCTCCTCGAGGTGTGTATGTTTGCGGTAATACTTCCACCAGCTCTGGCCTGACTGTTACACTGTCCAGAGATGGCACTTCTGGAGATTTTGCCTTGGAAGCTGGTGCCTTAGTGCTTGGAGATCAAGGTAATCCATGTAATGCCACAGGTTCTGTGTAGCCATATTTGAGAGGCAGGAGTGTGTGTGCTGCTGAGTCTAAGTTAAGCCAAAGTGCTCACTTAAAAATGTCTGTTTGAAGTATGATACCGGGTTTCCACACTGTGGGAAGTTCTGAGCTTCTCCAGTGACTTCTCCGGGGGCAAGTCCTGCTTTCCTAGAGTGTAGGAAAACTTCAATTCTGCAATTCACATACCAGACTTACTGTGTCATAGAACTAGGGGTTTTTTTGGTCAGGAATCTGACTTGATGTCAACTTTTGGACTCTTACTGGTTTTGGAAAAGGGCACTTTATCAAATCACTTATGAGATTTGCTGTCTAGTTTTAAAAAGCTTGTTTTGTCATAATGTATAATCAAGGTGCTGCATCTCCAAGTCTGGCTGGTTTGGCTGCATTGCCATGAAATGAAAACAAAGCTGGCTGAAATGGAGCGTTTGGCCGATGCCTCCTGCAGTCCCTAGGGCTCTAAATTGTAGCTGACTTCTGATGTAGCACTGGATTGTAGCACACACTTGCCCTTCAGTTAATGTGTTGTCTGATAGGTCTTTGTCCTGTTTTAATTGCTTCCAGGAATTTGTGGAATAGATGAATTTGATAAGATGGGAAACCAGCACCAGGCTTTGTTGGAAGCCATGGAGCAGCAGAGCATCAGCCTGGCCAAGGCTGGCATTGTTTGCAGTCTGCCAGCTCGGACATCCATTGTTGCTGCTGCAAACCCCGTTGGAGGACATTATAACAAAGCCAAAACAGTGTCTGAGAACTTAAAGTGAGCAATTTCTGAAATGCTGCTTTTATAGTTCACATTCAGGAGTAGATGTTTCTGGCAGTCTTGTAGCTTGTGTACAGTTGTTTTCTAGTTTTTTGGAGCGTGAACACAAACTTTAATAATTTTTTGTGGCTTTTGAGAGAGAAATTGCTGTTCTACTTTATTTTGAATGAGCAGGACAGGATCTTTTACATGTCTTTGAAGTGGAACAGAGTTGCTGTAATTTTTCCCCTTCTTCAAGCACTGTGTGGTTCCTTGTGTTTCCTCCAGAATGGGGAGTGCTCTGCTGTCAAGATTTGATCTGGTGTTCATCCTGCTGGACACCCCGAATGAGGACCACGACCACCTGCTGTCCGAGCACGTGATGGCCATGCGGGCCGGCCGGCGCGCAGCCTGCAGCAGCGCCCTGGTGACCCGGGCCGGCTCCCAGGAGCACTCTGTCCTCCAGGCCACGTCAGATCGACCCCTGCTCGAGAGGCTGAAGGTGGGACTTGTCCTGGGGCTGCTGCATGAGATGCTCTAAAGCAAATTTGCTGTGTTGGGTTTTGGGCTGGGTGATATAACATGATCTGCGATGGAGTATTGAATCCAAATAAAGCAGTGTGGAAGCAAATCCTTGGGCATCTGCAACTCCATGGATTTGGGAAGTATGGGAGAGGAAGCATATTTCTTACTAGACTTCAGTGATGGCTTTGAGAACTGATAGTGTCGAATGCCAGGTCTTGGGAGAAATACTCCTGCTGGAGCTAAACCCACGCACTTTTGGAAACGGGATATCAGCAGTGATGGTTTAGTCTTCTGTGGAGCTGTAACAACTGGGAATTTGGATTTTCCCTTTTTGAGAAAGAATTCACTATATAGTTAAATCCTGTTTGGCATTTCCTATCATTGTAGATGAGAAGCCCTGGCTGCTTTTTCCTGAAATGGCCAAGTGTGTGTTTACATGTCCGAGCATAGTGTGGGGACTTGAAGTACACTGTTCATATACGAAGCACTAAAGCCCTTAAAGTAATGACTTCAGCAGATAAAGCATAAAGATGGTGATTTTGTATTAAATTTTTTTTAGTATAGGCTTCTGACAGACAGAAATCTAAGCTCTTTGTAATTGTGCTAGATCTCAACAGGAGAAAACTTTGATGCCATTCCCCATCAGCTGCTGAGGAAGTATGTTGGATATGCTCGGCAGTATGTCCACCCAAACTTATCTCCAGAGGCTGCACAAGTCCTCCAGGAATTCTACCTCGAGCTCCGGAAACAGAACCAAGGAGCAGACAGCACTCCCATCACCACGAGGCAGCTGGAGTCCCTGATTCGACTGACAGAGGTAAATGCAAGCTGGAATGCTTAAGGGATTGAAAGCAGAGAGATTATTCCTCAGCTACTATTTAAATCCTATCATTTTTACAGCTTGTTCACCACTATGCTTTTTTTGTTTTGTTAAAAAAAAGAAAGTGAGAATGCAAAGAGGCTTAGAAGTGCTTAAGAGCTACTGCTCCTTAAAGCTTCTTATACAGCAAAACACCCTTGGGAAGGTGGAAAGAGAATCCATCACATTCCCCAAAAGGTGAAAAAGTAAGTGCAGGCAGGAACAACCTGCTGCCTACCTTGAACTTAGAGTGCTTCTGTTTTCCCTAACACTGCCTTAATAACACTATTTGTGATCTGCTGCTTCACAAGGCTACACTGCTACAAAGCAAATAAACTCCGAGCAAAAAGTGCAAGTAAGCAGGAGGGGACAGGGACACACTAACAAAAAATAGAAAAATCTTCCTCTGATCCTGTAGGCTTTTATCTTTGCTCCTAAAATTTGTGCTTGTAGCCCTTGTAGAGTGATTGTAGCCCCTTTTCACATCAGCCATGATATATCTTAAACATTTGTGGGTTGGGGTTTTTTTTCTCTTTTAAGGCACGATCAAGGCTGGAATTAAGAGAGAAATCTACCAAAGAAGATGCTGAGGATGTAATAGAGATAATGAAATACAGGTAATAGAAAACACTGCTTTAAAAATAAATAAAGCATCACAGTGCTATTCATTTGAAACTTTTTTTCTTTACATATTCAAACACAGTGAAGAAATCACTTTATCAAGCTCAGGCCCATGATACTAATATTTGGATTTGTTAGCTGCTCTTCAAAAGCTGACAGCAGCCCTAAGTCAAATACAACTGCTTAGGCTTGTGAGTTGTGTGATCGCAGTGGTTCTGTGTGTCTGGGCACAGTAACTCAGATATGAGGCTCTGCTGAAGGGTTTTTTCTGCCATGTGATTATTCTCTGGTGCAGGTGAACAATTAAAGTTTGAAAGTGATTTGGATGAATGCTTAGTCTAAGTTCCCTAAAGAGTGACTTGATAGGGGATGGTTTTCTACATGGCTTCTGAAAGCCTTCTCAAACAGTTATGTTTTGGGAATCAAATCCATGTATGTTTGCTTTTATCTCGAGAGTTTTATCTCTTTTTGTAACCTGTTTGTAGCATGCTGGGGACCTACTCGGATGAGTTTGGAAAACTGGACTTCGAGCGTTCCCAGCACGGGTCTGGGATGAGCAATCGGTCGCAGGCCAAGAGATTCGTGTCTGCCCTGAACAGCATCGCAGAGAGGACCTACAACAACCTCTTCGACCTGCAGCAGCTGCGGCACGTCGCCAAGGAGCTGCAGATTCGGGTGAGCTCCGCAAGCAGCCACTTCAACAACGACAGACTGCAGCCCACTCACAATTATTTATTGCCAAAGGGAGAGTAGCAGAGGCACCTCTGTTGTGCCCCTTTGCAATGACAGAGAGAACCAGTTTGCTGCTGTTAGGCTGAGCAGAGTTCCTGAAGTGTCTCTGTAAGCTGTACTGATCTCACGGGTGTTTGCAACAGCAGCTCCTTGCACTGGCGAGTGCTGATTCTACTGATGAGGCTGGTTCTGAGCAAGACCCTGGTTTGATCTGTGAAAGGCAATGTTGGTTTCAGTGCTTCACTCCCTCTGGCTCCCCAGAGGACACACCTATTTTTGCTCCCAAATTTAGACTTGTGGTGTCTGTGCTCTATTTCAGCAGTGCAAATGATGTTTCTGCTTGACCTTCTCTGGACCAAATATGCCTTTCAGGTTTTCATTCCTTCTTCAGACATCCTAAGGTTGTATGTTGAAAGGAACATCATGTAGGACACATGGCCACAAATGCATTCTGCCCTCTAATTGATTTGCATTCTGTACTTGTGGGGGCTTCAGCCAAACAGAATTATTGGTAGCTAGTCCTACTTTTTGCTCCATCAACTACTTACTTAAAGTTAATTCAATTAACTCCAATTCTCCCTTCACATATAGAATATTTTTTGCCCATTCAATGTTTTATACCTGGAAATCAGGCAGAGTTAAAGAAATCATGCTTTTCTGTGGTACATACTTGTGTTTCAGAACTGGAATTTATACATATGTAACTGCATCCTTTCTGCATGTCATTAAGAATGCTACTTCTGTGTAACACTGCAGTAAAAATAGTGTGTAAGTAAAGCACAAAAGGAGGGAGTGATGTATGCTGGAGGTATGACACCTGCTAGCAGGTGAACTGTTTGCTAAGGAAACTAACCTGTTCTTAGGCCACTTTATTTCACTAAGTTCTTTTAAATGGTTTATGTTGCTTTACATCAGGTAAGATGTCATTCTCCAGTTTGATATTTTTGTCTTTATTCTCCCAGGTGTCTGATTTTGAGAGCTTTATTGGATCCCTAAATGATCAGGGTTACCTTTTGAAGAAAGGTTCAAGAGTTTATCAGCTTCAGACCATGTGAGAAGAGTCACTGTGGTGAACTCCCTTGGGATGATCGTTCCACTGGACTGATGGACCTGCAGTGGAGAGGCACATCCTGAGCTGAGCTGCACCTGGCACAGCACTGGTGCTTACTGGGGTGGAGATTCCCCTGAAGAAAATAAACTGGAAAGCTGCAACAGGACAAACTGACACACGGTATTGCTGCCTGGCTCATCCTACAGGTCTGCTATTCCAAATGGGACTGTGCAGGGCTATAATGTGCCTCATCACCCTTGAGGAGTGGAGAGTGTGTTTTTATACTGACATTTTTACAGTGCCATGCTGGACCCTCAAGTTTCAACCCACAAATCTTTCATGAGAGGATGATATGAGCTGTACTTTCAGCATGTAGTTCATTTAAAGTCTAGAAATGTTTCCAGAAAGTTGTGGAGTTTCATGTGGAGACAACACCATTTTATAGCTGTTACCAAATGACACTCTCCTGAAACTGACTTGATTTTCTGCTTTTACACTTGGTCTTGGAAGCCAAGGATTTGTTTGAAATCCAAGTCTGATTTAAAAAAATATCCTTATTACAATATTTAATTCGTAAAGCAGGGATTGGATTTTGACTTTCATTAAACTTTATAATATGAGAAGTATTATTTGTTCAAGGCTGTTTAATGGCCATTACAAGATTACAAACAGGTTCTGTTTGTTTCTGTGTAACTCTGTTCCTGACACAGAACAGAGGGTGTGCTCAGCATGAGTGAAATGCTGAATGTTTCCTGACTTTGATGAAATCAGAATCATGGTCTGGTGCAATAAAATAGCAGGTGAGAAGCTTTCAGTGTAAGAGTTAAAAAACCACCAACAAGCCCCTACCCCAAAGAATAATGTATTTTTAAAAAACCAAGAACACAGTGCTGATTCTTCTGTTTTCCCTCTTATTTCTCAGGTAAGATATGATAGATGGAAAAATGCAGAAATACTGAAGCTTAGTGCCTCATCTTCTAATTTAAGGGACATCAGGGTCTGATGTGCACCGTGTTTCCACAGCCCTTTGGTACCAAAACACAGGCTTTAGATGGCAAAGAACACATCAAACTTTTCAGTGCTGCCTACGGGGGAACCTACCCCAATATGCTTGAAACTGAGAACTGGTCTCACAGATGCAATGCCTTAAGTATGAAATTACAGTTCTGCATCTGAGCCCTTAAGGGGCAAGGTCTGCTCTATCGACTAATCGGAAGCAAGTGTTAGATCAGTGATTTTAGCTTAGTACAGGGTTGGGGGGATAGGAACGCGCCTCAGGAGCAAATAAACGACTGCACCTGGAAAAGTAAACTCATTCCTGTTTCTCCTTGAGATAAAGTAAACGCGGGCAAGCGAGGGCCAGAAGCAAGAACCGAGCACAAGAGCCCACTTGCGCTCTTTGAGAAGTCTCTTAAGATAAAGCAAACCTTTCCCTCCCTCCCTCAAGCGCTTGTCCGAGATCGCTGCGACCCCGCACCCGCCGTGAGGAGGAGCGGCATGAGCCCCGGCAGCTGCCCACCGGCCCGCCATGGACACGCGTGTCCGCACCCGGAGGCCGCCGGGGGAGAGCCTGGGCCGGGAAGTAGGCGGGAAAGCGGCGGGAATGGGGCAGGAAAGCGATGGAAAAGCAGAGGGGCAGCGCTTCCCCCCGGGCCGCTCTTTCAATTCCGCCGCCGCGAGTGGCCGCCTACCGTAAAGCGCACGGCCCGGCGGAGAGGCGGGGCTGACGTAAAGCGCCGCGAAAGGTCGCGCGTCCCCGGCAGCGCTCGCGGCACACGCGCCGCGGGCGGCTCGCGCGCCGTGCCCACTGCCGCGGGGCGGATGGCGCGGGC
>VZRR01011904.1:110330-173525 GCA_013398015.1 Oreocharis arfaki
GGGGGGGCCGGCTCTCGCGGCACGGTGTTTTCCTGTTGAAGGCGAAGTTAAAGTTTAGCAGGTCGAGGCCATGTGCCTTGCGCAGCAGCACGCTGCTTCCAAGAACTTTCCGGGCTTTCTGTCTAGTTCACCTGGGAAATTATTTGTTGTGATTAACCGATTTGTTGTGATTAACTGTTATGTGCCGAGGTAGGGTTTGCATTCCTGCTCTGAAGTTTTTCCCTTTCTTGCTTTACAGTATGAAAACCCCTGGACCGTCCCAAATATCCTGTCCATGGCGAGAATGGGTCTGGCGCCGGTTTTAGGCTATTTGATTGTTGAAGAGAATTTCAACGTTGCCCTTGGTGTCTTTGTCCTGGCTGGCGTGACGGACCTGGTATGTCTGCATCAGTTTGGAAAGGCTTTGGGGACGGTGGGCTCATGGAGATCCCGTGGGCATGCACTGAAACTTGGACTCCGGTGTAGAATGGAAATGGATAACACAGATTAGTTCTTATATTTGTTGATTTCTAGGAATGCTGTATATATCCTTTGTGGTGTCGCAACGGGAATTTGCAGGTGCCTAAAGGGGACTTAATGCTGATGGAGGAAAGGGGGAGGTCAGAGCTCCCTGACCGGCCCCAGGTGGGCATTGGCCCCTCAGTGCTTGTGTGTCTGGTGGTCTGTTATTATGATACAAATATCAGCTAAGGGGTACCACATTTTATCGTAGTTAAACTCGCTGTTTTACCTGATGTTATTCATTAAATACCTCTGTAACAGTAGTGTACATGAGCTGTTTTGGTTCCTACTCTCCTAACAGAGAGCTATTGAATTTTGGTTTTCCTAGTTGGACGGATTTATTGCACGGAACTGGGCTAATCAGAAATCAGCACTGGGAAGTGCTCTCGATCCCCTGGCGGATAAAATTCTCATCAGCGTGCTCTACGTGAGCCTAACTTGTGCAAACCTTATCCCAGGTGAGGAAATGGCAGTTATGTGTGCTAGATAAGATAAAGAAGGTCAATTTATGTGTAGCAACATTTCTTGTGTTTCTAGAAAGAAAACTGTGTATCTCTTGGAACTCTTGCTTTGCCAGTTGCTCTTTGCTCCTGTTAAACACTTCCCGAGGGACCCTACAGAAAGCAAGTGCTGCCACATACTTAAACAACTAGCATGTGCTGCCATTTTTGAATGCACTTTGTTCAAAGCAAAAATAGTTAGTAGCTATATAAAATTGTTTTTCATGGACTGGATTGTTTTGAGACTTCAGCTTAAACCCTTTCAGGAGTCTTGTTAAACATCCTCAGTGATGCCTAGAACTTGTTCAGGAGAATTATTTTGTCTTGCTTCGTATTTTCTGCTCTTTTGGTTGTGTTTTAATTGTGGACATGATTTTTCACGGGCTGGTGTTGGCTTGATCTTCCAGTTCCACTGACTTCCATGATCATCCTGCGGGATGCGGCGCTCATCGCTGCTGTTTTTTACGTGCGATACAAAACTCTTTCTCCACCGGTGAGTGCGCAGCATTAAAAACGTGGAATCATAACAAAAAATAAATTAATTAGCTTTTAGCAAAGTTGAAAGTGGCCAAGAGATTTTTCTTCTTGAGACTTGATGGTTGCAAGACGTAATGCTTGTTCTTTTGCCAGACAGATTTCTGAGCAGGGCAGCGTTCCATAAAGTATGTTTTGTAAAGATAGGTCAGAGCTACTGATAACTTTTTTCCTGTGTATGATGTGTAATAATAAATCTTAAAAAAGAGCAATGCAGTTCTTTAGGGCTACCGCTGCCTTTTCTGTATCAAATGAACAGGTGTATCAAATTGAATGTACAAGGATTGCATTTTTTTTTCCTCTTTTCTCCCCCAACAGAGAACACTGAGTAGGTATTTTAACCCCTGCTATGCTACTGCACAATTAAAGCCAACATTCATTAGCAAGGTAAGAGCAGTAACTCATTACAAAAGATAACTCCTCAAGAGGGAACTCCTCGGTACTTGGGGTGTTGTGTGGTTTGGAGGGTGGGGATAATTTACCACTACTGCTGAGTACAGTTTGTAATTAGTGCCAGCTAATTTGGAGGCAACTTACGTAGATCCTGAAAGGTTTTCAAAGCTCTGTCAAAGCACGTGCTAATTTTGAGAGTGTAAAATGCTTCATTAAAGGAGATTTTAAAATAAATTTTCTTTGTGCAGACTAATCCTTAGAGCAGTAATAAAAGTGCATGTTGGTAGTCCTTTTACTGTACTTCTTCATGGTTCTCACAATTCCTATTTTGCTTTTTTCAGATGAACACAGCAGTTCAGCTGATTTTGGTGGCAGCTTCTTTAGCAGCTCCTGTTTTCAATTATGTGGACAGCATATATCTGCAGACATTATGGTAACTAATATATATTTTTTTTCCCGGATAATTTAATGTGCTCCTAAGGAAACTGGTAATTGAGGTTGATTTGTGTGCCCAGAAGAAAAAAAAAAAACTCTGCCCAGAAGATGTAATAAGCCCATATGCCTGAATAAATGACACCAAAACTAGATATTTATTGGCACTTAATTTATTATACAAGCAAAAAGTGGTCACATGAAACTATTTAAGATCCAGGAAATAGTAGCTTAGAAACAAGTCTTTGGGATAGACATGGTACACAGTCAAAACATAACTTAGATCAATGGAGAAGAAGGGAGCAGGAAGAAAGGCAGTATGGATTCCTCGTTTATTCATGCCAGGAGTGTTCTTGAAAAAGCAACCTTGGGATCAGTAAAAACAGCCATTCTTACTTTGGCTTTATAGTGTGCCTGCTCTCTCAAAGTCCAGCTTTCTGCAGCCTCTTTGAAAAGCACATGGAGAAATGGTGATTCCTGCTAGACTCTAGGAAGGAAGGGGAGGGATGGAATGAGAACAGACATATAGGAGCTGAAGTGCCTCCTTAAGTAATGCTGTTCCTTTCACTGTCGCTGGAGATCTGATCTGAGTCTGAGCTGCAGCTGGCTGCAGGTCTTACAGGTGCAGTTATTTTCCTGAGCTGTTAGGTAAGAGTTCAGAACCAAGAGTTCTGAAGAGCAGGTGCCAGAATTACTTAGTAACTTAAAGTGGTGCAAAATCCAGAGTTACTTGTCATCTAGGGAAAAAACAACCCCAACCAAACCAAATAAACCAAAACCACCAACCCAAACCAAGAAGCATTTAAGGAACTGTGAGTGAACCTTGATCTTAACAGTCTGTGGTTTTTCATCCTGGTGGTAAAACAAGATCTAGAATTGCATCTGGGTGTAATTTGCCAAGGTGCTCTGAGAATACTCTCAGAAACTCCCTGGCAGAGTGTCCAGGGGGGGCAGTGGGGAACAGAGGGGCAGGCAGGGCTGTAGCAGTGACTCCCACCTCAGTGGGTGGTGTCAGCCTTGCACGCAGAGGAGCACTGCTAATTTAGGAGTATCTATGGTCTGGGAAGGAAACAAAAGGTGCTGAAGCACGAACTTGTCCTTTAGCTTTTGAACTTGGTGAAAATGTTGAGTTCAAGTCTTGAGTGGTTTGAATGCTCCCTGTTCACACTATCAAGGAATAGTTTCTCACATCTGTCAGTTCTCAAGCTGGTGAAAGTTATGTAGACTGCAAATGCTGAATCTTTTGTTTTCCCTTCTCTGAAACAAGTGCTAGTGTGGTGAAAATTTGTCCTAGTATGCAGCTGCACTGAAGCATGCTGCTTACCACTGGATGGCAGATCCTTTGTTTATCTAATCCCCCACTTAGCGCTGAATTTCAGCATCTAAACTGTCAGCTGCATTTTTGTGGAGCACGGTTCTTGACTGTGTAGTTAAAAACATGCTAAAAAAACCAAACAAACCACTTTTTATATTGTCCATCGAGCCACATGACTTACGGGAGCTCTCTTCCCCAAAGGTGCATCACAGCTTTCACAACGGTGACGTCTGCCTACAGCTATTACCACTACGGCAGAAAAACTGTCCAGGTGATCAGGAACAAGTGAAGTGGTGATAAAGGATGGGAGTGTTCCTGGAAGGGCAGGAAGGTGCTGTGCCCCCAAAGGTGGTGATATTGCAGCTGAGTTTTGGATCAAAGCACTCTTTGTTTTTCTGCTTAAACCATGGCATCACAATGAAGTGAAATTTGAATATGTACTGTGTATATATGTAGAGAGAGACTTTTCAATGTATTTTTAATTTCTTTAAAAATGAGGTTGTTTACAAAAACAATAAATAACATTCTTAAAAAGATGGGTTACTTGTTGCTGCCACATGCATTCTGAGTCATTTTATGCTGTTTTGGAAGTCAAGACACACACTTGGCACCAGATTTGTTTTGCCATATTCATGCAAGGCACTGACTATGCTGAGATCTGAGAAGAAAAAGCAGTTATGAGAACAACTTTGTGTCTGAACCTAAGTTAGTAAACCAGCACTGCTCGTAGAGCTTAATGACCTACCTCGTGTTGAAGCAGAAGAAAGCACAGCATCGAGGGACAGAAATTTAAACCAGAGAGGAATTTTACTTTATATTCCATGAGTGATATGGATAACCCATGAAGAGTTTCTGCCTTGCTCCCTTTTCTTTTAAAATATGAGCAATGGTGAGCTGTACCCAAATGGAGTTTAGTTTCTCATCCTGTATATTCACTCCTAGTGATTGAAAGGAACTCCTGTATCACCACATTCTTTAAAGCTTCTGAAGATGTTGTTTAATCGAAATAACCACTGGCTAAAGAGGACATTTAAAATACTGTCCAAAGGAATAGAGACAGTGGAAGACTTTTAGATGTGTTCACTGTTAATTCTTCCAGTTCTTCGAGCTTCAAGAGGTACTCAGTGCTGCCCCCCATGCAAGGACAGCTTGTTCTTTGCCTGTTCTCTGCCTACAGAACAGAAGAAAGAGCAAGGCAGAACAGGTCGAGTTGATCATACGTGTTTTCTCTTTCTGACAACATGATTTTTCTTTTCTGTCGTAAAAAAGAGTGCAACTATGAAGGGTTTAAATGATTGAAATCAGGAGGTAAATAATACCACTGTAGTATTAGCAGAAGAAAACTTTGCAGGCAGCTGCTAAGAGCACACAGTCTCTTGTGACAGTGTATGTATGTATATGCAAAGCATTTTAGTGCTGTTTTTACGTTGAAACTTGTATAAAATGGTGCACAGAGAAAACACCTGATCTTTATTAGTACCTTTGTTTTAACTGGCCCCATGTTTTGTGGTCAACTCTACGTCTTCCAGCAAAGGATAGAAGGAAGAGCCTGTGGGAGTTTCCTTAAAATACATGAATAGTGAAATGGAGTATTTATTGTGAAAAAACAGTTTAAAAAGCGGGCATTTATTGCACCCAGTCATGTGATTGCTGTTAGGTTTTGGTTAGTGTAATTGGGGCTTGGCTGGGGGGTGTTTCTTCACTTCTCCAGTCAGACACCTTTCACCTATTGCGTGAACTCGCCGGGGACCGTTCGGCGACTGCCGCGTTCGATGTACCCTGGCTCGGCGGTGCGCGCCCGAGTCCGATTTGCGTTCGGTGAACCGCGTGTGGCTGTTGGGGCCGGTGCTCTCCGCGCTGCCGGGAGCGGGCTTGGGTGGGCACAAGCGGGGCCGGGTGGGCACAAGCGGGCTTGGGTGGGCACAGCCGGCCCGCCCGGAGCACCATCCCGCTCCCCCCTGCGGGAAGGCGCCGTGCGCGCCGCGGCGGGGGCTGTCCCAAGCTGAGAGGTTTAGCCCGGACACGCCCTGCCCGCGATGGCGGCGCCCGAGCCGCCGCCGCCGGTGCCCGAGGGCTCCAGGCCGCTGAGCGCGCTGCTGAGCGGCATCGCCCAGGCCGCCTTCCACGGCAACGCCGACATCACCGAGGAGCTGCTGCGCGGCCAGCTCTACCCCGAGGCGCCGCCGGAGGAGTTCCGCGCTCTGCGCGCCAAGATGGGCGGCCTCCTCCAGGTACCGCGGCGCGGGCCCGGGGCGCTGCGAGGGGAAGGGGCCGCGGTCTGAGGGACGCCGCTTCATCGGCCTCTCTCCCGCCGGGTGTCCGGCATCCCCTGCTCCGCGGGGCTCTGGGTGCAGCCGCAGCCGCGGGTGCTGCTGGTGCAGGGCCCCGAGCACTGCCCTGCCCTGCCCTGCCCGGCCCGGTGTGCGGTGACACCTCCGGCTCCATCCCCGAGCGCGGTGCGGGGGAGGCCGAAACAAGACCCGAGGGAATGGCCTGAAGCTGAGAGGTTTAGTTTGGGTATCAGGAAAAGGTTCTTCATCCAGAGGGTGGCTGGGCACTGAACAGGCTCCTCAGGGCAGTGGTCACAGCACCAAGCCTGACAGAGCTCAAGAAGCGTTTGGACCGTGCTTGCAGGCACAGGGTGTGACCCTTGGCCTGTCCTGTGCAGGGCCGGGAGCTGGACTCGATGATCCTTGTGGGTNTGGGCACAGCCGGCCCGCCCGGAGCACCATCCCGCTCACCCCTGCGGGAAGGCGCCGTGCGCGCCGCGGCGGGGGCTGTCCCCGCGCGGCCGCCGTACCCCGGACACGCCCTGCCCGCGATGGCGGCGCCCGAGCCGCCGCCGCCGGTGCCCGAGGGCTCCAGGCCGCTGAGCGCGCTGCTGAGCGGCATCGCCCAGGCCGCCTTCCACGGCAACGCCGACATCACCGAGGAGCTGCTGCGCGGCCAGCTCTACCCCGAGGCGCCGCCGGAGGAGTTCCGCGCTCTGCGCGCCAAGATGGGCGGCCTCCTCCAGGTACCGCGGCGCGGGCCCGTGGCGCTGCGAGGGGAAGGGGCCGCGGTCTGAGGGACGCCGCTTCATCGGCCTCTCTCCCGCCGGGTGTCCGGCATCCCCTGCTCCGCGGGGCTCTGGGTGCAGCCGCAGCCGCGGGTGCTGCTGGTGCAGGGCCCCGAGCACTGCCCTGCCCTGCCCTGCCCGGCCCGGTGTGCGGTGACACCTCCGGCTCCATCCCCGAGCGCGGTGCGGGGGAGGCCGAAACAAGACCCGAGGGAATGGCCTGAAGCTGAGAGGTTTAGTTTGGGTATCAGGAAAAGGTTCTTCATCCAGAGGGTGGCTGGGCACTGAACAGGCTCCTCAGGGCAGTGGTCACAGCACCAAGCCTGACAGAGCTCAAGAAGCGTTTGGACCGTGCTTGCAGGCACAGGGTGTGACCTTTGGCCTGTCCTGTGCAGGGCCGGGAGCTGGACTCGATGATCCTTGTGGGTCCCTTCCAGGTCATCTCATTCTGTGATTCTGTGCTTCGGGCTCTCTGGCCACTCCTCAGGAGCAGGAGCAGGGGGAAAGGCGACATGGAAATAAATACCTGTAACTTTCTGAGAAGAACTGCAGTTTTCTTGTAAAAAAATAATGTTTTGGGGAAAGCACAACTAATTATGAAGCAAGCCATTTTACTTAGTCAACAGAGTTTGCTTTACGTGTAAGAGAGAAGATATTTTTCCCCGTAATGGAGCTTTTTGGTCTCCGTTCACAGTGAAAAGCGTAGTGTAGTTCCCGGCAGCTCCACGTGCCCCAGGGAGCCTCCAGGTGCTATATCCTTGGATGGCCACTGCCACCTTGTGGGTAAATGCACGGCTGTTTGACTAGATTTACAAACCTGGTCGGTAGTTTTAAATATAATTGAGAGATTTGGAGTTTTCTGAGGATGATATCAGTCACTTTCTGCTATTATGAAGATTCTGTTGCTTATTTAGTGATCAGATTCATATGATGCCCTGAAAAGCCTGCAGTGAAAGTTGAATCATAAAGATTGATTCTTGTAGGGCTCTCTGGTTTTATCTGTGGGCTTTTTTCTTTCCCTCCTCTTGAACACAACTTTCATTCAGGCACCACTGAGATGTCACATTCTGAATATGATGTTCATTCAGGCCCCAGAAGACACAGGGGATTGAAGTTTGGTGGGCATTCACCCACCCGTTGTTGTAAAACATGCACAGCGCTTAGGAGGATGGGGATATGTTGGGGAGAGGGCATCACATTCTCTGCGTGCTGCTTGAAGAGCCAAAACTGGCAGCAGTTGTGGTCTTCGAGGTCACTCACACCTTCCAACATAAATCAGCATCTCACTGTTATCAGGGGCTGTCTCGTGGTCTCCATGGCCACCACTCTTCTCATCTCCTGATGGGGGAAATTTCTGTGAAACAGCTCAGGTTTGTGTAGTGCAGCTTTACAGCTGCAGTTTTGGGCTAAGCAGTGCACACACTGCTTTGTGCAGGTGCAGCCTCGTGTCGGGTGTGCATGGATTTGGGGGGGCTTATTTCTAAATAAGGGAGTGACACCTAGGTTCCATGGATACTTTTAGGGTCTCTGCTCTAGAGCATCCTTAAAGAACCACTTGGCCTTCTGTTCACTCTGAGGTCCCTCTTTCCTTCACACCTGCCAGTTTTGGGGGGGAAAGGTTGATATTGGGACTGTGCTTTGGAAGCAGGGAGGCTTAAACTTATTTTTTTCTTTTAGTATTTCCCTGACTTGAAACATGGGGGATTTTTTTGTGTCACACTATTTGCTGGTAACAGCAAACTTAAAAAGTGATCCTCTGTGCTCACAGCATCTTGGTCTTTGGACACCACTTTGGTGCTGGTGTCTCCTCAGCACCTGAAGAAGCAAAACTTACTGCAGGATCTGCCTGTTCCCTTCCTTGTCAATTGCCATATGAACTTCTGACCACATTTATTCCAGTTTTGATAATTAATTGTGAAAAATCTGCATTATTAAAATTACAAAAGCTGGGGAAAAAAATATGTCTTTGTCACTTTTTTGTGGTGTTATTTTTTTCCCTTCCTCCTCTGGAACAGCAGGAAAACAACAGAAAGTCTATAAGCAGAGAGATTCATTGCCCTTGTGACTTAATTGCTGTAGTAGTTCATGTCTTCTAAGCAGTAAACATGGATCTGGACCATAAATCAGCCTCTTGCTTTCACTGGAGCTGAGCATAAATAAGGTGAAGGACTTTCCAGCAGCTTTCTGCATTCCACCTGTGCAAAGCATGGCGCCTGTGAAAAGCACGGAGATGATTAAGTGCCACCGAAGTCTATCTATCCTATTTACTGCAGCAATAAAATATTTAAATTTTTTCTCCTCTGGGTTATATAGAGAGTAGTCCTGGGTTTATGTTTATAAAAGATGTCATTATGATCTACTTCTTGCAGCTGTTTCCTTTGCTGCCCAGAGATCTGCTGAATGTACATGAATCAGCTGACCTCTTTCTAAAGTGCCAAATTTATTTTGTAGCAAAATCGTGTTTCTTTATTAAATTTACTTTTAAAAAAACCCTAATTTCTTGTGTGGAATATCCTGGAAGGCAGAACAAAGCCCTAGGAAGGCTGGCCCTGGAGAATCATACGATTTCAATGTTGTTCTGTTAATTGTTTTTTGCCCTCTGCCTTCATCCTTCCCAGCCTTCTGCCCCTTAAGGCTGCAAAGCATTGAGAAGCTGGGGGAGATCAGCTTTTGCAGATTCTCACCCCCAGCTTTTTTGTGTTTTTCAAAGGTTATCTCCTCCTGATTAAAACACTAAATATGTCTACCTCTTACGTAAGTTTAATTTACAGCATTAGTCCACTGGTTCGTTTCCATGTGGAGTAATGCCAGTGTTTTCCTTTTGGTGGCAGTAAACTCTTGCATTTATTGAGCAGGATCCTTTGCTGCTGGGTTTGAAGTGTCGTCCTTCACTCTTCTGCTTTGGAACAAACTTTACATAGGCTAAATAATGATAAAAATTTCAACATGAGGGGTAGAAATATTTTATTGCATTTGATGTATAAGTTGTTTTGGTTTGTTTGGTTGTTTTTTTTCTTTTTCACAAATACTGAGGAAGTTGCCATCTGTAATAAATATCCTGGTATGTGAGTGGTAAAATATTAACCAGACTATATGAATAATATGTGGGAACCAGGAGCTCGATATCCAGCATATAAAGTGTGTTGTCCCTGAAGATTGTCACCCTCCTGCTAGGGACTGCAGCCCTTGCCCTATGAAGGTGCTGTTGTGACCTCAAGAGGAGTTTCCAAAGCATTTTTACCCCTGTTTGAGAAGGAAGAGACTACTTGATCTTCATCACAGGGATCTGCCCTTACAGGAAAAGTCAGAGCAGAAAAAGAGCTGTAAGGTTCACTCATCTGTGGTGGGTAGAGGCCTTTGCATCTTCAGCAGGATTTCTGCTAACAGAAACATTTCTGCTAACAATTTCTGCAAACTGGTGGGAAATAAATGACTTCCTGCATTTTCTAATAAAGGAAAAGAGTTGCCGTTTTTCCCTCTCCTCGGATACCTTGTGATCCCTCAAATACGTGGGCTGGGTCGTGAACTCTGGAGCACTTTGCAGTTGTCCATGCTTCTGGAAGGCTGAGAGGGAGAACAACTTGAAATAATTTTGGAAGAGCTAATAGGAGAGACTGCTTGCTTTCTGCCGCTTGGGTTTGCAATTGTGCCCGTGTTACTAACTAGAAAGATAGCCTGGGAAGCAAGCTCATTCTTCTTGATTCAGGGAAAAGGAAACAAGTACTGTGTCCCTGTGAGCTGCTTTCTACCCAAAAGTGTGTCCTGTGTAGTGTTACACTTTTCACTCCATGAACGATTTGGCTTGCAATGAATTATTATTGGACTAGGTGAAAATGTATTAATAACTTTGCACAGAATTTTGGGAGGGAGGGAATATCTGTAGTGTTATAATAGGACATACTTGAGAAAATGATTATTATCTGAAATGATGTTTGCCTGAAACAGCAAAATAAAAATCCTAGCTTCTTTTTTTTTTTTTTTTTTTTTAAATTTAGCAAAACATCACTGTTATGTCGCTCACTGAACACAGCTCAGTTGCCAGCTCCCCGGTGTCTGGTGTTGCAGCATACATTTTCTCTTATAAACTCTAATCCAACAGTTACTGCTTCCTTTTTTCTTTTTTTTCCTCATTTTCAGCATTGTCTTAGGAGGGCAGAAAATGTAATGTTTACTGGAACTAGCACCCACTGTATTGCAGTGATGAAAATGTGCGTGGGCACTATCCCAAAGCATTCTTACTGCTTTTAATGTGAGGTATTTAAGCTTTTAGGTTGGTGTACGTGAGGTCGCTTCACGAGAGGAATGGCACAGCTGGCAGGTCGCATAAAGCGGAGGGGGAAAATACTTGAAAACAATGAAGTTGGGTGCAGAATGTAACAGGGTTGAAGAACATTGCCAGGAGTGATAAGATCAGTGCTCCACTGCCTGGAGCAGCAATTTGTTGCCTAGGTATGTCAGCTAGAAAGAACAATGTACGTGCATCATTCGGGATTTTTTTAATGACTTCTTTTGTGATTTCTCAAGTTGCAAAAGGTGGGATTTATGTTGTTAAAGCCTCTCACATTTGCAGGGTTTTTTTCACTGTGATTCCTGAGGAGATGCGTAGGAGGTGGTGTTATTGCTGGTGGCTGTGGGATCTGGAGGTGATGGTGTTCTGCACCACGAGCAGATCTCCGTGAACTGGACCATTGTTTTAAACAACAGGGTGCGAACGAGGAGCCTGTAAATTACAAACCTCTACTACAACTGCAGATCCTCAGGGCAGGCAGAAATAGAAGGGCTCCCACCATTATGACGTCGTTCATTTAATGAGTGGTATTTTCTGTAACTCAGATGTGAGGCAGAAAGGCTCGTTTCATTTGGGATTGTGAAGTACTGCTATGCTGTAACTGTGCCGCCTCAGTGAAAATGACTTACCTGGAGTTTAATGGTTTACCTGACCTTTTGTGATGCTTTTTTTTCCCAAGGTTAGCTACAGAAAAGTGGTAAATTACAAAAACGTCGTCAGATCTGCGTCACTGATCTGTAATAGGTGTGGTAGACTCTGTATTGTCCAAACAAGAAGCAAATCTCTCCCCCTCTCTCTCTGCCCCCTAATTACAGTGTTGATTATATCTCTGCAAGCCGAGATCTGGTTGCTCTGTCCCAGTTATGGAGGTTGGTGCTACCTGTGTGTGTCTAGAGCAGGCAGGTCAGCACTGGCTCTTCTCGTGTATAATGTCTCTGCACTACCTCTTAGTTTTAGAACTGAAAAAACTACCCTCCTTTGTTTTAAATCTGCTAATTGCCAGTTAATGGACTTCCAGAACAGCGTGCTGGTGAGAAAGTTGGATTCCTTGGTGGTGGCAGTGCTTCATGTCCAGCTGATTTCCACTTTCCCATCCAAATGTATGGTTTAGTTTGTTGCATCTGTAGGACTTCTGCAAGTAAGTAGCATCTTCATCATTAATGATGCCATTTCTCAAAAAAAAAACCAAAAAACCCCAAACCCTACAGGTGTGATTACGTGAGTTGCACATACATATGTGTGTGCCTGTGATCAGCATATTCCGTATATATGGGGAGGTGTGCACACAAACACTCCTGCACAGAAAGGGAAGTGCATTGATTATGCTGAAATTCATTAGTCCGACCTGATCCCCACGGTGTTTCTCTTGACCTGAACAAGAGTCTACTCTGATTGAAGAACAGGGAGTCAGATCTTGCCTTTGAAGATCATTATTCCAAATTAAATGCTTCTGCTCTACTTAATTAGTATTCATCAAACACTTGCTGTACGGAATATATTTGAAAAGGGAGAAGGACTCCCTTAGGCTTCACATGTAGTTTCATGCCTTTGTTTCAGTAACACTAAGGCTCCATTCCCTCTTCCCCGAAGTGTGTGGGAAATGCTGAAGAGGGTAATGAAGTTCAGTGCCATCGTCTCAGCACTGGTGATTTTCTGGGCTACTATGAGTTGTCTTTCCTCTTTTAAATGTCAACTCTGAAAAGGGGAGAACTTTTGTTGTCTCATCTTCAATTTGATACATAAAGAAAGACTAAAAGGAAAGGAAAGACTTCATGCAGAAATTTATTTTTTATTATACGATACTCTAAAAATGGTGTGAAGGAAGATTAGTTTTTGCTTGTTCCAGGAGCCAGCTGATGTTGTCAATGAAGTAAAAATATTAATTTCAACCTTACTGATCTCATGAGGCTGCCACACAGCTGGGCAGATAATAGACTACTTTTCGTTTCTCTGTTTCTCTCTTTTTCTCTTTCTCTCTTTCTCTCTTTCTCTCTTTCTCTCTCTCTTTGTCTCTTTGTCTCTTTCTCTCTTTCTCTCTTTCTCTCTTTCTCTCTTTCTCTTTCTTTCTTTCTTTTTCTTTCTTTCTTTCTTTCTTTCTCTTTTTCTTTCTTTCTTTCTTTCTTTCTCTTTCTTTCTTTCTTTCTTTCTTTCTCTCTTTCTCTTTCTTTCTTTCTTTTTCTTTCTTTCTGTCTGTCTCTGTCTCTCTCTCTGTCTTTCTGTCTCAGCAGAAAGAGTGGTTAGCACATTAAATAACACCCTATCAAAGATGCAGGAGCTGCAATACACCCTTGAGCCAGTGAAGTTCACAGCTAGTGTATGAAAAGGAAATTTGCATGACACCTACAACTCAACCTTTTTATAAGCTGAACATCTGAAATTTTTCATTCCTTGTTACACTTAGCTACAATCTTGGCATGATGTAATTTAGAGTTTTGACTGTACTAGTGTGTAGCAACTGGATGCAGTATATCCAGCAACTCATTGAAAACAAAAAAAACGTAGACAAGACCAAAAATTTTGTATGGTATGGCTAGAATCTACTTGTGTGATTAGAATTATTCTATTTTGAAGCTTGTACTCTGGATTTCTTCCAGTCTGGTGATCAAATATGATGGAGCCTGAATTCTTCAACATTTGGATGACATTTGTTTTTATAATAGTTTATGAAAAGCTTTAGCGGCACAAAATACCAGGCACTGCAGTTGTTACATGAAGTCTTTTTTCCTTGATGTTTTAGTCCTTAAACCCAATGGGACAGAAGTTGTCAGGTAAGAACATCTGACAGCTTGAGCTGCTCAGTGGCTCCTGTGTGTTTCTCCAGGAGCCTCCCTGCTCAGGCAGGGTTACCTGCAGCTTCCTCAGAGGGCTCCAAGGTCATCCCTGGAGGATGATTTATTTTATAACAAGGTGGATTGAATGACTTTATTTAAATGCAGAGCCTAAAATACCTGATTTTTAATTTTATAATTATCATTATAAGTGTATGCTTTTACACTATGACTTTTTTAAAAATGGTTTAATTTGTGGAATAAGTAAGAACTGAGTGGAGCACTGATGGCCTCCATTGTGGAGGATTAAGGGTTCATTATTGGGAAAACCAAACTGGCTTGGTTGGTTTGTTTTGTTTGGTTGTTTTGTTGGGTTTGTTTTGTTTTGGCAGTTGGGAGTTCTGTTTGTTTATTTGTTTTGAGGGGAAGGTGTTTTTGTTTTGTATTCTGAATACCTGAAGCTCAAGCACAGTAGTTTTCCATAATTGTGTTCCATTGTATTTGCTAGTCATATACGAGGGAACCAAATCTTCCTTTACCTATTTTATCCACCCAGTGATCTAAAAATTGGACTGTTTGAACAAAGGAAGTGGGACTTGCCTTTTACTTTGGTTACAGTACATGAGTACCTAGTTCTGGTCGATAGCCCAAGATCTAATTCAGAGTGTTCTATCTTCTATAAAGTTGGTGGTTTTAGAATTGTATAGCAAGCCTGGGACTCATTTTCAGTTCCCAGTGGAGTTCAGTGTCTGTTTATCTGCCTGCTTGAGGACTACAAGTTTCCTTTCTAAAGGTGACAGTGATCTTGGAATACATTTTTTTTATCCCTCTAATTCTTTGGCCTATTCTACATTTACCTCTTTACAGTGCTGGTTTATATGTGATTTCATGTAAGTAAAAATAGACTGCAACAATCTCATGAAAACAAGACATAAAATACACTGTTCAGAGAAAATGTGAAATAATAGCCAACTTGTCCAAACAATTCTTAGCCTTAAGTGTTTTTCTAACTATTTTTAAAATATTTTTTGTAATCATGTCATTTTGCATATGTTAATATGTTTCCAAAAGCATGGTTTTTCACATCTCTCTCTCTTCCCTAACAATAAAAAGTGGCAATACAAATATAGTTTGTGTGAATTCTGTGGGTTTTTTTCCAAATATGGTTAGATTTTTTTTCTGGTTGAGATGTTTTGGGATCTCTGCCAAAAGACTTCTACCTCAGCTTTGTGGGCAGTCTCTCCTTTCCTTTCTTTGCCATCTCTCTGAGCTCTGATGCCAGGATTATGAAATATGTTTTGAAGATACATGCAGGCACTGAAGTAGTATCTGTGTGAAAGGCAAGTAATCAACAGACATTTTTACTCCTTGTCTGACATTTACACACGGCTTTGTTGTCTCTCCTCAGACTGTCACATCAGATGTGCTGTTCTCTCAGACTCTTTTTGCCATTTCTGGTTCAAGAGTAGTTTTAATTCTCTTCTGACAAGCTGTTTGTATAAGTACCTTTTAGTTTTACGCAGTCACACATGGCAGAAATATTTTATGCACTTGGATTAGTTTTTGATTCCTTTTTTATTTTTTCATTTAGCTCAACTTTTACCTTTTTTCGAAGCGAGAAAAATATTTGTAACTCCCTTTTTCTGTCAAAGAAAAAATGGTACATTTACGATTTACATTTGCTTGGCAAGGAGAGTGGGTTTGTTCATTTTATGACACGTCAGGAAATATATAAAAGGTCTCATAATGAACAGAAAGCTCTAATGAAATTGTCCAGTTCATGTGGACAAAAGGCAGAGAGTTTATTGAATATGAGTAGCCCCCAATTTGACTAAAAGACAAAGAAAAAGCCACGGGAAAAATTAATTGAATTCTTTTTGATGCCATGGGTTGCGGTGTCTTGGAGCAGTTGAGTGCTGAAGTTTCTAGCAGTTGAGGCCTAAAAATGTGAAATCTAGAAGCAGATTTTCAGCCCCAAGCAGTTTTCCCTGGTGGTGTCCCTGCAAGCTCTGCTGGCCACCAGGGGTGCGTGTGCAGCTCCTGGGAGCAAAGCCCGAGGGCTGTGGAGGCACAGCGCTGGTGAGGAGTTCCTACGAGCGTGGCAAAACCTGATGGCTTGGCCAGCTCTACTGGTAGAAGACTTCAGCAGCCCTGCCCGATAGAAATAGAGAACTACCCTCTCTGGGATAATCAAAGCAGTCATTAATAATTTGATGGGATTCTGTTGGAGAATGCTCTGGTTGATGTCTCAGCTGTTTCATCGTGTGTTTAGCTATTTTCCCCCCCAAACGTTAATTCTATTCAATGCAAAGATAATTTTTGATACAGGAAATGGCAGCTAAGTCTTTATGGGAAAGTGAGAGATGGTTTCTTCTGAGCTCCCTGCTTTGGCCTTTGTTCCTGATCAGGTGATGTTTTCCAGCAGCAGGGATTTAGAGGGAGCCTTACAGTTGTGACTCCTCTGCTGAAGAGTTTGACCTGCTGCTCCTTTCTCCTCGTAAAGGCTCAGCTCTTCACAGCTACCGTGGCTGCTGCTGGTTTGGAGAACATGTTTTATGTTTCACTGAGCTGACAGGAGGGAAAACCATTTTCCCTGTGCTGAAAGGAAGCCCTGGTGGCTGGGATCCTGAGAATGGAAGCTTCCCTCTCACCTGTCAGCCCTGTCAGCGTGTAACATGAGTTGTCAAAATAGGTGATGAAGGACCAGATGGCAGAGCACTGTTGCTTGCTTCCTGTGAAGCAGTGTAGTCTCTAAGCTTGTCTCCTTTCCTGGCTCATCTGTTTGCTGCTCTGAAACATGTCTGCAGGGTTATGGGCTAAGGCAGGGATGTGTTCCCAGCCTAGGCTGGGAGTGCAGAAATCCTTCTCCTTCCACATAGGGAATGGGGCTCCAGCTGCTGCTCAGAGCAGTCGTAACAGGCAATACACAATAGTGCTGGGAAAGAAGGAAAGCAGAGACTGGAGTCAGAATTTGGCTCTAAAAGGGAGTATGTGGCAACAGTGGAGGGATGAGACTCATGTAGTTCATGTTTTTCACTGCTAGAGCATCTCTGCTTTATGTCCAAATTCAAGCCAAAGGACAAATTATCTGAGTTAACCATTAACGTTTAAGATGCAGACAATCGAGGTACTCTGAGTAAAAGTGGAAATTTAATTCATGGTAGTAATTCTGTTTCTGTGCTTGGTTCATAGTAAAGCAAGTTTGTGCTGATTTCACTGACAAGATCACTGCTTGCAAAGCTCCAATAAGCTCTGCTAATGTCTGCACCATCACTGTACTCAGGGTAGAGCTACAACTTTTGTTTTTTCCATTTCTTCAAAATGTGATCTACTCCAACTTCTCTTTTTAACTCTCCTAAGTGAAATGAGATTAAACATGAAGCGGTAGTCTGCAGCAGCAAGTAATTTTCCCAGAATGATTGTAGAAACCTGATGAACACAGATCTCTTTTATTGTAAGAGAACAGGGGAGGAGAAGAAAAGGCTGAGCACGTGGTCTCCTAAGGGAATGACAGGTCATGTCACCAGTTCCAGGACTGTCACTGTGTCTCTCTTTTCCTGCTTTTACTCTGTCTCTTGATTTTTTTTTTTTTTTTAAATTTACCATCTGGTATTTTCTGTCCTATCTGGGTTTCTTTCTGCCTTTTATTTTCCTCTGTGTCTTTAACAATAGTGCATTAAATGGCTTTCATCTGTTGAGGGTTCTTGCTTCTGAATCCAGCTTCTTCAGGAGGACTGAAGAAGAAACCATTTTAGAGTGAATAATGTAACCCCTAAAGATTTGTATGTTCTCCAAGAAAACAGCTCCCTTCTGCTGAAGCAGAGTTCAGGGAGCACAGGAGTGTGCACAATCATTTTGAAAGAGGTTGAACCTCTCAGACTTGTCTGGAACACAGCTGCATGGTTAAGAGCTGCTGGAAATGTGACGTTTCTTTGCCTCCACCCCAAGTGGCAAGATGCTTTCTAAACCACAGCAAAGAATTGGACTTGAAAACTGATGGCAAAGTTTGAGATTTTTTTTTCCTTGCTGCAAGTCAGTAGAGTACAGGTCAGGTTGGACAATTTATATTTGTATTTTTAATTTCAGTATGTTTACATTTTTAATCCTCCTATTTCACCCTTGCAGTTGCAAGTATATCTGCTATTAATAGAACATTTCCTTAGTTTTTGTTGTATGTTTTATCTCCCTCCAGCCTGTTCAACCTATCTGTGCTCTCTGAGAAGCACTTTCCATTGCCTTTTTTCTTGTATAATTCTTCCTCTTTCTATTTTAAATAATACAAATGGTTTGAAAACTTAGGAAGGAAGGAAGGGCTGGTGCTTTTTTTTTTTTAAATGTTTATTGCTCAAAATGCAAGCTTTTAGTATCTATTCATAGCCTGAGTCTGCAGGCATCGTTTGGGTATCTACCTCTGACTGCTGTTATCCATGGATGGGCTGCTTCTGGTTTTGTTACTATTGTTTGTTCTTGTTTTGTAAGTGCTGTAAAGCCTAGACAGAGTAGGTCCAGACTGAGTAATCCCAATGATTCTCAGTTTTCCTTCAGCTAAAGATGTTTTCTGGGGTAGGGGAGCCACTTGTTAGAGCTCAGCCCAGGAGGTCTCCAGGAAGCGCGATGTGACCGCAGGAACACGGCTCAGGTTGCGGCTCCTCTGGTGGCTGCCTGCTTTCATCAGCCTCTCATCCTCCTGTGTCATCAAATACCTCTTCACACTGCAGAAAAAATGACACCTTCTGCAAATAAATTGAGCAAGTGGGTTTTTTTCGGTGTTGTGAGTTCAAACTGATCATTTCTAGCAGCTGCACAGATTCATGGCAGAGGCAGGCTGGAGAAGAAGTGTTGTGGTCACTTCACATGCTTTTAAAAATTAGTGCTAAGATCTCTGTTGTATTCGGTTGTAAGCTAGGTCAAAAATAGCTGAGCATTTGCTCCCCTACGATTGAACTTTGAAGCAAAAAAAGTAATTTTAACAGAGAACATAGTTTGGTGAGTTTGTATGCAAAATAATAAGTTGGGGTTTAGGGGATTTCTGCTTGGTGGGAGCCTGGGAATTGTGGGGGAGAAAATGGAGGAGTCAGTCAAGAAGCATGGAAGTGACCCACTGAGAAGAGGTTTTTACTTTCATGTGCACAGTTGACAAGTCTGTGTGGAATCAAGCTTAATAAGATCAGGAACACAGGAAGGATGTAATTTTGCTTGAAACTTCATCATCCACACACACATTTTTCCCATCTGCAGTAGCAGTTCAGTAATTTTTGTGTTGGTGTGTGTTGCGAGTCTTCCCATCCAAGAGGAAAGCTTGATGAAAATCAGAAGTCAAATTTAAAAATATTTACAAGCCTACTGAATGTCTGTTGACCTGGTGAGTGCTTCCTTGGCAAGGAATCAAAAGGTTGGAATAAAAAAATAGTAGTTGTGGAAGACCTGTTACATACTAGGAAAAAAGCAAGCTACAGGGTTTAAACAACTTACATATTATTAACCTCTTAATGGTTCACAGGTAGCTCTTTTCTCTTAGCAAACTGTTTTATTTCACTTTCAGCTGAAAGGGGCAAATAAAAGTAATAGTGGGACATGGTATGGAATGTGAATAAAAGAATTTGTGTGATCTCCCATGGATTAGATGAAGACTTAAAGATGAGTTAAAATCTCGCTTCTTTGTTGTAGAAATACTAAAATGTATTCAGGTCACTTGTGATTTCTGACTTAGAAATTTGTGGGGGGTGTAGAAGCCTTTTGTTTTGGGGTTTTTTTCCCCCAAAGATGGATCACCATTTCCAAGTGCAGACAGGCTGCAGGCTGTTGTATCTAATTTTATCTGAATTCTGATTCTCAGGAGAGCTCTTGGACTGTAATAAACAATGTTTCTGAGGGACCACCTACCAACTAATTGTAAACCTCCACTGGTTTTCTCCAGAAACGTGGGAAAGTCTTCTGGACTCACATGCAGGGAACATCTGTGGGAACAGCTCATTTGTTACAAGGCTGGATATCTCAGCAGCCCTTGAGAGAGTCTGGCTAGGACACACTTACACAGGAAGACCCAGAAACCACAGGGTTGGGAAGATATTGGATTCCTCCTGTCAGAAGCTGCTCTTTGCAGAGGAACGTGCTGAGCTGACTCTGACAAATAGCACAATGTCACCAGCACTTGTGTACTGTTGTGAGCTGCTTCTGTTTCCCTGCAGGCACCCCCTGTTTGCCCCCAAATCCAGGAAAGGTTTTCTTCTGGGGCTGATAAATGAACGAGATACACAGTGGTGGTACCCAGAATGGGCCTTATGTGATGAGGATGTTCAGCTGAGCGGGGTTCCAGGGCATGTTCCTCCTGTGTGCAGCTGCTTCCCTGTGTCCCTGCATGGATTCCTGTTGTCTGAGAAATGGCTTTCAAGGTTATATTTCTAAAAGCACATGGATGATAAGGGCTGTGATGCAGGAATTGCCTCTTACCCTACCTCCCAAAAGCCTGAGGAGGCGAGTTCAGTAGCACAGTCCACAGGCAAGGAATTGTTTGTTTCTGTGAGCTTGGGATTTCTTTGTGCTACAGGCTGGCAGCAGCCTGCAATTCTTAGGGTCAGCTGGAGGAAATGCCTCCACATGCTGGCATGTCCAGCTCTTAGAACCCTTCTGTGATGGTTGACAAGTAATGTTTCATTTCTGAGAATGAAATGTGTTCTTTTTTCCCCAGTGGGCTTTACCAATTGTTGTTTCTCACTAGTACTGCATGCTTGTCAGGCTTTACTTCTCAGAAGAGATAATGAATTTAAGTCTGTTTTCCTGTTCTGTGTACCAGGGCACATGTCTGATGGATCTAATTAAGCTGATACAAAACTCTCCAGATTATAAAATATTTTTTCATTAAGGAAATGGTATTTGAAGTCATATTTTTATTGGCTGAATTATATTTGAAGACATAGTGGGTATGTGTTGAAGGAGAGCACTGTTTCTTGCTGTTCAAAAGCATCTGCACAGCCTCTGGAAAGGAAAATGTTGCCAGTCACTGAGGGCAGGATTTGTGTGCTTGTAACATGACATGCTGTCCATAAGCTGTGATTTCTAGGAGGGAAAAGAAAAAGTATGTTTTATCAAATCACAAAATGCATAATGTGAGGAAAATTTTAATATCTAATGGTGTTTTGTCTTACAGACTCAAGTTTTGAAATAGGCTTTTTTTACTTACACATTTAAGTGAATAGTCATAGTAAAGTTAATTTACATTTTGCACTGGCATAGAACAGCTGTGATTCTATACATTCTTAGAGAACCTTTCTGCTTTTTGTTAGTTGAAGGTTTTTATGTTGAAATGGTAACTTACTTGTGATTACCAACAAAAACTGCAATTAGCTGAGAATATGAAGTCTCTATAACATAACAATGTGTCACTAACAGTACAGTGATTCAAGGTATGGCAATCTTTCTGCAGTTTGAGTTCTGTCTGGACTAAGTAACTGGCATTAATAAGATGTATCACTCTAGAACCAATGCTGACAGGGATTCAGCTGTAGGAGCAGATGGGTAGAACAGGCTTCAATACCTTTAAGTTCTGAGAATTTTCCAGTTAGGATGCTAAACTGTGTTTATTCCAGCAGGGAAACAATATTCACCATGGCAGTGGGAGCTAAACAACAGCTGGTCATTGTCCTGGTGGTGATAAATGCTCATCTGAAGCTCCTAGGGTTTAATAGCACGAGAGGGAGACTTCTAATCAGATAATTTTCTCTGTCTCTAGTTATAAGCACAGAAGAACCACTCATGTTCTAACTTTAAATCAATCCTTAGAAATATCAGTAAGACGTATCCACTATAATTTGATATTTTATGTAATAAATGAGCATTGTTAAAAGTAATAGAAAGAACTGTTTGCAATGCTATGCAGAGTATGACTGGAAATACAATTTTTTGCCAAGATAAATGAAAACATTTCCCCAAGCTTTAAAAAAGTCTGAACTGAGGCCCTTCATATAAGCAGTGGAGTAGAACTACATTTGTTTAAAGAATGAATTGTGTAAATGTTCATGCAACGAGAGACAGAGAAGATGAGCAAAGACTTTAAATGTTCTTTCATTTTTTGTCCACAGTGAAATGTTTCCAAGTTAAGATGAAAAAGAATACTAAAATGAGTTACTGTTCTTATGTGACTTGAAAACTAGTATAGCCAGTGGGATTTGTTGAGGAATTTCAAAGAAAATATGTCTCCATTAATTAATGTCTTCATGCAGCTCTACCAAAATATAACTCATTGATTGCTTGTACCTACTTCAGATAATTTTTTAAAAGGAATTTTTAAGTAGTAGTCTTATTTCCAAGAAGAGAGAGATTCTAGTCTGAATGATGGATTACAAAGCTATATTATTTCAGGTATGCATTATCTGATAAATGCTCCACCAAAATACAGTGTGCTTGTTACCTTTTGGACTCTTGGCTGTGTACAGTAAGTTCAAGAGTATAAAACCATCCATACTGTGTGTACAGGTGCACATGTGTGTGTGAGGGAGGTATAAATGATAATTTTCATACATGGTTTTCTTCCTCTGGTTTTATGTGGTTTTTGCTACTCTTTTGGTAGCAAATTCAAACAGGGTGCTTATAATACTTTAAGGTGCAGAGTTTTTAAATGTAGCTCACACTACACCTTAACTAATTATCAATCTCTTGATATTTTTTACCAAACAGCCAGGTTGAACTGTCCTGTGTGTGCCCTAGGATTATTAGTTTGTGTTCCTTATGCTTAAAACTTCAAGTTTGATCATAAGCTTCCTCATCTGGATACACTTCGAAGTCACATTTATGTCACGTGTCAAGCACAATAAGGAACTTCATGTCTGCGATTTTGTATCAGCTTAGAAGGGCACTGCCAGAAATCTTGCTGCATCTTGCAAAAAAGGTTGTTGTGAAGAGAATGAGGTTAAAAAAAACTCCGGAGGATTACACATGTGCAATATTTGAAGGTTATGAAATCAAGCCTAGAAAACGGGTACCTCGTATCACCATGAATCTGCATTAGGTTTGCATTTAATACAGACGAGCTGTTTTGCCGTGACACCTTTGCTTCACTCGGCGCAGAGGACACAGTTTGTGTTCTTGGTTTCTGCACAGAAATAAAACAGAAGGCAATTTTCTGCATAGCTGAACTGAGAAGAAAGTCTGCATCTGAACTTGATCTTGACAGGGTTTGCGTAGAGTGCCGAGGTCTGTGCTTGTTGATTCACCTCTCCTCCTCTCCCTCTGTTCACATAAACCAATAACAGGAGATGTACACGAGCGGTAGCTGGTGTCACACAACACACAAACACAGGTCTAGTGATGTGAAGAATATTAAAGCAGAAAATACTCCACACTGCTGTTAGTAGACAGTCCTGTTTGTGTAAGACATGAGTGTAGGAAAGGGCTGTAAGTCTGAATAGCTTTTCTTCTGAAAATGAGAGGAAGTGCTGTTTTCACTTCCAGCAGAATGAGTTAGTACAGGATAATTACCTCTTAAGTTAAATATTTTCGATATAAAGCAAGCAGTATGTACCAATATGTCAAATGCCCCATAGAAAAGCCAGAATGGTGCACCAGGCAGCTCAGATTTTATAATAAAATCACAGATGCTCCTATTAAGCTGGAACCTTAATACAGCCGAGGCTTTACTCGTGGTGTTGATTGCCATTTCTTTTCTCAATCACATAACAGATGGCAGCTGATCTATTGTGAAAGCAAGGCAAGGCAGCTCATCCCTCGTAAAAAACCTCTACAAACACCTCTGATTTTAGATAAGCACTGCCCGGATTTGCAGACAAGCAGTGCGCAGTGCCCAGTGTTTGTGTCCAGCCCAAAGCCACACGATGTCACCGCCCTGGCTAAAGGAGTGAGGCTGTTGTTTCCCTGAACGCATGGAGTGCAGTGCTGTAGCAGTACCATGTCAAGGAAGATTTAAATAGAGGCAAATCCCAAGGACTGGCCTCACTTCATCTTGCTGTGCTCCGTGTCAGTGTGTGCTTGGAGGTGTGTTGTGTTCATTTTGGAGAAGTTGCATCCATTTTGTGTGAAAACGGAGCAAAAGCATCTGCTTGAAATGACGATGAGGAAACTTAACCACAGTTTCCTCTCTCCACTTCCCATCCTCCCTTCGTGGCCATATATAGTAGCAGCTCTTGCCACTTAGGCAATGCAAATATAAGGCTGTGGGTTTATCGGTTACAGGGGAATAGATGGAAAAACCGGGTATCTATATAGAAAGGGGTTTTTTGGAACAATAATAATTTCTGTTCCTGCACAGGGGGGAGGAGTAAATGACCCCTTCCACTCTGCTGCAAAGCACGAATAAAGTATTTAGCCTGACAAAGTCCACCAATGCTCTAAAAGAAGCGGCAGCTGCGTTTTTAAGGCTTTTTGGGCCTTATGGATAGAATACAGATGAAAAAATGGAGTTGCATATTGCATTTTGACTCTCCCTTGAAAGTGTCAAGCTCTTGCTGCTGCTCAGCTGTGGCCGGTGCTGCAGGCCCTGCTTTACTGGTGCAGCATCTACCAGTTTTGCTTCCTTTTGCGTGGTGTGGAGGTGGCAGATGAAACTGTGGATGTTGCAATGAGCTGGGCTGTCCCTTCATTTGTTTCAGCCCGGGAGCATGCCTTGTTTGTGCCAGCATTCCTGTTTCCTGGCCCGTCAGAACAGCAGTGCAGTGCCAGACCTGACACAGTGTTTGTAGCAGTGTCCAGCTGGGAACGCCTGTGGCACAGTGGGGAAAGGGCCAGGAGACAGGGAGAAGCCTCCTTGCTGTCCCATACAGGTGCTGAGTTCCCAAAGGTGCTCCCAGTTCATTGCTGGTACCGATCCACTCCCCTCCAGCTGCTGTGGGGCAGGAATCTGGGATAAGTAGTGGACACTTGCAAATTGAGTTTTAATGAAAGGTGTCAGGTTATTTGCATAACCCAGAATTGTTTGTACACCCCGTTTAAGATCCAGTATTTGTCAAACCCCAAAGATGTGACCTTTTTGTCCTCAGTTAAGCAGTGGTTTTGAGCAAGCTTTTCCCTTTTACTCCCTTTATTTTCCTACAGTCAATTGCTTCAGCGGACATGGATTTGAATCAGCTGGAAGCTTTCCTCACTGCCCAAACCAAAAAACAAGGTGGCATCACATCAGATCAGGCTGCAGTCATTGCAAAATTTTGGAAGAACCACCGGACTCACATCCACGAGAGCCTGATCAATCAGAGCCGCTGGGATAATGTCTTGAAAAACATGAACTGGCGAGTGGACCTGAAGTCACAGTTGAGGCACATCGATCAGATAAACACTCCTGTTGCAATAGTTGAAATGGAACTGGGAAAAAATGGGCAGGTAAGCTTCTTTTTGCGAAATATATGAACCTGATGTAGCTACATATGCCCTGAGGCATATTACCTACTGCTGAATGCACTGCATCCAAATCAAGCCAGCTGATTTGTCGCCACTGGGCCTTTAAAGGACTTGAAATTGTGGTCCATCTTTGGATACAAAGAAACATTCTGGGTGGTGGATGCAATGTTTGCTTTCTTTTCTTCTTCTTATCTTCATATATGTACTAACAGCTGTCTTTACATTAAGCTTGGAAGATGAGAGGATGTAGAAATCAAACATTATCTTGTAATTCTGTTTGTATTCCATGCACTGCAAAGTCAATTAGTTTTGGGGTTTTTTTAATCCAACACTAAAATTAGTTAAAATATGCAGAGTAGGAACTGAAAAAGAATAAAGTTCACAAACTGCATTTTAGAACAAATGAGGGGAAAGACTCCTTTTTATTTTACATAACACCCATTCTTATGTTAGACATACATCCTTATTACCTGTCACATTATGCAATCTTGCCTTATCTGCCTGAAAGATATCTGTATATATATAGCTCTATCAGTGCTGAACACTGCCTCCTGTTTTAATCTCTATAGTCCATAGGAATGTACAGCTAAAGGCACAGCTTCCCATCCTCACTTTTACTATCATTTTTGAACAGGAAATGTGTTTCAACTTGGTATCTTTTCTCTCTGCAATGTTTTAGTAAGTTTTTAAACCTCATTTCCTAGCAGTAGCTGCTGCAAATCATGCCATGAGCTAATTTGGGCATTTTGATGTTAGTAGTTAACATTTAGCAAGTTGCCTTGTATTTCATAATATTTTAATAGGGAGAGTACCTGAATTAGGAATACCTCAATCCATCCATACATGCGCACACCTGGAATATACCTGTGCATAGGAATGATTGAATTCCAGCTATGTGGCTAAGCCAAGACCAGGATGAACACACATGTAAACTAGGATCCTTCAGAGACAGTAGTTACTGTTGGAGTCATTCTTTTAGTTCACTTTTCTTTGCAGTCAGTGAAAGCTGATGCTTCCAGAGCCTTCTCCTTGTGGATCTCTGCAGTGACCAGTACAATAATGGTTTGGGTGGCTTTAGGTTTTGTCCTAACCTCAAAGAAGTAGAGTTTTCTGCTCAGGATCTTGAGATTGGAAATGATTATATTCTATTAGTAGCAAATAGAAAAAGGTTGTTTTGAAAAAAAGGTTACAGGGGGCACATTATAATGAGTACATTGAGTACATTAGTGAGCAAATGGGAGAAATACCTACATTCATTAAAAAATGCATCCTTAGCTCGGAATCACTGTTGTGTTTCATGAGAGGGTTATGTAGTTAGTGACTCCTGTTTCAAAACTGCTTTTTCCCCCAGTAATGGATTTTTACAGTAGCATCAATCAGCAAGTACATTTGTATTTCTTTCACCCTTTGCAGAGAGAGTCGAGGATGTGAACGTGGAGGAAGAACACGTGTTTCTGACACTATAATGTCTCTTACCAAAGAGCCCCACAACAAAATCAAAATGAATTATTTTAGCAATGCCCCTTCATGCTGCAAAGGGAAGTGGTTGTGTGAATGCATTTTTGGAACTGCCATCAAACACAACTTTTGCCTCCTTCCCTGAGGACAGCAGTGAGCTGTGGCAAGCCGACACTTGGTGTGAGTTAAACTGGTACTTACTGAAACAACCATGGAGTAATTAGCACTGTCACCACTTGAGTCAATTTACATTTATTCTAAGGAGCTCTGGTTTCACATAGCCTTTAGCTTTGGATTAAATATATTCTCTGCTGTAAGTCTTTGGGTTGAGGCGCTCTGCATCAGGCAGCATGCTCCTGTGATGGGATGAGTTTTGGAAACCCCGTAGGTGTGTGACCTGTGGAATCTCCTGGAAAGATTGGTCACAGACTCCTACTGGAGGCTGAACAAGTTGTTGTTGCACACTGGATTCACCCCCCTAACTTGAAACTGTCATGTTTTATAGTCTTTATAAATATTTTTACTTTATTGTTAGCACGTCTGTTCTAAATATCAGGTTTTGTAGCACATCAAATACACATATACTGGTACCTTTCTTAAATTTAGCAGAGAACGTATTTTCTAAAAAGTTGTCAGCCATAGATGGGATTTGATGAATAATGAAGATCTGGCTTTGAAGAAGAAAGCTGGCTGATGATTCAGGAGTAAATTATTCACAACAGACTATTTTCATTTGGACACATGATAACAGGGGAGTATACAAACGCATTGGTATGTAATGAATTGACATGAATATTTCATGGTTCAACAGAAGCAAAGAAATGTTCTGTAGAAAATGTACCTTTCCAGAAGTCGCTCTGATTCTTCTCAGTGTCTCTGGGCTGGATTTAGATCTCTGCCCAGCAGAAGATCAGGCTGCCTGGTGGAGCATCTGCTCCTTCTGCTTCAGTAAATAACTTTGCTTCCTGCTTGTCTTCTCTGAATTTTAGTCAGTCAGTTCTTTCACGACGGGAAGACTCTGTGTGTGAGACCTGATGTGGTTGGGAATGGGGGACTGGAAGTGACTGGTTCGTAAATGCCACTTGACCGAGTTTACATGAATTTTGTCAATTTTTTGGAGTGTTTTCTGGCTGGAGAGAGATATTTCTGGGTTTGAGAATCCATCACAACTTGCATGCATTAATTCTGGCTAGGTCTGCCATTACTGCTGATAAGAAAAAATGAACCCTTTTCCCCAAGTGCTCTTAAAAACACTTCTAATGAGAAACATTTGAATATACCATGCTCCAAACTTTGAAAAATTTGATTCAGGATCCGTAACTTGGAGTTTGAACTCTTCTTCAGTAAAGATTTTACAGCAACATTAAAAGTTTCCTTTGTGGTGGTGTTGTAATCTTTATAGATCCTGGTTAAAGGCAGATGAACATGCTAGCCATGAAGTGCTCAGCTTTGAAAGCCCATTTTCTTTAACAATATGACTAAAAATAAAATTATAAAGCAGTTGCACTTTAGTCTGCATTTGCCTTCATCTTGTGATATTTAGTGTTCATCACTGCTGGTACGTTTTTTTCCTTTTGAACAGCCCATCTTTTCTTTGGCACAATGGTTTTATCCTCTTGGGTTTTTTTATCTACCTTGCTGGCTTTCTCTTAAAACATCTGTAGCTACCTGCCCCCTTCTCGATGTCCTTTTTTATCTTGTTCTCCCTCTCTGAGCATGTCTGTAAAGCTCTTTTGGCATGAAATTTCAGCCAGACATGAATCTGCCTGGAAGGACAGCGGAGTGAGCTGGAGCATCCTCCTTCTCATGCCCTTCCTGCCCCTCTCCACCAGCACTGCTCCACATGGTGCGCAGCCAGTGCTGTGCGGTGTTGGCTTACCTGCACATTTCAGTCACAGATTTATACCTGACCTTACCATTGATAGAAAATTAATGCATTGGTTTTGCACCGTGGCTCGGCACTAAGATTATATTTAAACTTGTTTTCTGGACTTTGTCATGTTATATTCCTCATGAGATGTGCCTCTTCCCTGGGGCTATGTTCTTCCTGTGGGCTGATTTGCTAATAAGTTTTACTTTCTTGCAGCATTATGTGTTTTGCAGTTTAATATCTCAGACTGATCAGATATTACAGATTAGCTGAGAATTTGTTCTTCGCTTTTTTGCTTTAACTTATTTACAGAATGGGTATTTCCATGTGTATTTCTTTTCAATGTTTGGGATAATCCATGCAATATCACTTCTGTTGGAGCTTTGCTGGGTCTTAAAGCATGTTTTATGATCAAAGAGTATTTTCTGCCCTAGTTTAACATGAAGCTTGGATTCTACTGCAGGAATCTTCCCGGACAGACCTGAGGTAATCGCATCAGGATTATGGATTAGAGGGTTTTTCCCAAAACATTGTATATCTCTTCTCTTTCCTTCTCTAAAAGCATCTACCTGACAGAGGTGTCATAAAAGTTAATGATATGCAGTAAGTAAATACCACAGTGTTGCAAATACCAAAAGCAACAAACACAGTAAGAAATTAGGATAATTTCTTTCAAAGTTAAGGGCAAACAGCAGCCTTTCATTCCATATGCTTTTTCTGGTCTGAAATCACCAGGGATATGTATCTTCACAAAAAACAAGTGTTTTTCTTTAAAGAACAGGCAAGCATTAGGAATAGACTTTTGAGTGAAAGTCTAGTATTTGAGACTTATGGCTGTATTTTGATTGTCACTTTAAACTCTCCCCAGTGAGCTAAAATACTTTCTGATGAAAGGGCTTGCTAGGTGAAGTGCACCTTTGCCAGTGCAACAGTATATTGGATGATGAGAAAGTAGGAACTGTCAGCTGGCAGGTTACCTGCTGTCTGCTAATGGCTGGGTCCAGACCCTGGTAGTTCTGAGAAAGTAATAATAATAATAATAATAGTAGTAGTAGTAGGAGTAGTAATGATGGTGTTGTGTGGAAAGAGTTCATAGGGAGTATAGACAACTGTCATGTGCTATATGTAGGAGATAAAATGCTATCAGTATTTTGAAGGTCTGGAGCTTGACATTTCATCAACTTTTGGTTGCAATGACTGTAAAGATTTTATTAATGTTTTGGGAAAAAGTGAAGTAGGTCTCAAAGTAAACTTCTGGGAGATTAAATTTTTTTCTGATTTGTTAATTATGTCTACGCTACACAAATTTAGGCTGAAATTTCTATCATCTGTGCTATAAACAAGTTATATTTATTTATAGCATTCACACATGAACATGCTTTCACAGCGGAATAAAAAAATCTTAGAATTTATCTTCTATAAACTTCATCCCCTTGCTGGGAGTATGGACTGAACGCCTCAGAGGGTGTGGTGGAGTTTTGTGCATTTTTCTAAGCCAGGGTCTCTTGGCTTTTGTCAGCTCCCAGCAATAGCTGTCGCTGCTGCAGAGAGGTCAGAGCAAGAGAACATCAGGAGTAAACTCATGCCATAGGGAGGAAGGATTATGGCTGCGCCTGCTTTTGCCTCTGTGTGACTCCAGGTCAGGCTGCTTCAGAGGTATCGCTGAAAATAGCCCCAGATAATGGATCTCCAGGCTTTTTTATGTGGGGTCTGTTTGAAAAGGCAGATTGCTTTTTGTAGGATATCAGTGTGGGCAAAGCGATCTGTGGGGAGATGAAAAGCAGCTCCAGGTACCCAAACCGAAATAACGCCAGTCTGGCCTGCAAAAAGGAAAGAAAAGCAACCACCAAACCATTCTTCCTTTCCAGCCATAATCTGTCTTAATCTTTGCAGCTATTAACATCATCAGAAATGATGTTCCAGTCAAAAATGGGAAAGCACAGCCATTTAGAAGCCAAATTAATCAACTTAACCCCAATGGGCTTAATATTTTTATGTGATTAAAATGATAGAATCTGGTAAGTAGAAGTCAGTCGGAAAAAAAATCACCTTTGTGGCCAAGCCAAATGTAATCATTTGAGCTTTTGTTCACCTTGGAAATTTATGAGCTGGAGGGAACAGTTACATAAGGGCAGTACAGTGCAAAAGCAAAGAAAAAATGGAGAGGGCACCAGGTCGCTCAGCACAGAGGAAACTGGAACACAGTTGACTGACTTAACTCAGTTATTTACTTAATCCTCTGCATGGTACTCTCTGTAGTCCTTTGCTTCGACAGGTCAACTTTTGTCACCTTCTTCTGGGAGTGAAGAGGAATTTGGAGAACAAGAAGAGAATTTTGTTATTTGTGGCTCTTGGAACATGGAAGTGTAATATGTATGTTAGGGAGATAAGAGCATAAAATGGAGGTATTAAATAACTGTCCAACTCAAACTGTCACTTCTCCACTGGATATATTTGACAGTATTTTTTACCTCATCTGTTCATCCCATACAAAGCAAGGATATTCTACAATAAGTGGTGCTAACAGTTTCCATCCTGGTTTATTTGTGCCCTGTATATACAGATGTGCAAGTGCACACATACCCATATATTCCCTGTCTTTACTCTGGAAGTGGATTTGATGATGTAGTTAAATAGAATAATTTAGCTGAGATATAAGTATTTTTGTTTGTAGCTGAGCTCAGGGTATTACAGGGGAATTGTGCATTAATTGAAGGTGAGCTGTGTGAAGGCAGCAGTGATGCCTATTTCATCTGCCTAAATTCAGCCTCAGTCCTGGACCCTTGAAATTTTTTACCTTCTCAGGTCTTGCACATTATGACAGGGGACTTGCCATCTGTTACATATGATATCAGTGATACCAACAAATGTTTTGCAATCTAACATCAATCTGGCGTTCACGTGCAGCAATAAAATGTGGGGATAGCTTTGATCCAATGTCCTCCAGAGCATCTCTTGCAGCCTTGAGAAACAGATTCCAATGAGACTGGGACAGGGGCAGCTGAGGTCAACAGACCTGGCTGTTGAAAGTTGTCCCAGCAAAAGCCTTTCACCACGTGCCTTTCCTTGGAGTTGGCTCTGCATGTGTGAGTTAGTCAGGACCTGTTCTTTCTTCTTCTCTGGAGTCTTATAATCTCTGTGTTATGTCTGCTTATGGCTTTTCTGGGAGTCTTCCCCCCGGTTTATTACCAGCTCCCTTGCCCCCAGAAGTGGCTGGTACACTTTGGAAGCTACCCTTAACTGGCAGCCTTCAGTCCTTACCCTGACTCCCCTGCTGAAAGCATCTCCATAACTTTTCAACTTTTTCTTTGCCATTTCTGCAGTGCAGGGGTAAGTTACTTTGGGAGTTGGGGCAGTGCATGCTGGAGATCTTCAAGACTCAAGCTGGCTGAAGTAACTGTAGTCAGACACAGGGTCAGCATCTTCATCCAACAGACCTGGGTAATTCAAAAACTCCAAATTGCATCTCCCCCATCACCAGAGGAATTTTTCTGTTTGAGGCAGGTTGGCAGAGCAGTTTCTATATGACACTTGCACTACTGTTGTATAGATAATCACAGGCAGTCCCACTATCTGTGCAATTCCCCACCACCATGGACTTGGAACTGTGTGGAGAGTGCCTGCAAACATGCAAATTAAAGCATTGCATTTGCACAGAATGCCACTTGCAGACTGGCACGATTTGGCTGCATGGCCTTGCAGCAAAACTCATCTTTAATTGAGGCAAGATGTAGTTGAAGGACTGAAAATTATAGTCTGTACTAGCATTTTTTTAACAGAAGTCAAGAGTTTTAAAAAGGGGAAATTTCTTTGCTGGAGAACCTGTATACAGCAAATCAAAGCCTCTTTGCGTCTCAGCTCTGGTGTTGTCCATCTGTGTTCTTCAGAGGACTTGGATATCAACATTTGCAAGTAATTTGTTCGTAGGAAACTCAGGAAAAAAAGCAGTTGCTATGAACATAAGTGCCTCCTGCATTGGCTGACAAAGCATCTTGTTTTTACAGGCCTAGCCTGGCCAAATACGTTTAAAATTGCTGTTTTGCCAGTTGGCCACCCTTGCCCCTCTTGATACTAGGCCACCTTGCTGCTGAGAGGTGCTCTGGAGATCCTTTCAGGTTTGTCGTGATCTCTTTTGAGATCTCTGAGCGTTAGCATTCAGGGGCATAAGTAAGAACAGGTTCTTAATTTATTTTAGTTAGGAAGGGCTACTGCAGGAGAAGGTATCAGAAGATAAAAAAGGAGGAAACTGTTACATAACTGGGGAGAAACACTTGTAGAGCATTACACTCTTTTTGCTGTTTAATCCTTTGGATTCTCTTTATTCTATTTTAAATATATATGTGTGTGTATGTATGTATATATATATATATACACTTTTCATAAAAGATGGACCCCAGTTTTTGCTGTGGAAGAATTGATGCAACAGAAGAAGCAACACACTCTGTGGTGGCAAAGCAAAATCCCTTCAGTTCATGGCTAGTTCTCAGTGTAATCTTTTCATTGAGCAGATACTTGCATTCTCGTTTTTGGCAAACTGTGGCTTTCCATCCTTCTGGAGCTTCTACTCATCCTAGTTAAAAATGAAAGAAGAGAAATAGAAATTTTTTTCCTTTTCTTTTCTTTTTACCATTCTGTTTACACAACCTCTGACTGAGTGATTCCGCAGGTAGCTGGCTGGAATCTGCTGGTGTACAAAGCTGTCCTTGGGAGTTGGTAACTGAGCATTAGTGCTGAGGTGCTGGGAGCTCCCTGCATGGAAATGCAGTTAATCACCATGTGAAATGCTGGAATACTAACGCCCTGTTTGGATAAAAGCAGGCTGTCACTCCTGCTGCAGTTCCTCTTGCTACCTAGGGATTTCTAGAGGCCAGCAGAGAAATTTTGGGGGGGCTCATGCCTCTTCTCTGGAATGAAGAAATAAGTGAAATAAGACTGTAGGAAACAGGGCTTTTTTCTTTTTTTCTTTTTTTCTTTTTTTCTTTTTTTTTTAAAAGGTTCACTTACCTCTATATTAAATGGGTTTTTCTCCTCCTTAGGGTGTTGGCTTCATCTTGTCAAAACATAGAGTGGAAGAAAGGCAGTAAATGTAACTGCCACAGCAAATCACACGTGGGTCTGAGAGGGTAGTTTTGGTGTCAGGTCTTTTCCTTGCTGCAAGGTGGTCGTGAGAAGTTCCTGAGCTTTGCTGCTTGCCCTCAGCCTTGTGCTGCCCCAGCAGTGATGGGTTCATGAAGCTGAAAGTGGCTCAGTGAGTCCCAATGAAATTTTTTTTTTCCCTCCCCACCCTTTTATTTTTGTCACCCACATTATTTTTAGTGTGGATCGATTTGTTGAAGGGACAGGTTGAGGGCAGAATTGAGCAAAAGAAATTGAGAGCTCTGCCTTGCCTTGAAAAAAATGCTCATTTAAGCATACACATTCCAAGAGCCACCATTTTAAATCCTAGCTGGCGATCTCTTGAACAGAAATGAAGCAGCTCTCCTTGAATGGTGAGGATAACTTCTCTGAAGTGCCAATTTTTCTTCCAAGAATAGAGGAGGAATAGAAAATGAGAGTCACGGCTGTTGAATGGGGTGTGCAGTATAGAGTTCATCTGCAGAAGCGTGGAAAAAGTATCTGATATGGAAATGATCTAAAAGGATATCTGGAGGTGGGAATCTGTGCAGATTGCAAGAACAGGGGAATCTTGGTACTTTAACAGTGTTGTTGTTCTTTGTTTCTAAAAAGTTTCTCAGCTGCGTGGATTTGTGACAGAGTTAATGAGAAATGTGATTAAAATACTGGTCCTATTCCTTGTCAGGTTGTTTTGTCTAGTGTTAGTGGGAAATATGGTGAGCTGAGCCGCAGCTTGGCTGAGTTGCCTGAAGTGATCCTGTAAGTCTGGGAACAGCGAGAGAGTCCTGACTTACTCACAGCTTCAACAAATAAACTCATTTATTGTTCGGGTATTTTTTCCTTCAGTGGTTACAAGAAGTTGGTTGCTGTTGACAATTTCGTCCTCAAAATAGCTTTCTCTGTTTCCTTGCATGCATCTGTTCCGTATTTTTTCCCCTTTTTGCTTGTTTTGAAAATACTTAGTGAGGCAGTGTGGTGAAGCATAGGTTTCCCTGCTTTCCTCTGAAAGGAGGTGGTTGGGAGGAGATCAGTGGCAAGTGCTTTTGGTTAAGACATCATTGTCCTATATTCTACTTGAGGAAATGACTACTTTGAACATAATTCCAGGAGCAAATCCTCTTCATATTCTAACTTACAAATGATACAAGACAATCCTTTGATTAAGAAACCTCTTGCAGCAGTAATTTTGCATAGACCTTGACACGAGGGGTTTTTTTCTATCCTTCTTTCAAATTATTAGTTGCAAAACTCCACAGAGATAATCAGACATGCAAATCTTCAATATATTTTTAGTTCAACTCACTGATGTATATTCATTAATATGTTAATATGACAAGGAAAGCATAATTTAAATTGCATAGGCTTAATTTGGTTAATAAATGCTTGAAATACAGTCCCAATTTTAGAAGTAGCCATACTCGATGCCAATATTTCAGGGGATGTTTCCCTTTTAAATCACAAGGAGAGTATAAAACATCTTGTTTTATACATAGAAATAACTTTGTAATGCTTTTTACTCTGACCCTGCACAACCGAAGGACCTCAGTGCTGGGAATCCGTGCTCCTTGTACTCATTGTCACATTCCTAATGATTGAATTGTGATAAATTGTGTCAGTGGAGACCTAGTGAAGATTGTGGTATTGTAATTTGAGTTCCCAGACTGCATTAGGTAGGGTTAGATAGGCAGATAAAGGATCAAAAGAGCAAAGTTTCCTGGTGTTCAAATATGGCCAAGCTCCACCAATGCAAATCAGGGATGTGCTTGCCCTATATTTAATTTGCAGTGGCCTAAGTAAATGAGATACAAATTACTACTGGAATTAGAATTAGACAGCTTCTGAATCTTGCTTGAACAAGCAAAGCTGCTATAATATCCAGATTTTTTTAAACCCCTGAAGTGATATTTGAATGCTTACAGGCAATAAACTTTTCAGTCAATTGATTCCATTTCTGTTGAATCGCCCTCAAAAGTGAAGCTGTGCTTTAAGGACTATTAAAAAATTTCGTTCCATTTAACCTGTAAATACGCCACAGGACTTGAGAAAATGAGTTTGATAATCGCTTTTTTTTTTAAAAAAGACTTCAGCCTGGAAGGCAGCATCTTAAAAGGACTCAGCGTTGAGGAGAGTCTCTAACGTATCCAGTTAGAGCCAGTTACACTGGCCTGACTTCCTTGGTCTGAAGTAATGAGGTGTGACAGATCATGAGTGCAGTGCATCATGGTCAGAACCAATAACCCCTTTCAGAAAATTGCACTTCTGCTCTAAGCAGTCGTTCTGAGTTATCTGCAGCTAATTGTAAACTGCCTGCTTTTATGGAAATGGAACGCTCGCGTTTCCCTGTAAATACCACCGTGATGCTCCGAGACAGCTATGAAGTGCAACTGTCTGGGAGAAAGCTCAAGTCTGATCAAATTTAATTAGACTGGAACCTGTTCCTGCCTACAAATATCTTGATTATACGAAGAGAACAAACACAGCACTTGACAGAATTGGCTTTTGTGATAGCTACTGCTGTGGAAAAGAGGTGTTGATTCACATGCTCCTTCTCACTGAAGATTGAGCTGAACAATGAGCCGTGTCTGCATCCAGCTGGTCACCCAGAGAGGACGTGGAGAAACCCAGGCTGCTTGAGAGAGAGAGAAATCTGTCTGCCTTGGACTACTCCCTCAAAGGATCTGTTTGTATGGACTCCAAAACAAAGCAAGCATTACTAGGTCAACTCTAGGAGCCTAAGGTTTGGTGAGGTAGATTCCACCCTCTGTCTGAGCTGCCTAATGATTGATGTAGCTTGACAACTCCTCCTCTCAAATGAGTGGTATGGATAAAACCTCGTCACTTTGTTCAGCTCAGGGCAGTGGAGGCAAACTGCCTCAGCTTTCATTTTTTAGGAAGCAAAAGCAGAAAAGAGGTGCAGCACCTCCCCTTACTCTGTGGGAAGTGTAGTTGAGTGAATGTCATTAAACTGTCAGCCGAAGGAGTGCAGGCTGCTGGGTGAGAGACCTGTATTTGCATTAAATCAAAACTCTTGGGGTAAAAATCAATGCAAGTTATAACTGAAATTATAAAGAAAACCTCTTTAAATGTGAGTTTCTTTCTTAAAATTGTATTAAACAAGCCCTAAGTTCACAGAGCAGAAGTCCTTAGAGGTTTAAGCACACCAAATGCTTTGCCTGACAATTAACAGCATGGATAAGCTGTGATCCAGGAGCACTGAGATACACTCATGGTCTGGATATGAGGTGTGACTGAGCCACTTTGTTTCCTAACACTTTCCTGTGCAAGCACACTGAGTCAGGCTGGATGGATGCTAAGGGAGAAGAAGGACTTCAGCTGAGAGTGAGGATTTGAAAGATGATGGACAAATGGATCGGTTTCGAGGGCTTGAAGCTGCTCTCTGGGGAAACAGGCAGTGAAGAAAAGAAGAGGGTTGTTTTTCCAGGCAAGGAGCTTGGAGATCAGAGGGACTCGCTCACCTCTGAAGGGGACTGTTCTCCAGAGCTGCTGAAGGAGAACTTAGTTTGAGGGACTTGGGTGTTAGATGGTGCTGTCACGTCCCAGTGGCCTTTGGGTTGTCTGGGTGATGCTGGCTTGCCATGATCCTCGTGCAGAAGGTACCTGGTAAGAAAACTGTGTTCAGCAAATCTTTGTATTTTATCCTAAACCATCAGCTTTTGCTCTGAGCAGGCAGTACTTTCTTTTGAAGAGCATTGGACGTTGCTGTTTTCTGGCATCGCTTTTTGGAAGAAAAAAGATTTTTGGAAGGGGCTGTCAGAACTGGGATGCTGTGCTCCGAGCCTGCTTGTTCCTTCTGCCCCTTTTGGTGTGTTTGCATGACAAGGTGTAGAGCTCTTGACAAAGTCTTCTGGCTCCCAGGAGAGATTTCAGCTCCTGCCTTTCCCTCAGGGCAGCACGCAGAGCTCCTGGCCTGAGGGCTGAGGATGGCAAGTGCTTTTTTGTGCAAACAGGAGGTATGACATTTGCTGTCAGCCAGGAATTTACACATGACTTCAAATACTTCTGGTGTTCTGGGTCAACCTGGCTCATGATGTCCCATCCTAGGAAGTGACAGCGGTGTCCAACAGCCCTGTGCCCTCTCAGAGGGCAGGGCTTTCTCCTGCAGACAGAGAGTTGTCACGAGGCCTCTCCCTTTGCGGTCTCACCGCCTTCCCCGTTTGGCACCATTCCCCTCCTGAGCACGGCTCCTCTGTGCCCTCCTTTCTTCTGTGCCCTTTGCTTGGCTCTGGTTGTGTGTTTGTTTTCTCTCCCACACTGACTCTGTTTCATTCACTGCCCAGAATAATAAGGGGTTTGTTGAAAGGGTGCTGCTAAGTAATTTGTCTTCTTCATTCATTCTCTCTTTGTTTAACGTTTGTTTTCGCTGTGCTTTGCATGCAAAATTATTAATTCCATCGTAATTTATTTCAATAGTATTTGTTATTGTGGAGGCTCCTACACAACCCCTCTTACTGCCATAAAAATCTCATTAAATGAATACTCATAATCAGTTATGATGGTGTTTTAATTCCCGTTTCAAGGATACAATCTGAAGGGAGAGAACATAAACACAGGGATTTCCATTAATTCTGGTGGCCAGTGTGAGAAACCCTCAACCCAAGTTCCCATAGTGCAGAGCCTTTGTGGTATTGCCAGGGTACATCTCTGACAGTGCAGCCACGGCAGTGATGGACATCAGTCCTGCAAACCAGACCCCAGGTGCCTCAGACTAAGCCTGGAAAAAACGGGGAACACACAGTGGGTTATCGCCTGGGCAAATGTTGGCTTAGGCCTCCTGTATGCTCACAAGAACATTTACCTGTGGGAAAAGAAGTTTATTTATTGGCTTCGTGCATTATAATGGCAGAACACTCATAATATCCGTAAGCCACTGGAGCAAATATTAGTGAGATATTTTTTCAGCCAAAGAATATCTGAGATGGAGGTATATTGGAGCAGATTATTAATGCCTCCCCATCCAAAATCTGGGAAACGGCTTTTAGTACTTCTCTTTCCTTTCCCTGTTGTTAGAACCTACGTCAAATGCTGCCTTTTATCTGAAGTGGTTTCCCCAGAGACTCGTGCTCCGTGCCAGTTCCAGGTATTATCCTTCTCTGAACATCTTGCATTTTCCAAATTTTCGAGTGTGAAGCCATAGCATTTTGTACCTAGTGAAATGTAGTAATTTGGTTATATTGCATGCACTCTAATCAGTGAGGTGACTCTCAGGCTTTGCTAAAGGAGTAAGCAATCATGCAGTAGGTTCAGAGTCCAGCAGGTGCTGAGCTGCAGGTCAGTCACCTCTCGGCAGCAGCACTGCCTGCCTTGCTGTGTGTGAGGCCCCATTTCTCTCTTACCTTTCTCTGCTGGTTCTCCTTTCGTTTCTTCATCCTCTCCTGTTTTCTCTCCTATCTTTCTCTGCTGGTTCTGCTTTCATTTCTTCTGCCTTTCTTGTTTTCTCTCCTGTCTTTCTCTGCTGGTTCTGCTTTCATTTCTCCTGCCTCTCCTGTTTTCCCTTCTGCCTCTCAGGCTGCTGTTCTGCCTCTTTCCTCCATCGTTTTTTTCACTTGGCTTCCTCCTCACTCCCAATCTTGGTTCCTTGTTTTGTATCAGCAGAGCTACTGTTTTTTTTTTTTTTTCTTTATTGGAGTTGTGCAGCACAGCAAAGGACCACAAAGTGCCCCAGGTTAAAGCTGCTCATGAGCACATGAAGGTGCAGAGGCTGTCCTGGGGAAGGTTCAGGTTTGCAGGGTGTTTCCCTGTGCTGTTGCTTTACTTTACCCTGCTGAGACCCAGTGCTGTGTTATGGAAACAGTGTGTGGTTCCTGCTCTGTGGCACAGCTGATTTTTCTGGGAAGCTGTGAATAGATTGTTTTCTATTGTTTGTGTGTATGATTTGGTGATTGGTTTGCTTTTTTTTTTAAAGCTGTGTGTGGAGTCTTCACTTGAAATTTTGCATGAAATTCCATGTCTAAACTTCTGTGGATTTAGTGAACAGAGCTTTAAAAACAAGGATGGAATGTAGAAGATTACTTGGCACCTGCATCTTCTAATATATTTGAAGTAATGAGCTTTCTGTGGTACGTTTGTTTAGCTAAGCTGTAAAATTTTGTTCACAGTGATGATTATGCTGAGAATCAGCTTTGCTAGCTGAGGTGCACGTGAACACAAACGAGGCTTATTACCCTGGAGACTTGATTAGAAGTGGGCAGAGGGCAGCTTGGAAGTGAGCAGCATGTTTGTGTTTGAAGTGAGCCATAGTTGCGATGAAGACACGCAAACCACTGCCAGTCTGCAGCAATGGAGCCGCACGCTGGTGCCAGGACACGTGGCTGCAGGGTGCACGGGGACACTGCTCCTTCCTTCTGAGGTTTTCCCCCTTTGGAGCAGTGAATCGTGTGGCAATCCCAGCTTCAAACAGGATGCTGTCCAGGGGTTTAATGGATTTACGGAGGGAATCGATTGTGCACGCACTGGATGAAGTCTTCAGATGCCTCATTGAAGATCAGCAAACCAAAGGGTCATTATCTCTTCTCCTCTATCCCCCTCACCTCATCTGTCATCTGTTTGTAGCCTGCACTAATCTGCCTCTTTAGACCTTTATCGTGAGTTGGCCTTACTTCAAACTAGATTTTGAGAACCGAATATGAACAAATGGGTCTGTTGCACATGGAAATAAGTTTTTTTTCCTTTCCTCCATCGTAAACATGCTTCACAGTATGAGCATTGTTAATGCAAATGCCAGTATCCTTTTGACACTCAATGGTATTTTTGATGAAGGCAAGGGTTAGGTCACCAAAAGAGGATTGAACATGACTTTTTGTGCTGAAAGCGAGAGCATGGAGACCTCTTACACTTGAAATTATGAAAATGTGTTTTGTCCATGGTTTCACACTCCTCTGTAGAAGCAAACCTTTATCTCTCAGGCTTATGTTTAGTCTTTAGACTTGGCTGGTACTAATTAGAGACAATTCAGGTGAAAAACAATGAGTCAGATGTTGAGGAAAAGATGTGGGGTTTTTTTCTATTGAAGCAAAGTGCTTTACATGTACAGTCTGTATTTCTGGTTAAGCAGGAGGAGATTTTCACATCCTGCCAGGATATTTTTGAGTATTGAGGTAATAGCATAAGAACCTAAATAGAAAAAAAAAAAGGGTTTTTTTTACATCACTAAAGAAGTTGCCTTCATGGCACTGTAAGTTCTGTGCTGTGCTCATGGGCTGAAAAATTCACACTTTACAAAGCTAATGGCACATCCTCATGCCCCTGATAAATTCTCAGTGTATTTGGTTTCATGTGCAGCCTTCCATTTGCACAAACAGCTGGATAAAACAAGCTATTGTTGCTTTTTCTGCTCTTCACTTTGTGTCCTCTTCCTTCTTATCGCTGAAATTTTCCTGTTTGAGTCACTGCAATGTGGTAGGTACTCGTGTAGCTCACCCCCTCACAAACATACATACCCGTGGACTTTTTTTGGAAACTTGTGTTCAAACTCACAAGGCTGCACCCCTGCCAACTTACTGTGTGTGGGTGTGCCAGCAGCGAATTATCAATTACTGACAGGGAGAGAAATCTCCAGGGTGGAGGAGGCCCTGGAGATACCCAGAGAGTGTTTCTTCTGAGGTTCCTGCAGGGATAGAAATCTGCTTATTTCAATTGCAGTGCACAGGGTGACATCAGGCTGGCAACCTGTCACCAGTGGGGTTTCACTTAGGCCCAGTGCTCCTCAGCATCTCCATAAACACCTTGGACACCGGTCTTGAAGGGGATACTAAGGAAGTTTGTTGATGGAACTAAACTGGGAAGAGCAGTTGACTTCTTTCTGAGGTATTTTCTGGAATTTTTAGGAGGAATTTCTTCACAGAAAAGGTGATTAAGCACCGGAATGGGCTGCCCAGGGAGGTGGTGGAGTCACTGTCCCTAAAGGTGTTTCAGGAAAGACCGGAGGTGGCACTCAGTGCCGTGGTCTGACTGACGCGGTGGTGTTGGGTCACAGGTTGGACTCGATGATCCCAGAGGCCTTTCTCAACCTTATCCTTTCTGTGATTCTATGGGTTAATCCCATATGTCGTGTTTAGGAAGGGTGGGCCAAATCCTAACCTTACAAAGATGCTTTTTTTGTATTGTATTTTGTATCTTCAAAAATTTTGCTTCTCCTCTAGCATTTAACTTCTGATAATTCCTATATTAAGGAAGTGTTTTAAGGGGAAGAGAGGGAGTACATGCTGCTTTTAAAGCTCTGAATTGCTTATTAGTGTAAGATGCATCACCCTGGAGTTGTTTCGTCCCCCAGGGACTCAACGCAATGATCATCATCACATCTTTTCCTTGTGCACTTGACTCCCCTTTCTTTTCCCCCCAAGGAAATCAGAATCTAAAAGGGAGCCTTGAAGCTTGTCTTGTTTGAAAAACCTCCAGATTTCTGGCTTGCTGTCATTGTCATCATTGAACAGCATTGCAGTCAGGTACCATGGTGATCTTAAACACTGTCGCACTGCCTGCATGTACTTGTCAAATCATTTTTGTGAGGTTTTTTTTAATTGCTTTGATTCCAAGATGCTGAAACAAGAGGCGTATCTAATCCCCACTGCAATGTCAATGCTATTTACCCGAGAAGAAACTAATTTTTAATGATTTGCTTAGTTCTTATCAGCGCCTTGTTCCTTTTTACTGCTGTAGCTGCACGAGTAACAGCTTCTGACATGGGAATCTGCCTGTGTAAAAGTGCTGATCACTGAAAGACAAATGGAGCTCTGCTTCTGGACATGTGTTTCAAATGAACGCTGGTAAGGAGCTCTCTGAAAGTAGAAATGGAGAACAGTATTCTCCTAACTTCCCTGGCCTTTAACTTGTTCAGGAAGCAATTCTTAACAGTCTTGTTCTGGGCTTGAAACAATTTTCTAAAACATGGAAAATTCATTGCACACAGACCTCAAGGCCATGGCCACAGATGGAAGAGCAGAACCAACTCAGAATTGTGTTTAGACATCCCTTGTGGCACCAGGGCTGTGTAATTTCCCTTCCCTGTGATTCCAGAACATGGCAAAGCCTCCTGTGGTTGCAGAACCATATCGAAGTCCCAGGCACAGCAGTATCCTCCTCTTTAGGGGTATGAGAGTGGTTAGTACCATGACCTAGCTGATATTATCCTGTGAGGGATGGTGGTGGCAGGGGTTTGTCCCGTCTCTAACCCAGTGAGGCTGGAATTCCTAGTTCTTCCTAACCTGAAGCATACCATGTTTTTAACAATCAAAAAAGGTTTCTTTTGAGGGGCTATGAAGTTTGAGAAAGGCAACAAACAAGTTAATGACAATTTTAATTATAAGCATACCATAATTCTTTCTTTTTTTCTCCTAATTCGTGGGTCACGTAAGAACCAAGTGGCCAGAAGTACTAGAAACTAACTTACTGGGAAACTGGGGCAGGGGCTGGAAATAAATCTTTGAGTGGGAGAGCTTTCTTCTGAGAGAACTTTTACAAATATAAATATTGAAACACAGAAAATCTGGTTCTATCTAAATAACTTGTGTTGGCTTGACAAAGGCTAATCTCAGCACCTAAAGTAGAGGGGGACTTTTACTGGTTTTTGAGAGGGTTATTTGTTATTAGTCTCAGGATCTGAGATTCAAAACAGTTTAATTTTTTTACTCCTACTTCAAAAAGAAGGCCACAGGCTCTTCTCGGGGTTGATCTCTGCAACACCTACCTGAGGTCAAGCTTCCCGGGCAAATCCCTGGGGTTTTGTGTTCATTCAGCGAAAGTTCTGTCTCTTAAGGCTGGCCTTGTTTTTTGTAAAAGAGTCCAGAGAGCAAGATAAGGCTCGAGGTGATGAATTACTGTTGTACTAATGGCTTGTGTTTCACTGAGGATGTAGCTGAAATGGGCCAATATCTCTGCCTCAAAGAGGTGTTGTCACAGCAGGAATTCTAAAAATATTGCTTAGGTTTATTTACTTCTGTGACGACTTGAATTCCAGCTTTTCTATGTGATGCTCATCTTCCCTAGCGCAGCCTCCATACACTGGGCCGCCTGTTTTCCTGCTGTGCAGGGGCTTGGGATGATGTCAGAAAATGTGAATTACAGTGAAAGGAGTGGAATTACTCAGGGTTTAGTTTGTTCCCCCTCCTGCCAGCAGCTGAAGGAGAGGATTTGTTTTCCAACTACAGTGCCAGGACATCAGCAAGGTTTCAGACGGATGCTGTTCTCCTGAGACATGGCAATTTTGTAATATAGAATATTTTATAGAATATATATTTATAGAATATCTTATATAGTATAATTTTGTAATATAGAATGTTTAAGTAATTTTATTAACCCTATGATAAATCTGTTGTACTGTAACCAGTATTGACTGCAAAAATATTGATATTACATTAAATTTAAATTATTCCATATTTTTAAGATATAAAGATACACTTGCTAAAGATTAATAAAGGCAAAACAGTCTCAGGCAAAAGAAAGAAAAAGGAAAGTAGAATTAAAGAGGTACTTCATTCGAAGTACTTCAAAGGCAGTACTTCATTCTTTTTCAGCTTGGCTGGCCCCAGAGAGTCTTATCTGCAAGCGGGGTGGTTTTTCTCCTCTGTACTATCACACCTTTAGGTTATTCCTTCAAATTTGTTGATAGTGGGAACAGGTTCATGGAGCTTGTATCCCAAGGTGCCAGAGGCAGCCTTGGAAAAGATCTTTTCCCTAGGGGGAGACAAAATAATGTGACCTGATGGGCAGTCGGAATAAAAACAGCGAAGAAAACAGCAACAAAACAAAAAATTCGGACGGCTGCCTCCAAGAAGTGCGAGGTGACTTGTGGGGAAGATTTATTCCCCGCCTAATATTTGGCCCTCAGAATTGCTGCTGAATGGTGCGTGTTGAGTCCTGTCTCTGTAGGTTCCTTGTGTGGTCAGTGGAGGGAGAGGCTTCTCCAGGGAGCGGCTCGGGCTCGATTCAGAGGGTGGATTTAGCCTGACAAAGACAACCTTAAGCACTGCAGCTAACGGGACTTGGGGTGAATACTCCCCAGTGTGGTTTATTGCACAAATATTTGGAAAAGCCTGCTGGTTGCTCAGCCAGCGCCTCGAAAAGCCGCCTTCCAAGTTCAACTGATGCAGCAAAGAGAAGGTTGTTTGTGATACCAGCACATGTGTTTGCTGTCCATCCTCGGTGAAGACGGCTGTTCATCATCTTTTCCCTGCCCCTTGATCCCTCCAAAACCACACACACGGACGCTTTGAGTGGCTGCATTTTCCTGCCTTTTTAATCTTTTTGTTGCCAGCGGTAAGAAGGGGTGAAAAGAAAGGGTGTGCTGTGGAAGGGATTTTTAGTGAGGTACTTGCCTCCCGTTAACTCAGTGACATTGTAATAGCTGTGCCTGTAACATTATCCTTAAATAAAAGCGGAGAGTTTGCTGATTGTTCCCCTCCAGAGCTGGAGGGGTGTCCTGTTCCCTGCTGTGCCTTTTAAACTTTGGCTTCTCAGTTTTTAAAACACGAAGGAAATTCAAGGTGAAAGCAATTTTTTGGTGAGGGTTGCACATTTATAAAAGTTGTAATACAAATAATGGAAAAATACTTTTATGTCGATTAAAAAAGAGGGAATTTGTTCCTCTAGTGCTCTAAATGAAACAAAATCTTCATCCACCAACTGATCATCTGTTGCCCACAGAAATAGTTCTGTGTGACTCTGAGTAGTTTTCTAAACTTGCAACCAAAGGTGTGAACACTTCTGCAAGAACAATTAAACCTCTTTAATTCTACTTTCCTTTTTCTTTCTTTTGCCTGAGACTGTTTTGCCTTTATTAATCTTTAGCAAGTGTATCTTTATATCTTAAAAATATGGAATAATTTAAATTTAATGTAATATCAATATTTTTGCAGTCAATACTGGTTACAGTACAACAGATTTATCATAGGGTTAATAAAATTACTTAAACATTCTATATTACAAAACTGTAGGAAACTGTTGTGTATCCAGTTGCCGTCTGTGTGGTGTTTGGAGCAGGAGGGACTGGATTTGTCAGCATGGCTGTGAAGACAGACAGAATTAAACCCAGGTTGCTTTATCCTTTCATTGGAAGATGTCAGTGTGTTCTAAAAACCAAGCATTTATTCGACCTTGAAGCATCACCTACAATGGCAACATGAATTCCTTTCCGTCTGAGCAGGAAGCAGCCAGCACTATCTGTGGCGCTTTTTCACCAGGGATAAATCCACAGGAATGCCTGCTGACCTCTCTGTCTTGAACTTCTGGCTTAACTTAGCCTGCTTTCCCTATTTATCCTGTGCACTCCTTGGGTGAGGGAGCTTCATGCCAGGGAGCAGCCCTGCCGATGCTCAGAATTCAGAAACTTCCTGAAAAAAAAGTACGAGGAAATACATAGGTCAAAAAGAGGGAAATTTTACTCAAGGTTTTGTTGGTAATTTTTTTAATAGTATCACTTTACAGAGGTATGTTGTGTGTTTGTAAACCAGTAAAAGAGTTGTGTGCCTTTGCTTCTTAGGAAATTTGTAATTATTTATCTTAGAAATTACATATCGGATAATTCATGGCTGAGGGAAAACCTCTTTATTTCATTGTGTGGCATTCTATGGAAGGAGCTATCTGGCCAAATCCTGTAGTGCAGCTGATACCAACTAAAAAAGACTTCCCAAATCCTCACATTTTGATGTTATCAGCTACCTGTGTTATCATAATGTTGCATGTATTGACATGGACAAAAAAAATGAAAGAGCAATGAATGAAACAAAATGAAAGAAGGTGTGGAAGTGCTGGGCTGTAGCTGTTGGCTGCAGCCTGGTGAGGATGAGCAAAGTGTTTAACTTTGGAACAGGAGAGCTCAGCCCACAGCAGCCAGATTTTAATGTTATGGGTTTGTTTCTGTTCTTTCCAGCATGCGGAAAACTTTGTTTTTGTAGCGTTTCTGGAGAACAAGGTTAAATTCTCTCAGAACAAGTTCATTGTATCTGACCTGGAGAGAAAAAAAAAAAACATCTTTTGTGCTTATCTGTAAAGTGTATTTGAAATGAAAATGAAAGAAAAACAGTAAACAATGACAGAGACAGGGCTATTTCTGGCATGATATTCCACCTTCTGTCCCCTGTGCACACTCTGTAATTCATCATAGCATTTGCACCTGCATGAGGTGAGTTCCACGCCAGGCTTAAACCATTTATGAATCACCTCTGCAGGGTGATGTCCTGCAGAGGTGTGTGATGTGGTGCTTGTGTGCAGGGAGGAGAAGCCCTTCTGCCTCGTGTTGTGGCAGCTGGGGGTCAGAGGAGTCTCTCCTCATTCTAGCAGGGAAGGAGATGTTTCCCTACGAAATTCAGCTTCTTTCGTGTTGGTTTGCTCAGTGCCTGGTGAAATGAGTAGTGGGAGAGACATCTCCCAAAGAGGAAGCAACACAGCATCTCTTTTATTATCAGTGTTTAAATTTAGCACCTTTAGGCTTTTCTCCATGAAAAACGTGGCTAAAGCTTAGCTTGCCTTACGCTTTATTTCTTCAGATCGCTGCTTGGCCTGTTCATGTGGGAAGGATCAAGTCTTCTGTTGTTTTCTGGGCACTGAATTGCAGTCCTTGTTGCAGTGCCTGATTGTAAAGTCGCATCTCCCAAGAAAGGCGTTTTTGTCCAGTGAAGTGCTGGTGGCCGAGTCCTGGCAAGCAGCGCCGTCTGCCCAGCTGGGCAGCACTTGGACTGGCAGGGCTTTGCTGCTGGGCTGTGGTGGGATCTGATTGAGAACATTAACTATCAAGATGCTGATGCCTGACTGTTTACAAATGGGTCCTTGAGAAAGGTTTTGGGGCAGGGTATGTTTTCCCAGGGAGAGGGCTTGTTTTCCCAAGGCGTTGCCTGCCATCCTGTTGCACCAGAGCTCTGGCAGCTGTCGTGGTAGCCACCCATGACACATCCCTATGCCAGAATGCCCAGTGGTTCCTCAACCACATTATAGCCAGGTCACCTGAAAAGATTTAGGGACGCTTTGTGACCTGAAGCCGTGCTCGGAGGATGAACCCAGCCCCTCATCCCATTAGGGTTCCAGGCGTGTTTGCTGCGTTTACCGCTGAGGGTGGAGTGTTTACATCAGCTGCTGTTCAAATAAACATAATTAGGTTGGACTTTGGTTTTTTGACAATACACATTAATTGTGTGGCGAGGCTTTTATTGGCAATTACGTGTTTGCTTTTGCCTCATAAAGTTACTTAGGCACTGACAGTCCTTTGATTTAAGAGACGAGTTTATTGGGGAGGCACATGTTGCTGTCTCCTCAAGTTACGCCTGTGAGATGTCCATCACCCATCCCTGAGCTGCTAAGCTTCATTTTCTGAGAGGGGACTGTAATGAATGTGAGTTTCATTCTAAATGAAAGTGCCTATTTCTAAGCATACTGCTTGTTACTTTAGTGCTGAATCTTATAAAATATGAAAATATTTAATTATTACTGATATTCAGGAAATCTGGAATTCATTGCATATTTAGAAAAATACTCTGATATTTCATGCTTAGTTGATGACTAAGCTTTGCTTCAGAAATAACTGGTAATTCTTCAAATAACACTTATTCTTAGAATTAGCTAAGAGTGGGTACTCTTTGTCCTAAAGGAGGGAGAAACTGATGGTGTTCAATATTTATCCACCTGTCTTCCCACTCCTCCCATGAGTACTTAAACCATGTGTAAATAACCACTTACACTCCGTTTTACATTGTTTTAATTAAAGCCGTCTCTGCTTCCTCTGTAATTTCTCTTAGAAAAACCACCTATAACAAAAGTTTCTGTGACATGTTTGGCATGAATAAACCATCAGGTTTTACTAACTTTTTAAACCTTTTTGTTTAACTTTTAAGAATACTTGGGGGAAACCAGATTGTTCAAGAAAGGATGGTTTAAGGAAAAGCCTCGTTGAAAGTCATGGTCTTTTCCTACATTCACTTTGTATTTTTCATATTCATCTGTTACTTAAAATATCTTCAGGTTCGGGGTTGTTCTGGAGTTTATTTGGAATGCCTAATGACAAGCTTCAGAGGGAATATTTGTAATCCTGTGCCTTGAGGAGAGTGTCAACAACTGATAATCCAGGAGCAGGAGTTCAGGTGGAATTTGTGGAGTTGCTGACTGTAATATATCCTGCACTTTCACGTACTTGAAGAGCTGAATTACCATTTTCTGGCTTTCTTTCCTGACACTGTACAGGCTGAGGCTCCTGCACTCCTCTGCACTGGAGCTCTTGTCAGTTATGAGGAAAAGAGACAACAAAACCACTAATTTCGTTTCTAATTCCTTTGGCATGCCTAATGTTCAGAGGATGAGGAGGGAACGATGCCTTTTGAATTGGATCATTTGTTTTGGTCTCAAGGGGAAGCTATTTTTAGACCTTTATCTGTGGTGGGAGTTAACTGAGGTGTTTTGAAGTTCAGTCCAACAGGAACAGGGATTGTTTTACCAGCAAATGGGAGCAACTTTGTTTTGTAAGTTGAAATCAGTGTTTAGTTACTGTGTCCCCGTTTTTTTTGTGAATCACAGTTGTGGGAAGATTCAGGACATAGATAGCGATCGAGGCTGCTGAACCAAATGCACCCAGGGAGCAAAACTGGAAGGGCTTTGGAGATGTATTTTCCTTTTTTTCACAGGGATTGCCCAAAATAACTTTGCTTTTCATGTTACAGAATATGGACTGTTTTACATAATTTTCTGATGAGCTCGTCAGCAAATAACGAATAAACCCAACCCAGATGCAGCATCAGCCTCAATTAAACCTTTCATTAGCAGATTCCACAGACCTCCATTTCCTACATTTTTTGGGACAAACTTCTTAACAGGTATCAATTAACAAAGTTATTAAAGGCAAATGCTGAAGCTTTTTGGTGATCCTAAGCTAATTTCTTATATGCAGAGGGATGAAGTCCTTGGCTGGGACCAGGAGGGGCCAATGGACTGCAGCCCAAGTGCTCTTCTCAAATGGAACCAGGAGTTTCATCTCCTCTCCTCTCCTCTCCTCTCCTCTCCTCTCCTCTCTCACTGTGCAGTTCCTAACCCATGCACTGAGATTCCCAGAAAATACTTCCTGGATAAATTTACTACCGACCTTTTGAAAGCTAGCACACTGAGTGCTATATTGATTAGGATATTGAGTGCTTTGCTCTGTCAATCTTTAACCCATTAGATTTTCCGAGATGTGCAAGTAAAGGCTCAAGAAAAACAAGTAATTATTGCTGATGAAACCTTCAAATGGGAGTAATGTTCAGCTGAGCAAGGCACTTTGACATCAGCATAGGGCATTACACTCATCCTTGCTCTGCTGAGAATATTCAAGCCTTGAATTATCAAGATTGCTGGATGTAATAGCAGAGGTTTGCAGTCTCAGGTTTGTATTGTGCTTTGGCCTTTGATGGACGTGGAAGGAACTCTGATTAGAGCTCTGATTTCAAAAGCACACGCTGTAAAAACTTAAACTCCAGGAGAAAAACCTTTGTCTGGAGAGGTGCTTTCCTCAGTACTTGACGGACGCCTGGACGCACACATGGGCATCCCTTTAAAAAACAAAAAAAATGAAATAGAGATGTAAAATTCCTTCAGGCTCCTGGAACAATGTCTGGAGTTGGAGATGGGAGCAGTCCCGTTGTTTTTAGTTCTGCCTAGTGTTTCTCCTGGTCATTAATGATCAGCCCTCTCCCAGCACAGGGAGCTTTGAAAATCTTCAAAAGCCACTGGTTTTTTCCTTATTTTGGATGGGAGGAGGGCTAGGACTGCTTGCTGCCATGACTTCGGTTTCTAAGGTGACAAGTCTCAAATGCAGGGTTTTTTCTGTGAATTTGAGGATCTGAAAGATTCCTTGATCGTAATCTTGGGTCTTTCACATCCCCCTCACCTTCCTCTGAGTTTTAGGATACAAAGCCTATCTTGCAGCTCTGAAAATTCGTCCAAGCTTGAGTTTGAGCTGCCTGCTTGTATTGATCCCTTGCTCACTGGTGACTTAGAAACAAGTCCATTTACTTAAAAACAAGTCCAGTTCTTGTCATCTGACAGAGCCAATTGATTTGTGTGACAGAGGCAATTGATTTGTGAGGTTCTTCCCTGCTTCTTTAAAATCCTTTTTTTTTTTTCAAAGGGAAACAGTCTGGATTTATGGGTACTGTCATTAATGGAAGGTAAATACATCTAGAATTCATGCAAAGCTCACTTTGAAGGATAAAAAGCAAGTGTCACACAAGCATTTATGCTAACATTAAAGCCAATATAAACATTCATAGGTAGCATCATCTCATCTCAAACGTTTTTTTTTTCTTTCAAGAAGGAACTATAATGATATATTTGGAAACTGGATTATAGACCAGAGGCATTGAACAAGATGAAATCCACGTACAACCTGGCTCCCTGTAAAGCTTATGCAACAGGTTTGCAACCTTACACAAACTGTTCCCATGCTGAATGTGATACAGCTTTGTATAACAGGAGTCTAATGTCATCCCTGCAATTTTTAAAGCAGAACTGGGTAATCCATGAACAGAACGGTAAGGGCATTAGAGACTAAATGGGGCGCTAATGACTACTGATGGATTACTGAATTTCAGGTTTTGAAGCTCTCAGCGTGGTCGCTTGCCCTGTGAACTGGCATCTCTTTCAAATAACCAGCCCAGCTCAGGCATTAAAAGAAAAGTTTTGTGTGAACTTCCTTGCTGCAACGGGATTCACGTTATTGATTTGAGGATGTTTGCTTTCTTGTGCAGACCACACAGATACTGCAGAACGTAAAGTTCTGGTAATAAACTCAGTCCTGGATTAGATAGTTAAAATACACAGTCGCCTTACTGTTCTCATATGTGTGGGGGTGCTTTGTACAGCCTTCCTGACCGTGCTTCTCCTGAGTGCTTCAGGCACATGGCAGGGCAATTTAAGGAACTTGTTGGGTTGAGGAAGAGAGAACTTCCGAGAAGCAGTGAGAAGGATCTCGAGCAGAGTAATTCAGTGCCATGGCTCTCCTCATGCAGTCAGAGGTGGCAGCTTTCTGACAGCCCTTTCTCAGGAAGGGCCATCCAGGAGCCCTCTGCTCCCCAGCCAGACATGATGTTTTACCACGGGGAGCCAAACTTCTGAAAGGACTGATTGTGCTTCAGGCTTTTTCTGATAGCCGGCCTTCCAAGTCGTGCTAAGGTATTGAAGCGTATTTTTGAGACAGGAGGTTTTGTTTCAAGGCTGCTTCAAATTTACTTTCCCATCTTAAGTTGTGTTGTCCTTCACAGGAGGTCATTCTCAGATTGCTCAGTTTGGTGCCTTGTCACATCTGATTGTTTGCTAAAAGGAAAGAGAAGAAAATACATGCTAATTGTGATTTCTTCAGCCAGAAGTCTTTGGTGTGTTTTAGGCAATTATGTCTGTTGTAAAGGTTTTGAAGGGGGTTTTTTCCCCCTCAGCAAGAAACATTGCTGTATTTACTTTAAAGAGACCTGCCTTGTTGTGTCACTTATGAAGACATTTGTACTGATGGCAAATTGTCTTCTCCCCAAAATGAAACTGTACCTCCTTCATTTACTGTGAGCTGCTGCACTTTGTAACTCCAAGGATGGACCATTCCTCCATTCTTCTACTTTTACACTATGTTTTTCCCTAACAACCTTTTCCCTACTATTGTTTTCTGTCTGCTACATCTGTTCCTCTTTCCCACTTCATGCAAAAGCACATTAATCATTAACATTTGTACGTGTGGCTGAAAAATGCTGCTTTTAGCTGAGCTGTAACTATTAAGCAGCACATCCGCCAGTAGCTGTGGGACACCTCGTGTTAAGTACTGCTGCTATTAAGTGCCCCAGGTTTGCATTTGAGAGGTAGTAGTGTGCTGCTACACACTTTGGGATGCTCAATCCATGGATAACGGGCCCAAAAAATGAACAGCGGAATTAGGGAGAGAAGGAACATGACTTCAAAATGAGTGTAGCACATGCTGGTATTAAGCCTCCTTCTATTTAATGTAGCCTTGGGATAGTGCCTGTAGCATGGGGTCATCTTTTTGGAGTTGTGAAGCCCGAAATATTTTGCTGCCAACTGCTGGGCACTTTGGCTGTGTCACACATCGGTGGCTCCAAAACTAAACTATGGGTCTGGGGTTTGGGGGGGTTTGTTCGGGGTTTTTTTAAGGGAAAAAACCAACCCACCAACTCTGTTTTGCCCTTCGTAGCTGAAAACGAAGAGGACGGAGATTAGAGCTTTTACCTAAGACAAAAAATTAGGAAAGCTGCTTTTCTGGCCATTTTATCTAATAGCAATAAATCTCATTGAGCTGGGTGCATCTGTCCATATGGATGTGGCTATTCTGAGACTAAAGAACTTTACACAGTGCTCCTGCTGCTTCAGTCCTAGGTGCCAGGCTCCTTTTGCTTCTGCAGTGGTTGTATTCTGGTGGGTGAATCTGTCGTCATCAAATAAAACATCAAATGCCAGCCCCTCATTATAGTTAGATAGATGGGTGTTAGCTGGGGGAAAGTATGGTGATTCATTTTTTAATGAAAAGAAATGGCTTCAGCTGTTCTGTTTCTAGTAATACACTTTCTATTCAATGTGTTGTCTTTTGAAAGTCTAATCCAAATTCTAACCACTGTGGGTTTTGTTATTTGAACTTATTTCCAGTATGAGTATTCCTCTCAGGCTATTATTTTTAGATGCTTAAGACTCTTGTTTAAAAATAAAAGGTAGGTTGCTTGGAGTTTAATGCAGCCAGGTCAGTAAATAATAATTTTTCAGCATTTCCATCCCTCCATCCTCCCCATCCCCAGCTCCTGAAGGGGATCTCTATTTTTATTGTCCCTTATGGATGAGGTTCTCTCAAGTTATTATACCCATTTTAAAGGGGTGAGGGGATTGGTCAAGACACCTGTCACTGTCTTCGTCCTGTTCATGAATGATCTGAAGCTCAGTATCCGATTCCTGGAAGCTCTAGGGTTTCATTTTTGATTTTGACTAATTGTTTTCTTGAAATAATGAGCAGTAGTGACTTCACAAAGCACGGTCTCCTGGCACCCAGATCATTAATGACTCACTGTATCTTTAGTAGCAGATAAAAATATGGTCCTGGTTGTTTTGCTCACAAAAGATGTGTAATGTGTGGTGGGAGTGAGTGGAGATGTATTTCCATGTCGTTTTCTACTCATGACCATTTTGAGGCACAGAATCCAAGGCAACCAAAAACTAGCAAGAAAATGGGAGTTGCATTAGAGGCCTGGTCCAGATGAAAAATAATTTCTGGGGTGGGTTTTGTTAACATGGCCAATGACCCTCTTGCCTCTTCCTTAACTCCTCTGCAGAGATGCAGTGCAAGGACCACTCCATGTTTTTGAGGCTCATCTGCAGTGGGAGCACTAAAATTATTCCCCTGTTCAGGAAGACTTTGGCTTTCTTGGAGATTTTGTGATGGAAATTTCATCAGACACATTCTTGGAGAGCAGCATTGGAGGACAGTGGAGGGAGGGGAGTGCATTATCCACCCAGGATAACCTTTGGGAGAGGTTTCCAGAAAGGGAAATCCCTCATGACTCCTCTCAAGTGGTTCACAGGCAGGTCCATTCTCATCCTTACTTGTTTTTTCTCGTGAGGACAAGTGATGTAGGGCCCCTCACTGTCTGAACTTCAAGTGCATCTCTGAAGTTGCTGCTGAGGATTGACCACTGAGTCTTTCCAGCCCAAGGTCTATGGCTGCACTCCCCTTGGATGAGCTCTTGGGAAGATCATGTGATAGGAAAAACACAGTGAGGTTAAAAAACAAAAATCCAAATCTGATGTTGTCTGTACCTATTTTATTGTTTGAAATTCAGCAGTGGCCTGACAATTGTGTAAATCCCTTGGCGGTGGCACAGGATTCCAAGAGTGGATTCAGTGTTCCTTCTGGAAAGCACCTCTGGGATGTTTTGCCGCAAGGGTGTGTTGTTCTGGTTTTATAGCACACCAGAAATGTATTTGATTTCTTTGTGCGACTGCCTGGCTTTCTTAAAAGGTATAGTGGAAGTTACTTTTTGAAAGTTACTCTTTTTTTTGTTGCTTTTTTGGTGCAGGGGGTGCTCATGGTGCCTCTCCTGCTCTGGTGTCACACGACCACAAAAATCCCAAACCACAACCAAACACTGCCACTGTGTTGGTTTGAAATGAGGAGCTGAGGTCTGTAATGTCACTTTAAGGTATTTTATCAGCACTTAGTTGCAGTCCTTTGTTAAGTGGGTGCATCCAGAAGTAGCACAAACCCATTAAATGGTAATGCTGACTTTCTCATCAAGAACTTGTTTATCGGGGATCCAGTCAAAGAAGGTCAGAAATGCCAAATTCTCTCCCTGGTTATTTTAGGAGCTCCGTAGTACCAATACCTTTTGTGTAACTCAGGCTGATATTTTAGAAATATCTTTACATGTCTACAACTTGTTTCCAAAAATGTTAATTGGGCTTGTGGGATGGAAGGCCATTCCAAATGGTAAGCTTCTTCCCAGCATGCTTTATCTCAGGATAATCCTTTTTTCTAAGGAAATTAAGGCACATTTTGTAACATCCAGCACTGTATTACTGAGCCCACAGCAGAGCAGAGTGAATGCAAGGAACCCAGCATGCCACTGGTTTTCTTAGAACCTTTTAGCTGTTTATCAAACTTGGTTTTCAATTTCTGAGCAGATTTGGGCCTTCTGAAAGTGAAACTCCACTTTTGGCTTTGCCTCAGGCACGGAGCAGGCAGGTCCCGTGGGTGTTGTGCCTGCACAGCACCCCATGCTCTGCTCTCCCTGCAGACGCCTTGGCAGGCTTCTGGGAAGTTAATCCCGACAGTTCTGTGATGGATACAGACACCAGCTAACATGACTTGAACCCAGCTTTGCTAATTAATGTATGATTTTAAAAAAATCTCCAGAAGGGAAACGAAATGATGCTTTGGAGAAGGAGTCATTTGGGTTTTGCAAACTCCGCTGAGCTCCATGTGTGTTGTAAAGGCTTGAGAAGGAAGGGAAAATCAGGGATGCAAGTTTTGGCTGGTCAGTGAAAATCCCTGTTAGGCATTCAGCAGGGGGTCAGATAAAAGCAAGCTTAAAGAGTGGGAGGAAATAAACCTGAAAATTTAATTATTTATTGCTGCTGCAAAATCTGTGTCAGTTCTTGTCTCCTAACCTTAAAGACAGATGTAACAGACATGGAAGGATGTAATAGGCATTAGCAGGGTGGGGAGAGACATGAAAATCCTGCAGGCAGGCGAGGAAGGCAGACAGACATTCTCTGTTCTCATTGGCATTTTTTCCTTTGTATGCAGGCCCCTTTTCCCCTACTAGCCATCAATATAATCCAAATCTTTCCATACAGTCTCCACTACCTCCCAGCCCTTTCACAGGTAAGGGCTTAGCTTCCCAGGAAGCAGGGGGTTTGAAAAGCAAGGTATTTAAACCAGAAACAGGTATTTGTATCATGATGGTGCACAGTTAGTCCCAGCTTTGTTAGCACCTTTTGGTCAAGAGGGCAGCAGAAAGAACAGCCATCGGTACAAACCCCTGTACAAGCCAGGATTAAAAATCCTGTGCAGTGTTTTGATGCTTGAAAAGAGAAGAAGCACATGCATTTAAGGAACACAGGTCCACTCACAGATTTTACTGTACTTCCACTTCAGGACAGCTGTCCGAAACCGGGCAACAGCATTTGGCACTGCACATCGTCCTCCCCTTCCCTGCCTCTCTGGGAGGGGTGGCTTTGAGTTGTATAAAGCTGTTCGCCATCTCATCTCCCTGCCTGAAATCACAGCAGCATTCGGTTTTCTATTATCTGGGAGCTGCTGCATGACTTCTTCCCCTCAAGCTGCAGTGGGAAGGCAGGGGGTGGTGTCCCTATGCCCTCTTGGCCAGCATGAGGTCCATGAGGTGAAGTCTTTGGTGCTTAGGTTGGTCTCTCAGGAGGACATCTTTAGCCCGATCCCAGGAATGGGGAGGAGGTGAAATATTCTATTTCTCACGGTCCTACAGCAAGAGCAGTGACCTTACATCTGCCAAGGGGAGCCCGTCACAAATCTGACATTCTCCTGATGCAGGAGAAATAGGCTGCGGTGTTGCAGATTTACTACTGATGAAACACGTGCCCACTCTGCTAAAGGCTGGTGTCCAAACTGTGGGTCCAGGCCAAAAAAGACAGGTTGCTGTTGTGGAGAATAAAAAAAAAGACTTCTCCTCTGCTTCAAAGGCACAGAAAGCTAAATGAGCTGTTCACATCATATCCATTTTCCTCGGGAGAAGTGGTTGAGGTCTTTTATATTTCATTGCCGCCTTCTCCCCTTGTTCACAATGAGAAAAAGAAAGAGACAACCGATTAAATATCTGACGTGGAAGAGCTGAAGCCTTTCTTTGTGCAGAGGAATCTCTTATTCTCACGTGTTTATTTTCCTATTCAGTTTCCATATGCTGAGTGGATCGCTTATTAATTGTTAAATGACTGCTCTGCAATTCAGTTATGGAAATGATTTCTTCTTCAGTACCACTCGCCCTTGAACTGAGAACAGGAGGTCAACCAAAATTAGATAACTTCTCTTAGAACCTTTCATCTTTCCGAAAAAAATACAGTTCAACGTGATGCCTGTCAAGAGGACTATGAAGTTCCAACCTTAACACAATCCTTGTGGCCAGGCTGGTTTGGGGATCATATTGAGAACTGGTGTCCTGGTCTGTCCTGATTAGACCTTTGAACAGATTAATCCAGGTGTGGTGTTGACTGTAGCGCAGGGCTGGTATTCTGTTGCCTACATTTGTTTCTAGAATGAATTGTGAAATCACAGATTGAATAAAACAAAGTTGTAATTTTAACTGAGGCGAGGAGAGCAGTGTGGGCAGAGCAGGCAGTCCCTTGGCTTCAGTGGGATTCTGCTCAGGCAGAAATGTCCTCCCACGCTCATCTCTTCAGGGCTGCACCTCCAGCTTCAGCTTTCACTGTGAGCCTTTGCTTTTCACCTTACACAAGAAAAGAGGCTGAAAAAAAAGAAAAAGGAGCTATGTATTATGCAGCAAATATTACCAAGGACATATTCTGTGGTTTTAAAAAAAAAAAAAAAGGCAAAGAAAAGTGCAAATCTGTAGCTTTTCCTTTTTTTTCAGAAGAGAACTGTATTCCTCTGGTGTCTCCCTGCTGGCACATAATGCTGATATTTCTGTGCATTTGATCCGAAGGTCACTGAGGTCAGTGCAGAGATTCTCAGTATCTTCAGCAGACTTTGCACCACACTGAGCAGGAGCTGCTGTTTTGCTGATAAATCTGAGTGTGGTGCCTGTCCTGAGGCTTTGGAACAGCGAGAGCAGCAGTGTTGGAGGGGCTGTAAACCAGGCTGGACTGTGAACACGTGGCTGCCCCTTTTCTGTGGGAGGTTTCTCATGGTGAATTGAAAGACAGCGGTTTGCATTCTAAAAGTAATGAGGAAAAAGTACCAAAAATTATTTAGACCAATTTTTTTTTTCCAATTTGGCTTTTTTCCCCCACTTGTAATTTCACACACTCGCACTGCAGGAAAGAAACAAATATAGTTATTTTGGTCCCACTGAGGAGACGTGTTTGCAGTGGTCACATAACTCTGAGTGGACCCTTTTGTCCTGATAAGTTCTATTTTCAGACCACCGGAAAGGTTATAGATAAATGCCATAAAAGCAGCAAAAAAAAAAGCCTGTTTGGTCTGACCACTTTGTCTTGTTAAATATTTTAAGAAGAAAAGCCCAGCTGAATGCATGCTGGGCTGCAGGCATATTTTCAAGCCTTTGGTACCCTGTTTATGTATTTTTAGATGAGCAGTTCTGCCCAAATGCCAGTGACTTTTCACCGTCCATTTGAAGGTGTATTTGCTTGTAATTCCAGATCTGTGGGATCAGCGTGCCAGGGACAGAGGGCTAATGTTTCTGCGAGGAGATGGGGATGCTGCTGGTAGTGAGGAGGGTCTGTTGTGCCAGGCTTATGCTCTGCCTTCCCTGGTGGTAAAATACCCTGGAGCAAATGGATGCCTGGCATTGCTGCTTGCTGAGAACACGGCCAGGAGAGAAGGGCTCAAACAGCTGCCCTTCAAAGTTTATTTCTGAAAAATGCCGTTCTCTGGGCACAAAACATATTTGCTGTAGCTGGGTCGTGCTGATCTCAGAGCTTAGGTGCAAGAATATGGGGACTTTCTAAAATGAGGCTTTTTGAGGGCATTGCCTGTTGCCATTAAGAGACATAAATCAGCAGAGGATTTGCGTGGCCTTTACTCACCACTTGCAGAACTTGCAGCAACCAAAATAAACACCTTTGTACTTTTAGTTCAGCTCTGGGGGCTGAAACATTTCAGCAGCAGGCCCTGCACACCCCTCATGTGCTCTCATTTCAGGCAATCCAGGTACCTCTCAGACCACAGGGCAAGTGTGCAGTGTTCAGAAAGGAGCAGAAAAGAGGGTTTTAAACACATCTTGCTCCAAAATGCTAGTTCAGAGTGATTCTGATCTTCGGTCTCCTCTCGGAGAAAACCAGGTGTGGCCTTGACTGAAGACTGATTGGAGTGGAAAAGCCAAGATCCTCTGGCCTTTGCCATCAACAGGAGCCAGCATTGTCTGCTCTCATGGAAAATAAAGTGTTTTATGGTTATAGAACCATAGAACGGTTTGGGTTGGAAGAGGATATGCGTAGAGGATATTAATTTCTACTCAGCTTTCCTATTTGGTGTAATACTTCTAGGCAGGACACTAATGGATTCCTGAGTCATTATGTAACAGATAAACATTAAAGAGCTGCAGGGGAGCAAGAGAGATCTGTTTTGGGGCTGCTAACCAAATTATTCAGCCTGCAAGCCAGTAGTGCTCTCAGCCAGAATATGCCAGAATCCCAAGTCACAGAGCCTCTTAAAGGTTAGAGATTCTCTGCTCAGGTTTTTACTGCATTCTTTAACCGTGGGATTATTTTTAAATGCAGATTGCTTTAACTGTGTTGATTGGTTTGGTATAAAAGTAATTCTTACCCCCAGAGTTCATTCCTGTTTTCCTGCCAGTATTTATTGCAGTAACAGAGAGGAATGTGGTTGACACTGATTGGATTAAATAAAAAGTTACATTCGAAGCACAGAAATTTCCTTGTGTCCTTAGGAGTTAACCAAGTGCGCAGTCTATAACAAAAACATGCCCCGGTGGCAGGGAGGGTTTGATGCTGTGATAGGGTACATCTGAAACATCGAAGAAAATAGTAAATAATAACATAAAGTAGTTGAAACTTAATTCTGAGAAAGTGTGGGGGGGGGAAGGTTATGATAATGAGTGATGTTTGATTTTAATTTTTTTTGCCAAGCTGAATGATTCCCATGTTAGGTCATAGGTAGATTAAAATGTAATGAAAATGAATTCTAGATCTAAGGAATGTTCTCACTAGGAAAACTGGATAGAGTGTAAAAGCAGAAGATACATCAGTAAGGGTTCTTTCTTTCTTACACTGATTTCACACTGCAATTAAGTGCTACAAGATTAAAAAAACACAGGCTAGCCTAGGTATTTGGAGATGAAACATGTCTAGGGAAAGCTGTAGACTGATATTTCAGTTCTGTGAGCAGCCTTAAGAACACCAACCAAACAAAATACGGCGCAAGAAAACAAGGACAGCTGTCAAACAAGGTAGAAAAATGCAGATCATAAATGAGGAAGGGCATTTTACCCTCTAAGGTCCTCTGCAGAGGACTTTGAGAGAAGAGCACCTCACCTTGCAGTGGTTCCACTGAGAGACTCAGTTAGTGAAGAGCTGACACAGCAGGCAGGGCTTGAATAAGTGATGATGGAGCTTTCTCATCACTGGTACCCTTGTGAGAGAGCCTGATGCTCTGCCAGAAATGTAGTTTTTAAATCATTTTTATATAGTTTTCCATGTAGTATATATAACTGTATAAATGACATATATATATTCTTATGTAGTTATACGTAGTTTTTATTTTAAATTTAATTTTTTAATACATGTGTTGAGTCAAATCTCACAGTGATACAAAAGTAATTTAATTTTTTTAATGCAGGCTTTATGTGCTTCTCTGTACAGTTTGGTGAAGCTTGCAGGTATCACTCTCTTTTTTTTTTTTCCTTTTAAAACCTCTTCAGTGCTGCCAAATATCCATACATGTGCACTGGGGCATCCACAGGGAGAATAATACATGCCTGGGAACATCACAGTATTTCACTCTTTCTTTAAGATTGCATCCTCTGACAGACACTGGAATTGCATAGGATCCCCCAAAGCTTTCTTGTAAAAGAGGAAGAATACTGTGTAACTTTCAGTCTAATTTCCATTTTTAGGGTGCTTGGGAACTGGCTGCTGTGTTTGTTACAGATTGAAGGTGATTCCCCATGAAACTTTTATGAGCCATCTCCCACATGGAGTGTAGACCAGTGATGACCAGTCTGTGAGGATAAACTCAGATTAGATAGAAGGAAAAAACTGATTCCAATGAGGATGTTGAAACACTGGCACAGACTGCCCGGAGTGGTGGTGGATGCCCCATCCCTGGGAACATTCCAGGTCAGCTTGGATGGGTTTTACTGAAGATGTCCCTGCTCTGGATGGACCAGATGACTCTAGCTGAACTAGGTGACCTTAAAATGTCTCTTCTGACCCAAAACATTCTGTGATGTATAAAAACTGACCACAAACCCCTAAATAAAGCCTTCATAAATTCTCCCTTAATAAGCCTCGACCTAAGAGTCACGACTCTCTGGAATTCATCTCCTGGTCAGGACCAAGCTGCCATGCCTGCAGGACAGGAGAAGAGCAGGACTTTCTTCCTCATAGTCACATGAAGTGAGATAAACCTCTGCAACCCATCTGCATGGAGCATCTGTGAACCATGTGAAGAGGAAGCAAAATTTGTGCAAAGAAGGGTCGGAGAGCAAATACATTTCTGAGTTAATGATTTTAGCTCTGTTTACACCTTTGTTTGAATAGCAGCTGGCTCAAGACCCAACCAGAGTTGCATACCAGGGTCTCCAAGACAGTGTCATTAGCCTAAGCAGGTTAATTGATTTATTTGGCATGCCATTACACCGCTTTACCTCAAGCCAGTCAAGCAGCAGAGGAAAAATGCTCCTGTTAAAGATTAAACGTTCCACACTCACTCTTTTAGGGTTTGAAAGAGCTCGAGCTCAGCTGTGCTTTCAAAGATGCTGGAATTCAAATGGAAACAGTCTTGATGTGCTTTCTTGGACAAAATAGTGTTTGTAGGGGCAGAGAGGGGATTGGAGGAGTGTCTGTTCTTGCATTATTTTTTAGAAACAGTTTAGATACAGAGATGTTTCACTTTTCGTTCCTGCACCGGGAGTTAGATCACAACACTTTCTGTTCTCTTTTCATTCCTGCACCAGAAGTTAGATCACAACACTTTCTGTTCCCTTGTCTCAGTTCCATTCTTATCTCAAGAAGGCAACAGTTCTGGCAGTGCCTTTGGCTGGGATTGCCCAGCCCTGTATTTAGTGGCCTTCAGCTATGACCAGGTTACATGGTCGGTATTTCCCATGCCAGGCTGGATCCTTCCCCAGACTGCTCTGCCCGTATCCGAGACCAAGACAATGAGGGAAAAAAAATATCCTGGAGATTTCTCCTTAAAATACCTATTTTTCATATAGGAAGTGTTGTAATGTTGGGGGGGGTTTTGAGAAAAAAACCAAAACATGGAAATAGTAAGCTCAAGGTTTACTGCAAGGTCAGAAAGGTGCCTCTTGGTGCCCTCATGAAAAAGAATTGTCTTAAAAGCTTAGGATCCTCTGAACACCTCATTTGTGCACCTTAGGTAGAGATTTTGTCCAGCAGCTCAATTCCAGGAGGATTTAGCCTAAACCGAGCATGTTCCAGAGTGGAAATGCAGCATTATATAGAGTTAAACATCCTCCAATTCTCTTCAGTGAGGGAGAGCCACGAAGGGTTTTCTATTCTGTGAAGCTCCCATGACTGCAGCAGATTTTATGGGGTAGCCTGAGTGTCAGAAAGCTGAAGATGTTGTGAAAGGGTGTTGGAGGAACCAGGTGAGCAGGCTTAGCAAACGGCAATCGGTCAGGTAAGGCCACATAAAAACTCCCAGGTGTAACCTTGAAAAGAGCCATCCATAAATGAGAATGAAATCTGCATTTCGTCAGCATAAACAGGTCCTTTCTTTCTGCATTGTGTTGGTACCAGCAGAGCTGTGGCTTTCATAACCTTTCCTTTCTGACCACAACGAGCTGCCCTCAGCATTGGAACGTTTATTTGCCTCCCCTAATGAGCTGAGGGTTTGGGCTGAGGGGAATCCACAGAGGGTGAGCAGTGTCCTCACAGCCTCTGGGAACTGCAGTTAGGACTGAGTCCTCTCTCCCTGGTGAATGGAAGTCAGGGATCACTAATCCCAAACCTATGCTGGATGTCTACCACTTGTTCATTGCCAGCCTCTGCCTTTGCACGCTGCAGTGGAAGGTTTTTGAGCGGATAAATAACTCCTGGAGTGATGAGTCTGTGCGGGGGCATGTCTCGGTTTGAAAGACAGGCGTCTGTTTAAGTGAGGCAGAAACCCCCTTTGAAATGGGAAATGCAACCCCCTTCCCTCCGGATTATTATAACTTTGAAATTAAGGGGCTTTCAGGCAAGGATATGAGAAATAGGAATAACAGTTCTTTACTAATTTATATATATA
>VZRR01011904.1:173736-192795 GCA_013398015.1 Oreocharis arfaki
ACAGAAGATAGTCCGGAGGGAGGAGGCAAAGAAACACTGCCCCACCTGGTTTCACAGCTCATGAAGATGGTGATAGAATATACTGCAACCCAGGACAGGGCAGCACACAGGGCAGGGCACTCTGGGTGGGACATGAGGAATGCACAAGGTCAAAAACCAGAAACGGGTACAAATCAATGTGATTTTTTTAAAAAGTCATAAAGAGAGAAATTGGAAGGTTTACAGAAACCAATGTGAGTTAATATCACCAGTCTGAAAACAGCAGAGCCATAAAGGAAGCATATAAGGCTTTCATAAAAGTGTTGTGTTTTTTTCTTGTTAATTATTAGGAATAATGTTATTCTCGTTAGCTCTTTGATGTGAAATAAATAAAAGCTACAGAGTAGGCTACCTTCTAATTAGTTATACTGATTAAATTATGGTTTGGGTTTGTTTTTCTTTGACACTTCCTGAAAAGAAAGCTGCACCTCCAAAAGACGCAGAGAGCAGCAGGTTAGAGCATGTGCATCTCTGCATCCAGAAATGCTCATTTTTCATGTGGGATATAAAATACGAGGTAGACTATTTTCAGGAGGCTGATAACGTAAAAGGAATGACATTTCATTTGCTGTGCAGTATCAGGGACCTACTTTTATCCTCTGGAATTGTTCCACTTTCTGCAATCCTTAATCTGCTTAATCTATGATATTACAGGCTCGATGTTGCATTAAAAGTATTAAAAAATCTGCAATTGAGTTAACTTCTTTTTTTTGTGGGGATGTAATAATAATTTGCTTAAGAGGTTCCTGGTTCATGTAATACCGAAATAATGGAGAGTTAAAAGGCATTCACAGATACAAATATTTGTGCTTTATTTCATACAGTATTATGGAAATGAATTGCACTTTACCTAGAGTTTTTGAAGGGCATGATTGAGATATGTAGCAAAAAATAGCTCTGAATTGAATTAAAAATAATGAACTTAGTATTGTCAGAAATGTGGGAGTATGATATCAATGGATTGCAATCCATCGCATTTTTTGAGGAATTATCTAGATTTTGCTGTCATTATCATATCCCCCAGTATATCTAGCAGAATATTAATGAATATAAAAATAACTCCAGAAGTTTGCAGTGGAATCACGATTGATGCAATGTAATGGAAGAATCGATGCAGCTTCTCCCACTTTTGTCATTCTGCATTGATTTGTGGCAATTTTCTGTGGTTTTATTTTCTTTTTACCATTCATCAGATGTTCCTAATATGAGAATCTAAATGGCAAAAATAAATTGCTCTCATAAACACCTGACATGAAATATTTCCACCCAGTGGAACTACCCGGTTTAATGTCATATGACTGTGATTTTTGAAGAAGGAAATATAAGCTAAAATCCAATGTTTTTCTTCTTTTGGGGTCATTCATGCAAGATGGATGTTGTGTATTTTGACATTCCTGCAGCAGATGTTTGCATGGAAGAGGGGATGTGAGAGAGCTCTGCACATGTGGCAGGACAGGTCCCTCTGACCCAGGCAGCCCTGGGGAGTTACCTGGGAGTGGTGTGCACCAGATGTCAGGGAGAGGCCACCCAGAGAAAGGTTTGGAAGCAAGTTTATAGTGCAGGGGAGAGTTTATCAGGGTTTGTTTTCTGCCATCGGGCAGCACAATACCAAATTCCCACAGTCATGAGGAAGTAAGGACAGTCTGCAGTGAAGGAAGGCTTCTGTGATAGAGCTTGGCAGCATCATTGCAAACACGGTTTTTGGATGTGCCTTTTCCAAGGAGAATGTGTCCTTGCACTGTTAAAAAGTGTCTGATTTCCATTTTGAATTCCTGGTTATGTTGAGATTTGGGGAGTGGGAGTAATTTCTTTTCTCTTGCCTTATTTGGAATTGGGGAGGGCATTTGGATTTTTTTTGCAACCCCCCCCCCCCTTTTTTTTTTAAATCAAGATTTGCATTTCTTTACCATGCAAGCCTGTAAGCAGGCACTGGCTCGGGCAAAACCTGCTCTGGTGCTGAGCCATGAGGAGGGAGGCTCGTAGTTGACCATTATTGACCAGTAATCCTCACGGACCTGCTGGAATGAGTCCAAAGGAGAGTGATAAAGATGTTGCCAGGGCCAGAGCACCTCAGCCAGGCTGAGACAGTTTGGGTTGTTCAGCATGGAGAAGACTCTGGAGAGACCTTAGAGCCCCTTCCAGTACCTAAAGGGGGCTCCAAGAGAGTTGGAGAGGGACTTTGGACACAGTCATGGGGTGACAGGACAAGGGGAGTGATTTTAAACTAGAAGAGAGTAGGTTTAGAATAAATATTGGGCAGAAATTCTTGACTATGGGGGTGGTGGGGCACAGTTTGCACAGAGAAGCTGTGGCTGCCCCGTCCCTGGAAATGTTCAAGGCCAGGTTGGATGGGGCTTGGAGCATCCTGGTCTAGTGGAAGGTGTCCCTGCCCAGGGATGAGCTTTAAGGTCCCTTCCAACCCAAACCATCCTGTGATTCTGTGGTTGATTTTCCTGCTGAAATACTATTACACTTGTGACTTGGCATAATATTTACAGGGTAGTCCCTGCAGGTGTTTCATTAGAACAGTATTTAAATGGAATTAGCAAATTTGGAGGAAGTGGGAGAGTTGACATTATCAGATAAACCAGACTTTTTGGCAGCAGCAGGTTGTACCTAAGCCTGTACCTAAGCCCGTGCATGCGTTTTGTTTTACTCCAGAAGCAGTCTCTTAACACTTGTTTGCGAAATTGGAAAAAAAATATATCAGCAGTGGTTTTATTCTGAAATGAGTATTTTGTCTTTTGTGTTTAATTAATGCCTTGGAACCAAAATGACATTTGTTTCTGCCCGTGGGTGTTGCTGGGGGAGCTGATGCTCTGTGAATTCCCGGGCACGTTTGCTGTGTGCTGGCTCCGTGTGACGCGAGCTGGCCGCGAGTCCCAGCTCGGTGATGTCCTGGGGACCAGCTCCTTGTTTTATTTATTCCCTACCAGCTTTTCTCTTTGCAGCCTTATTTGCTGGAAATGGGAACAGTCAGATTTTCAACTGTGTTAACACATCTCTGGTTTAAGCAGAACTGCTTTGATGCAAGCCAGGCCCACCATTTCTGTCCAAAAAGGCAGCACTCCTGAACTCTCCTGCTTTTGTTAGTAACTTTTATTGGAATTCTGAGTTCTTTTTTGTCTCTGCTGACCAAGAAAAAAAATGGGGAGGCTGAAAATTAATGTGGGTTCTTCATCACAGTGAAAGGTACCAGGCTGTTTGAAGGCAGGTTTTGGTGACACTACAGATTGGGTTTTTACTTATGCAAGGGGCAGCTCAATCTTTAAAACATCCTGCTCTAAGGCAAAACCTAAGACGGGAGAATAAAATATCTTCCAGAGCAGTGCGATTGACTCGCAGCCCCTGCAGAGCAAACGGCTGCATTGCCTGCTCCAAAAGGATCGGACCTAAACCCCCACGACACTCCCCGTGCTCCAGGAAGCAGCTGCGTGGCTGCACAAGTCCAGAAGCACTTGGCTGGCTGGCTGTGTTTGCACACAGGCATCCGAAGCTGATGCTTTTGCACTATCTGAAGAGCGCTTTCCTGGTAATTCAAGCTGGGATAATTCCTTTACAAAGAACCACTAATGATCTTACAAGCACCACATCGCGTTGAGGCGGCTTCTAAGAGTGGGTCTGGCGCCTTGGCTGGTGGCTCTGAAATGCTGAATGTTGTTGTAGGAGGCCTCCAAATCAAGTGGAAATGAGTATGAATAAAATGATATGCAAATCGAGAGGGTTTTTTTTCTGTTGTTCCAGTGTTGTGGCTAAAACTTAAAAATACTGCTCGTATCAAAGTCGCTGGAAAGCATTTTAAGTAGCTGGCCAAATTGATGCAATAGAGAACAATTGTATTTTTTTAAGCTTTCAATTTGTGAGGATTGGTTTTCTAAAAATACGTGGGGTTTTTAAGTATTGTTCCTGAGACAGAAAAAGTCGTGCTTCTCTTAGTCTCTCATATAAATATTTTTGCAGGACTCTGTTGTTGCAGCTCCTAGAAAACCTGATTCCAAGCTGGGGGCAGTTTGTGTTTCTTGGATGTTTTGTTTTGCAGCTCCTTTTTATAGCCCGGGCTCGGGAGTGAAAGGGGAGGAGGGGTGGGAAAGTGTGTGGGGACAAAGCCAAGGCGGCTGCAGGAAATGGGTGTCCGTTCCTACACCTTCCTGAGGGCATCCAGCTTGGCTTCCCAGCCTGAAGCTGAACCCCGGGTTCCAGCCTGGGCAGCAGCAGTGCCGGGCTTCAGGACTTCGAGTCAGTGACTGATTTGTTCCATTTCGGTTTTGCTTGACTCCAGGGGGGCTGAATTATTTTTTAGCAATAGGAAGGATCAGAAGGGATGCCTCATTTCCTACTGAGGATGAGCAGAGATACCACATTTGTCCTTCTCCTGGAGGACACCTTAGGGAAGGAAAAAGGATTTCTGTATTCCACGGCTCCATCTTGTTTATTGATCCGTTTTTCATGGGGGAAATAAACTAACAAAGCATTAAATGAAACTGAAGCTCAGTTCTGATTTACAGCCCTCTTGGGTCAAGTTTTAGGTTGGTCCACCTGAGAGTGGATAACCAGGCACCGTCCAGCCCACATGGGAGAGTTTTAGCTGCTTCATAGCTAAAAGAATGTTTCATGAGTGCACTTACACTTGTATGAAGTGGCAATGTCTTTGTGTAATCAAAGAGTTTTGTTTTGATCAACTTACATTCCTTCTGACTGACAAAACTTGAAGAGGGGAACAAAAAAAAAAGTCCTCCTTTTGCCTTAGGCTGAGGCAAAAACATCTCCTCCAGAAGCGGGCGCTTCCATCTCCTCCTGTCCACTCACATTCCCCGTGTGATTAAGCCATGAAATCAGCTTTAGCAGATCTCAAAGGTTGCATGGGCAACGCTGGCCTGATTAAATCTGTGGATGGGCTCACATGACTCGGGGTGCAGAGTTGTGGCTGGAAAGCCTGAGATGTCAGCAGGAGCTTGGCCTTGGAGGTCATCCCGTGGAGGACCAGGTCTCTGCATAGCATGGCACTGCCACTCCTTCCCCAAAGGTCAGGGTAGAAACCAGCCCGTGGCTGGAACACACGTGGAGCAGTGAGAGGTCAGGTTACAGAGAGGAGAGCCCTTGTCAGATCTGTCTGTGAAAGGAGACTTGTAATGTGTTACAGACACTGGGATTCGTTTGGGGTGGGGAGAAAAGCTGCTCCTCCTGCAGTGGCTGTTCTGCAAAAGCCTGCTCTGGACTTTTCTAGTCAGGTCTGGGGAAACAAGGGTGCCAAAACTGGGGAGATTCAGCGGGAGCTGAAGAGGCATTGGCTCTGCAGTCCCAGTTTGCCGCAGTTGCTCAGCGTAGGCTGGCGCTGCCTGAGGCTGCTCGTGTCCGTGGAGAATGGTTAACTCAGCAAGGGTCTGTGGTCCATCTTCTGCATGGTGCTCCACAAAACCTCAGGGGTAAGCTCATGGATTGCTTGAGATCTGACTTTTCAAGTGCTTCCTAATCAAGGAATGTTGTGAGGGACACTCCAGGGTTTTGTTCACACTTTTGTATGCGGTCTCCTGCAAACACATCTTCCTCAGGCAGATCCGACCTGGATTTTTATCATGGATAAAAATTAGCGCTCCTAATCAGACAGGAAAATACAAGAAAGCCCATTGCCAAATGGAGTTAAGCTGTCAAATTCCTCCCCAAATGTTTCTTTCTGCATAGGGATCAAACGTAATTGTTTTTCTCAAATATTGTTCTCTCTTCTTTTGTAGGATTCGGAGTTTCTCTGCCTGGAATTTGATGAGGCCAAGGTGAGCCAGATGCTGAAGAAACTGTCAGAAATAGAGGAGAGTATGACTTTGTTGACTCAGACTACTTAATCAAATAAAGAGATTGCAGCTTACAAAAAAAGTGACCGTTGGTTTTTCGTAATTCCTGTTTCTGCTCATAAAATAGGTGGTGTTGGTAAAATCCCAATTGTAACTCCGAGTCACACTGTGAAGCTTTCTCATCCCCTCCTCCCAACCTGTTTTCCAAGGCAGCAGCAACACTCTTTCCACAAAGCTTTGCATAATCAGGCCTTGGAGTGTAGCACAGCTTTTCTCTTTTTCCCCTCAGCCAGTCCTGGAGTCTTCCAGATGCTGCAAATGCTGGGCTGGATGAGCAGCGAAGGTAAATTGGCCAGTTGTGAGAGAGGAGAAATGAGCAGAAGAAACAGGCAGATTAGGGGGAGCTCATGTTTATCCTTCCAAACCATGGGCTTTTTAGGACAAATCCATCTGTGTGAGCTCTGTCTGCTTTGAGTTAAAGCCCAGGAGAGCAGATGAAGTGCAGGGAGCTCAGGGAGCAGAGGCACAAACACACATTTCTGTACCTAAAACCCCAACAAAACCAAGGATTCAGTGGTTCCCAAGGGCTGCAACTTCCTGGTGCTGTGGGGAGCCAGGGACAATCAGGGGAGCATCTTCTGGGCAGTGGGAGGTGCTGGTTTTCCAAAAGGAGCGGTCCTGCATGCGCAGAGCACCTGATCCAGCTGTTTGCTGGCGAGCCCTCAAAGCTACTTCTGATGTGCTTCCCCAAAGACCACCCACCCTCATCGCCTTCCGGCTCTTGGGCTGCAGTGGTGCAGCCCTGGCACGCAGCTGCACGGTGTGTTTGAGGGGCCAGTGCTTTGTCAGAGCACAGCTGAACTTGGCTGCTCTCAGTCCTGTTTGTCGTGGTTTGGTTTGACCTCAGAAAGCCTCAGATGAAACCCAAGGTACACGTTCAGAATGTGGGTAAAAAAAAAAATGCCGTCGGCAGCCTGGCAGGCCCAGGCCTTATCAGTAAAACACTTGAGTGAAGAACGCAGCCAGAGGTGGGGCAGGGGCACAGGATCTGCCCTGCCCGGATGGCTCCTGGCTGTTGCAGTGCCCACATCTGCTGGAGCACCCAAGTGCAGAGCAGCTGCTGCCCCTGCACTCGCAGAGGCTCCCAGAAGGGTTTTCAGCTCCGTGTGTTTCCGTTCAGGGCTGCAGCCGTGGCAGCCTGGTCACGGCAGGATGTCCCACCACGCTGAGCTGGCTCAGCCAGAGCAGGATGGGCCTCCCAGGAGAGCTGCCTGGAGATCCATAAAAAGGTGACAGTCCAGGCTCCTGGCTTGCTCTGTCACTTGACTGGAAGGTGTGCACACACATTTGTTTGGAGGCTACGTTGCTTCTTGCCATTTGATATTTGCTTCATAAGCAACCTCCTCCTGAGCTAAAATTACATTGAGGGCTTGTACCGATATAGAGATGACAACATAAAATGTTCTCGTGCCATAACTAAAGCACTCCTCGTCGCTTCTCCCGGAGAATTTACTGCTTGTGGAGTTGCCAGATTGCACTTGGACGTGAAATCTCTTCAGAGCAAGGGAAGGGCACCTTTTCCCATCTGCCTGGTCAGAAGGGGAAGCATCCCTCAAGCCAATTTGTGTCACTGCACAGGGAATTAACATTTCCTTTGCCGCGCCTGTCCTGCTGCTGCCTTGTCTTTTACAGCCTCCTGGTTGTGCTCTCTCATGTCACAGCGGAACCGCACAGCCCCCAGCGCCTCTGTTTCCCCAAATGCCTTCACCTGATCCTTGTCAGGGAGGAGCTGGGCTGTAACCACAGGCTGCTCCTCGTGCTGCTCCTGAGTCACACAGGCTGCAGCACCGCTGTGGGATGAGTGCTTTGTGATCCTCTGAGCTTTCCATTGCCTTTTTCAACTAAGTTCATTCAAGTGCTTTCAGTGTTTTAGGACGTATTTAAAAAAAAAAATCGAGGTCAGGGAAGGATCATGATCTTGAGTAACTTGCACTGTGTCAAACATACTTATTGTTTTATTTTAACATGGTCAGAGGATAGGAAAATGTGCTATAAATGGAAATTAAAGAGAAACAAACTGGGAACAGATGTCAGGAAGTATTATTTCATGCAAAGAATAATAAATATGTGGAATGGCTAACAAGGCAAGGAGGCTGAGGCAAAAAGTCTAGGGGACATTTAAGAAATAATTGGATACTTTCTTAGTATCTGATGGTGTGAAGGGGTGCATTTTTATGGATGGATGCTTCTCTCTCTTCTTAATCCTCCCTTCCCTGAATATCTAACAATCCTCATTTTCTTCTTGGTGGATCTCTCTAAACTATGGTGCAAAACAAACAAAAAAACAACAAAAAAACCCCAACAAAAAAAAAAACCAACCCAAACAAACGAAAAAACCCCAACAACAAAAAAGCTGAGTGTGTTGAGGACCACACTCTGTCCAGTCCTTGGTAGTCACTGGGCAGCAAAATTGCTCCTGCTTCACTTTCCTGATGTGGCAGGGAAGGGGATGCTGTGCTTCCCCAGATGCCGCAATCCTCAGCTGCTGCTGGGACTCGAGGACAGGTTTGCTGCTTGGCAGGGCTGTGCCTTCCTGCTGAGGTGGTTTGTGTGTGTCCCTCCACCTGCCCCTGCCCACGGTGTTCCGAGCCTCTTGGCCACTTCTGGCTGAACCTGGGGGGGACAAGGCCTCCGATGTCACTCTGTTTTGCTGCCTTGCAGGAAAGGCACAAGCACCCATGGCTTTTGTTGGGATTCATGGATGTCTCTCGCTGTCTGTGGTCTTGCTAAATACCTCCGTGGTGCTGGCAAATGAAAGCTCCTGTTAAGGAGAGATTTCACATTCCTCCCCCAAAGCCCCGACGTAAACCAGACTCATCCTGAATGCATGGCCAGGGAGCTCCTGTGGTGGCTGGGGCAATAACGTGGCCGCTGGAATCCTTTATGGATGCAGCTGAGCAGGCATTCCAGCACAGCCCTCTTGGCCGCTGGGGCCTCATCCAGCTGTGGAGACCACTTTGGTTCCTGCCATGGCCCCAGCTCCTGTGTCTGCGTGCTGAGCCAGGCCAGCAGTGCGGCACCAGGGCCATCACCACCTCCTCCTCCTTCTCGTCTCCCTCCTTCCTCCAGGGAAGCAGCCCCACGGCAGTGGGCCCCACGCTGCCAGCCCAGCCTGCCAGGCAGGTGTCACTTCACAGCAAGGGAACGAGCAGCCCAGCACGGCCAGAGGGGGAAGGGAGGGACAAGCAGCGGGAAGAGGGGCTGAAGGAGGGAGTCCCACCTGAGAGAGGCTTCCCTGCCCTGTCCTCCGTCAGCCGGAGAAGGAGCTGGGACACAACTCCTGCCACTCTACAGTGTCCTTAGGCTTGGGAAGCTGCCCCCACAGGGTCCGCTCTGCTCTCTGCTTTGCTGACAGGCACAGACCCCGTGGGGGAGGCCGCCCTGGGGCTGGGGCAGGCTCGGTTCCCAGCAGAGTCTGGGTGTTCGATCCAACCTGCGCCGCGGTGGCTGCGGCAGGGCAGGGCAGGGCAGGGCCGTGGCAGGGCGGCTGCTGCTGAGGCTGGAGCCGGCACCCGGCGACACCGGCGATTTCCTCCTGTCCCACTTTGCGGGCGTTTCCCGGGTGGCAGCTGCGGAGGCCGGGGGCCGCTGGCCCCGCGGGGAGCAGAGGCAGCTGCCGCAGCTCTGGCACCGCGTCCCGGTGACTCAGCCCACACGTGATGTGCGGCCCGGGCCGGCTCCGCTGCCTCGCACCGAACGCGCTCAGGCAGCGGCCGCGTTCTGCCGCAGCCTTCAGCTTCCTCACGTGTCACCTTTTGCTCTGCTGAAGTGCCCCGCACTTTATTCCTGCATCAGCTCCGCGTTTTCTGGGGATTCCTTCAGGCTGCCGCTCGCTTTGTGATCTCGGGAGCTCCCTGAAATATCTGCAAGCGCTGCCGCCTTCAATCGCACATTACACAGCTGGCAAGCCCCGCACTCGCTCTCTGCTTGGCAAGCCCATTACTGTTAGTACAGTTTTCTTTCTTCTTGGCCTGCATACGCCCAGAACTGCTAAAGTTTTAAAGCGTTTTTCTAGGATCTCTGTATTTGAAAAAGATACTGTCTCGGGCACACCATGTTTTTCCAAATCCAATCCAAACAAGTGCTGTGTTTCATAATGCTTTGGGCCATGGAAAGCAGCAGATGATGATATACTTATTTCATACTGGTGTTGATTTACTTTCCCATTATTCAGGTTGTTTAGTCTCATTTTATTTTACATTTCTTTTTTTTTTTAAATTAATTTTCCTTTCTTACAGGTCCTTTTTGCAAGTGTAAATAACAATGTTTGTGCTCTCATTGTGTTTCACACAATGGGAAGGATTTTGCAGGAGCCCATAATCGCCACGTCTTACTGTGCTTGAACTTTTTAATAAACTGATATTTTGAGAGATTTTCTTTTCTGTGTGTCAATTCTTTGCTACTTACTGATAAAATGAATCGCTCACTACTTTTCTGAGGAGATTTCCTAGTTCAGGTATTTGCTTGCCATTTGTAGGTGCACAAGTATCTGAGAAGTTTTACCCCAAGGCTCACACTGCCCATGCGTTTCTCACAGAAATGTTTTCTTCTCCTTCTGGGGAGTTTCAACAGTTTATTCATTCATTCCAAATATTTATGAAGAGGTCCTCAGTACTGGGGACAGAGGGAGCCTTTTGAATAAGGGGAATGCAGTGGTCCTGTAGCAGCAGCCACTGACGACTTTTTAATGCGCTGGGTTTCATGTGGCTTGAGACGGGAAAAACAGGCCATGGCTCCTCGCCTTGAAGCTGGGCCTGTTAAAATCCTCCTCAGAAATTTTTCCCAAGCTCCAGGGAAGTGTGGCTTGGGGTGTCATTTAATCCAATGTGGAGGCCAGAGCCACGCTCCTGGGTCTCCCTCACCATGCCAGGGGGTACTGGGGGACAGGCAGCCATCACCATCAGTGCTTCCTCCCCTCAGCGCACCAAAATTGAGCTGTTTCCACCCATTCAGGTCACTCTGGTTTAGCCAATCCTTGCCAAAGCTGGGGAAGAGGCCCCCTCTCCTCAACAAAGACATACACACAACAGCAAAGATGCCTTTTCCCAGTAGCGTGAATCCCATGGGTGATCCCCAGGGCCACAGAAGTCCCAGAGGACACGGTGTGTGTCACCTCCCACAAAACGGTGGCAGCTGCAGCCTCACCTCTGGACTGCCAGTGCCACTTGGGAAGTGTTATTTTGGGATATCACCTGAGCTTGTTGCCCCAGCACAAAACCATGGGTGGTGGAGGCTGGTGCTGTGGAGCTTCCCGCCAGGTGTGATGGGGCTGATCAGCCCCAAGCTCATGTCCCCAAATGCTTTGCCCTTCCTCCTTCCTTTCGGCGGTAGGAAGGCAGATCTTGCACTGCAAGAAATTGCAGGAAAACAGGTTTGAAGGCATGTCAGGGGTGGAGAGTCCACCTGAGGGGTTTGACCCTGGGGCATTTTGCAGGGTTACTGCAGCAAGGGGTGGTCCCTGCAATGCGCAGCTGTCAGGGGACATCTGTCAGCAGGGAGGTATGAGAGAGATTTTCCCAAAGATGTTTTCCCGTTCCTCATTTTCCCGCCCAACACAGGCGACTTGGAACTTGCATTTTGATTCCCTCAGTGGCCAGCAGCGCTGGAACTCGAGCACTGAGCCATTAGCATTTGTAACTGGATGGTATTGGAGGATACGTAAAACCAGGTAATTGCATAAATGGCATTTTTAGATGCCAGCAAGTGCCTCGGACCCTTGAGGAGTGACATTTTACAGGAGCGGATGGGAGAAAAACAGCAATCACAGCACAAAACACAAAGCCATGGTGTTTCTGAGAGGAGCCTGGGAGGCAACAATCATCTCCTGAGCTTTCTGGCCAGTTGGCAGCCCTGGCTGAGCACAGCACTGCCGGGAAACTGCACGATACAGTACATTTTAGTAATAAGTGGCACTTTTCCTGCCTGGCAAATCAAACCACGGAGGGCATTAGAGTCTTCATGGCATCTCTGCTCCTGGCAGCAAAAGGAACGAATAAGCAAAGCCACGTCAGGAGTGGATGGGTGGCTCAGGCAGAGAGAGAGAGAGAGGTGTCTGTTTGGTCCCAGCCACCTGCGCGTGGCTCAGGGCTCTCCCTGCGCTCACAGAACACAGCAGCCACCCCACCACCCTCTGCAAAACGTGGTGGAGCTCTGGCCTTCTCCAGGCATCCCCTTAAGATAAACTCACTCCTGCAGGACCTCAGAACACGTCTGCATTTTTCTGTGGCCAAGGAACATGGTGTGTAAAGTTAATCCTCTGCTCCAAGATCCTGTGAGTCATTGGCATGCAGAAGTACAAGGTAAAAAAAATGCCTCTAGAACCAGTGGCTGGGAACCATAAATACCTTCCAGGCAGTCCTTAGGCACATCAGGAGATGAGCAAGCAAAGCAACTGGAATTTATAAACTTACATAATTAATTTTTCTTTGCAAGGAGAACAAACATTCCCACGTTCCAGCTCTCTTAGGGCCTTTGACAATTGGGCTCCTTTCTGTAAATATTGTTGTGTAAGTTTATACATTTCAGTTAGTGCTTGTTCTAGCCTCTTCACAGCCCAAGGATGTTTTCACTCCAGTTTATTATTTCAGCTGTGGATAGGTAATTTTGCCCTGGTGGAGCTATAATGGTATTTAAGTTAAGATGCTTGCAAGCAGTGTAACAGTAGTGAAATAGTGTCTGGAAAACATTGGTACATACCCAGAGAGAATGAGAGAAAGAAAATAGCTTTACATTGCAGCACTGGGCAAAGTCCCCGCAGGGCAGGACTGGATTTCTCTGTCTGAAGACACAAGCTGTGAAGGATGAGTGCTGTACCTGGCCTGCATCGCAGGGCTGCAGGGAGACGTGGTGTAATGGCCGTGGATGCTTCTGTTCCAGAGCACGGGAGCACCTCTGAGTCATCCCACAGCCCTGTAACTACCGCGTGCTGCAATCAGAGCTGGCTGAAATGCTTAACCCCAACGGCTTAATCTCCAGCCATTGCAAATTAGTACAGCTCCATTAACTCCAGAGGACTATTTACATGGGGGAGGTTAGATGTGTACAGGATCAGGCACAAAAACTGCAGTGATTCTGTACGTGGGGCAGTGGTTTACTAATTTACCAGGCTGGAGCTCATCTCTGCTGGTTTCTGAAGTTTTATTTATTTATAGTGAGCACATCCGTGTCAGGGGGATTTCTCCATCGAGCAGCATAAGGAAAATCCTTCATCTACTCTGATTATGTTGCTGATCCCAGCCCTTAATGCAGGACATATCTTCCCTCCGTGTCATTCTTCAGTAACCTGTAGCTATGAGGCTGGATATTAAAACCTGATATGTGGATTATTTCATTTCCCTTTGTCCTGTTTTTTATTTCTGAAGTTTATCTGCAGATCCCACAATAACAGGAGAAAAGCTTTGAGATCTCCTTCTTTGATCTGTTGTAATTCTGATGCGCCGGGGGCCATGTCCCGCACCCCGGCTGGGCTGGGCAGTCGTGAGTGTGTGTCAGCCAGCATTGAGGCATGGCAAATAGCCCGTGGCCTCTGGGGTGGCTTTTATGAGCACAAACACACCTGAAAAGGTTACAGGAGAACGGCAGGTTCTGGGGGAAACCAGCTGAGTCATGAGCGCCTCGGGGAAGCCATCGGCAGCCGGCTGGTGCAGGACAGGGAGCTGGGAGTGAGGCCCCAGGGTGCTCTGCAAGCTGGGCACCGACTTGCTGAACAGGACCCTGCACCCAGGGCTTGTAACTGCTGTCCTGACAGAGTGCCCAGAGAGCTGGCACAAATTCCCTTCTGGATAGAGCCTGATGAGTGCCTCGGAGGGTGCTCCAAAACAGCCCAGGCAGGTCCCACCCCAACACTGCTGCAATAAAAATGAGCCCGAGCCAGGGCCCCTCTCCTCACCCTGGTCTTGCTGACCCTTCTGCTCCTGCCACCCAAAGAAGGAGCCCTCAGCCAGGGAGTGCCTGCCCCAGGCCTGGTGGCAAACCACTCTGTGCCTCTGCCACTGGTGTGCAGCTCCCGTGGGCTGAGCAGGATTTCGCTCTGGTAGCAGCTGTGCCCAAAGCTGAGAGCTTTGCCCGATGGTTGGGAGTGCCTCGGAAATCCTCCTGCACACGGTATTGGCACAGTTTCCTTTGCCACCCAGAATCAGCCAGCCTGGAAGCCAGCACCCTCCCAGACATAGGACTGGTTTTAACTGGAGTTGCTTTACCCAAGCTGGCACTGTGAGAGTCCAAGGCAGGCTCAGCCAGAAGGTGCCTGAAATCACGATGGTTTAAAAAAAAAATCTAAGTGACATGTGAGGACTGGCAGTTTTCCCTCATCTGAGATTTTGCTGGTGCTTAGAACTGCATCTGCTAAGAAGTAAAAGCAAAGCAGAAGCAGTTTAGCTGAAGTGGGTCCAGTACATTTTTTAGGTGTGAACACTTTTCTCACCTTTGAAGAATCTTGGCTGCAGCTTCTTCAGTTTTGCAGCTCTTCAGGTCTTGCTGCAAAACACTGTGGGATGCCTCTGAACTGAGGTAAGGAGAGGTGCAAGGAGCTCATGTTTCCGGGACACAAAAAAAGGGTGGTTTGTATAGAGCAGGTGCCCTTTTAGGTTTTGCAAAACAAGTACTGTCCAGTTTCTGCTACTACAGAAACTGAATTTTGAGTGGATTCTTCTCCATCCTCTTGCATCCTGCACTCTGCACTGCTGTGCCTGCCTTGTGCCTGCAAGGAAAAGGAGCCCCACATGGAGGCAAAGAGTGCTAGTTACTGCAGCCTGTACCTGGAAAAGGCAGGTACGTCCTCCCAGAGCAGGGAAACTGATTTTTATCCAAGCAGCTCAGGGAGTAATTATTCTTGGCAGATGCGAATCAATACCAGCACAGTGCAGCTCTGCCCACAGCCTGCAAATGACAGCACAAAATCTAACAGGGGCAACTTTCTTTCCACAGTCTCTGTCCTGTCCTGCTTTGCCTGCAAGAGCCAAGTTGCAATGCTCCAGAAAAAAGAAAAAAAAAAAAGAAAAAAAANAAAAAAAAAAAAAAAAAAAGTGGTGTTCTGAAGCACATGTGCCAATCTCTTCAACTTGAGTGGTTTTGCCAAAGCTGAACCTGCCAGCCACAACTCCCCCATCTCACCAAGGCACAGAAGCAAAGGGGAGTGGAGCAGAAGACCTCTGTAGCACTTGCTCTTGCTGTGCTGGTTTGCTTGTGTGTGGCAGGGGCAGAAGGTGGGAAAATGACTGTGAGGAGACCACTGAAATGTTGTGCTCATGTTGCTGGCAAGCCTTGCTGACAGACCTTGCCTACCCTGGGAGCAGCTCTTCACTTGTCTGAATTCCAGGCTCAAATATTTGGGTGGGAAAAAACAGGTTCATTCCTGGAGGAACTGAGATGCTCCAGCTCCCATTGCATGTCATCTTTGCTTTTTTGTTTTGTTCTTATTGCTGCTCAAGTGCTCACATGCCACAGGAGCCATCTTTAGTCTCCTGTTACTATTTAAATTTTAACCTCTTATCTCCTGTTCTTACCCTCCTCGGTCGCAGAAGCACGCTCAGGTTAGTCCTGTGCTGTCAAGGTGTCCTCCAGCCACACCAATCTGTCCACGAAAATCAGGCAGATCGGTATCCTGGATAATAAGCTTTGGTCCAGCACAGAAAATTAATTCCAGCTGTCCTGGCCTTATGGAAGGGTTTTGACTCATGAGACCCGAGTGAGTGTTCACAAGAGGGAGGTGGAGAAGTGTTTCAGTCCCTGTGTGCCTGCAGCGTTTTCAGCACGGGGGATGGGTGCACATTTTGGAGCAGGGGCTAAGAGATGTGGGTGCACGTTCCGGGTGGGACAAGCGCTTCCATAACGCCAGTGACTGCCAGCCATGCCAGACTCACACGAAGGGAGCCACTCCGTGTTTCTGAGGAGCCGGGTGCTGGTGCCCTGTGCTGAGCTGCCGTGGGGGACGAGCCAGCCGCCCTCACAAGGGTGGCTGCAGGCAGGTACCGGGGAGTCCCGGCAACACACAGGGAAAATTCCATGCCTGCTGCTTTCTCGTAGCTGGGGGAGGACGCGCCTGCAGCCACCGCGATGGCCCCGGGAGCGCTGGGATGTGGCTCCCCCCGGGAATGCAGCACAGGGCCCCTGGGGCAAGTGCCCCACGGCGGCTCCCCTTCTCTCAGCACCTTGGCTCTGTCCCGCTCCTCTCGCTCTTGCTTTGCTGCAGGGACAGCGAGATAACCTTGAAGATTTTATAACCCGAATCTCATTCCTACTTCTCCTTTGCTCCTGGCAATGCACCAATTATTAATTAACAGGCAAATGTTAGAGAAAAGGCTCATTTCCATGGATTTAAACGCAGCAGTCCCTAGGTCAGCTTTTATTACTGTGAATAAATAGCCTGGGAAAAAAAAGCAGAAACGATTTTTAACTCGATAAAAAATGAGAGCTGAATCTTTCAAAGAGATTCTCTTTTCTGGCTGTTGTGCATGCCACACTACCTGAGGAAAAACACAGGCAACAAGAATTTGTGCCACCAAGTGATGTGATGCCCTGAACACACAACTTCCCAGTACCCAGCTCCTGGGAAATGTTTGGTGCTCTGCAACTCCGTGACAAGGGCTGTACACTGCATCTAATCATTTGCATCATGATGCTGAGTGAAGGTGGTGTTTTTGAATACGCAGGCAAAAGAGTGATTCCAGATTCAGACCAAATTAAAGTTGCTGCAGTCAAAAGGATTTGCTCTCTTTCTCAGGAAGGAAAAAAACAAACCCTGCAATGATTTACTGCTGTATCTGTCAAAGCTTGGCTTTACAGACCTGAAACATGAAAATCCCACTTCTTCTTCCGTTGAAGCAAACTGCAGAACAACTTTAATCACACATTTTTCAGGCCTCCCTTGTTTTCACCCAAGCACAAGAAGCCATCCAGGAGACACTGTGCATCTGTGCTTGGATGTGGTCTCTGCTGTCCTGCCCCATCCAGGACCTGTCAATTAGCAGCACCATAGAAGAAATATCCCTGGGCTTAGGGCTTTGCCTGGTGTGATGCGTGGATTTGGATCCAGGGGAGATTGAGTGACCTGCTTGGGAGAGCAGGGCTGCAAAGTGAGCCCCGGCCTCAACTCCCCTGGGGATTTTAGGGCACAGCTGCTCTGAGCACAGCAGGGGCATCACAGCCAGGCAGTGGTTTGAAACATGCTGTGGGCAATGGCAGTGCGTGTTCTGGGTATTTTCCTGCTTTCAGCTAACTTTTGAGGCTCGGCCGCTGATTGGATCAAGGAATACATCTGGATTAAAACACCTCCCCCCGAGAAGGTTTCCAAAGGCAGCCCCGTGACCAGCTGAGTCGCCGTGATTACAGAGGAGCACGCATGGCCTGGGTGTGGGACTGGGAGGAGGGAGAAATGTCTGTCCCCAAAGACAGCAGACCATTTCGCCACTGACCCACCCTTTTAAGCTTCAGCATGTTTTTCCAGGCTCCTTAGCACCCAGTGTTACGAGATACACTGTTCCACTTGATATCTGTTTTTTTGGTTTGGTTTGGTTTTTTTTTTTTCAGTTGATCTCAAAACATATCATTGTGAAATCTCCTGAGACGCAGAGCCGAGCTCCTGGCTGCCAGACACTCAATTCTCCTTTCAAACCCTTGTGTTACTTAATGGACAACGATGTTTGCCGATTTAGGGTAATTCCTCCCTTTGCTGCAATCTTCCTGCTCTGATGAAAAGGACAGCTTTACCCAAACGTGAAGTACATATATAAATATTTGAAGAGGGATGAAATATGCAGCGTCTCTCCCAATGCACTGTGAATGGGGACGTTTCTTCCAGGCTCCTGAGCGAAGATTTTAGAGCACTTCCAAGAGACTTGCTACAGGTTTCCTACTGGCATCCCATATTTAACACACAGAGTATGGGGAGCTCGGGATGTGCAGCGGGTACTGATGCTGTTTCCCAAACCAGTTGTGTTTATGGCTGCGCACATCAGCTACTGAACCTTGGTGAAAATGAGTGCTGTAAAATGGAAGTGAATAATGTGTATTTTCACGGATCACAGGGACATACTTACCCCTCCCTTTGCAATGAAAGCAATTTTTAAAGTGATTGTGCCAGGTGACATTGAGACAGTTCCTTTGGTCGGGCCTCTCCTTACACTGGATTGAGAATGCAAGCGCTAAAAATAGAAACAAATGGCATGTGTTCATTTTCATCTTGTATAGGACAAAAAGCTGAGAGGTTCACAGTCCGTGGGAAATGTAAATCTGTCTGCTGGTTGCTATTGATCTGTCCACGACAAGATGTGCCCTCTTCGCTGCAGCAGCACACATTTCAATGTTTTATTCCAGTAAGGTTCCGGAGAGTTTCCTTTGGTTTGTTTCAAAGGGGAATCCTGGCTAGGATTTGTAGGCTCATCAACCTACCAAGTAAGCGAACAACAACAACAAAAAAAGAGGTTACTGATGAATGAGTCATCCGGGATTTAGAACCAGCACTGGAAGGCGAGTTTCCAAAATGGGAAATTCTCACAAACTTCTTCACTAAGGGAAGCCTTGACAGCCCAAACGACCCCTTTGCTTCTCCCTCCTGGACTCAGTAACAAAAGCTTTGAAGACTTCCACGAAAAGCCGGGCCAGGTGCAACCACCCGGCTTAAAAAGAAGGAGCATTAAAAAGGGATGTGGCACGGCATTTCTCGGCACGGCTGAGGGGTTTTCCTCTTTCGCTGGATGCCGTGTGGAAACAAAACCGAAGGGAAACCGCCCTGAGGGAATGGCCGGCGGCCCGCGGTGCCCACAGACGGACACATCGCCCGCTGCCAGCACACCAGGGCTGGCACAGGGGCCAGGTGCCACCCGGGGCACCCCCAGGAGGAGGGTGTCCGGTGTGGGGCCGTTTCCACAGGGAGAGAGCAGCACCTGGCCCGGCTGGAAGGCGAACAGCGGCAGCGCAGCGGTGTCTGCCCGCTCCGCCGGCGGGGGAAGGTGAGGTGGCACCCCCTTCCCCTCGCACCTCCAATGATAAAAACACGTTTTCTGTGGTAAACACCTTCCAGTCTTACAGCCTGGGCTCGGAGGCGGCCCCGCGGAGCCGGGGCTCGGCGGGAGAAGACCGCATCCTACCGGGGACGGGGCCGCGCCAGGCCGCCCCCTCCGCCCGCCCGCGCGTCTCCTCAGGGGCGCGGCGGTCCGGCAACCGCGGGGACAACCGC
>VZRR01011904.1:194111-225917 GCA_013398015.1 Oreocharis arfaki
GGGGGGAAATGGTATTTTTGCTGGAGTTCGCCTGAATATGTGTGCTCCTTCACGAGATGATGGTTTTTAGTCCTTCAAACTTCCTGACACGTGCTGTACCCCGTCAGGAGCGGACTTCAGGTTGCTCGCAGGGATTGTGGCTTAACTGCAGCTCGCGACTCATTAGTCATCCTGCAAAAATTTATGGTGAAAGTTACTTGAGTAACCCTTTAATCCGACTTCCCGAGATGCTCAGTGCTGTTGGGGTTGATTATTAAATACTCATGGTTAGTTTTAACTATGCAGATTAAGAGCTTGCGTGGTTCGGTTGTTGTTGTTGTGTTGTTTTTTTTCCTGGTGGGTTTCTTCTTTTCCTTTTTCCCCCCCTTTTTTTATGTTTTGGCCAGAAAGACTTGGTTTGGGCACAGAAGAGTTTAGTCTGGCCGTGGAAAAATGCGCGCATAAAATTACATGCTAGGCATGTCATCTGCAAGTTATTGAGGAAACATGATTATAGCGTTGTCCTTTGAGGAAATTTCTGGTAAATTATTTCTCGCCGTCTTAAAGAGAGACAGCTGGGAATCCATCTCTCTTTCTAAGCTGCTTCAAGCGGTTTCATGTTCTTCTTGCAGTTCCGCTTCGGCGTCAGGCTCCGGTGCTGTCACCGAGGGCGTGTGCGGAGGGTGGGGCGGGGGCGGCAGATGACACTCCGGTGAGTGGCACGCTCGGGGTTTAGTTCGGATGAAGAGCCCAGGCTGCTGGCGGAGGCTGCCTTGCCACTCGGTGACCCAGCCTAATGCCTGATAAACCACCGCAGGAGTTGGATGAGCGCTGAATTGTTACGAAATGCGTGGAGGAAACGAAACGGAGAATCAGCTTTTCTTATTCGGCAGATGTTATTTTTAATGGTTTGGTGGTTTTTTTGGTTTTTTGTTTTTGTTTTTTTTTTTTTCCCGGGGTCGTAAACAACTGGAGAAGATAGATGTCTTTAAAAAAACAATGCTGCCGTGGAGATGGATTAAAACACAGAATGTTTGTCTTGTACCTAAGAATGTAATACTGTCAGTTAGAATCAAAATATTTTGGCTTAAAGGAAACCCTGGTTTTGCTGCTTGCTTTGAACGTGTGACTTTCTACAGGAGATGGTGTGCAGTACTGAGATGTATGGCTGTAAGGAAGCTACAGATAGAGCATAAAGTGATCAAAAATAGAATTTATTTAAAGTAATTCTGTTACCTGTAAAGTGGTTTTGCTTGGATTCGTGCTTGTTTCTTTTCCCCAAGATGAGGGAAATGCAGCAAGGTAGCACTGCTGAAGGGACTTGTTTTGAAGGTCATGCTTTGGATGGCTGGGAGTGCTAGCTGGCTGTCTGTTGCCCTGTTTCATAATAGGTAAAACTCACTAATCTCCCCAGAGATTGTTCCTAATGAACACAGTGGCACTGGTCGTCAAAAAATTTATTGTTATTGCCTGGAAGCTGCTCCTGAAATTTTTAAATACTTCTGGGTAATGAAGACGCTGCTGAGGAGATCAGTGGAGAAGTAGTGTTTGCTCAGAGAAAAAGCAGTGTTTGATGAGAAATGAGAGTGGATAAAGTGGTGTCGTGTTCTGTGCTGGCAAATCTGGGCAATTGTCTGTATGAATAAATCACAGTGTATATAGAGGGGAAGGAAAAGCAGGATTTGAGTCTTCATCTTCTTGCCTACCGTGGCAAAGACTCTTTGGAGAACCAAGTCTTTTGGAGGAGTGCTGCTCCATGGTGACTTGTCAGTGCTGAGACTCAGGAATTGTCATATTACTGCCACCTGGTGCAGCTACTTTTGCAGTGGGTCCAGCTCTGACAGTGATTTTTCCTGTTGGCTGTGTAAATCCGCTCGAAGGAGGAAAAAATGGTGGTGACAAAAGGCTGTGTCAGGGCTGATCATATTTGAAACATAGGATGTGATCATGTCTCCTGCCACAGTCAGTATTGTCATTATCACAGCAGTCAGGGAGCAGGGCTGGCTTGTCACTGATCTGTGCAGTTTACCAAAACCTGTATGGTCGTATTGCTCCAAATTAACCTGTGGACAGGAAAAAGATTGAGCAGTATCAATTAAAACCCTCAGCCAACCTCTTTGGTAGCTTGTTCTTTCTCAGCAGATCACTGTATTTTTGATAAATGAATCAGATGGTCTTGCAAAATCTTTACTTCAGGCTGGTTGTGAAACTTCTCAGAGTTGGTTACTTGATGGACCTTTCCTGTGTGCTGTCAGACCTGTGCCTTTTGCTGCCAAGTGACTGAAGCAGCTCTGTCAGAAACGCACCAAGGGCTGACATTCCAGATCTTCCTCTTTTACTGGATTTGGCTACATGTCCTGCTGTAAAAAACCCGGTAATTGCTTCTTTTTGAAGAATTTACAGTCTGCATAGCAGAGGCTGGTAGGTTTCTTGTAGGTAAAGCTTAAATTGCCTAATTCTCAAACTTGGCAAGAATAGGCCAAAGGCGGGATGGGGAGAAGATATTGGCAAGAGTGAACTTACTGTGGCAACAAGTTTTCTGTAAAAAGCACAGAATATAGAAAAGGTATGTATTTCATTAAAATAATGAGCATTTTAATGATGCTGGCCTTCACGTTAGTGTTTCTTGAAGGTCATTAGGATTGATTGCCTTCCAAAAGCTTGAAACCGCCTTTGTCCCCCTCACAGGTTGTTGGCTTGGGATTTTTTTCTTAGTGTGGCTCTTTATTACATTTTCTGTTACTCTGTGGTAGAAATGCAGAAGTAATTTTGAAGCAAGCAGACATCCGTTTACTTTTTAAATTTAAACTTTTACTTTTTTTTTTTTTCAGGTATTTGCAATTTTAGTTGCTGATACATTTTTAGCCAAAATGTTAACAGTTAATTTAGGAAGAAGGCTTGTTGGTTGGGTGCACGTGCAGTCACGGGGGTTAGTATTTGATGTTTCTGGCGTGTCATAGGCTGTGTTCATATGAGTGCTTTACCATGGAATCGTAGCTGGAGCAGGGATCCCCACAGGGATCGCTGGAGTCCATCTCCTGGCCCTACACGGGACAGTGCTTCATGTGGTTTAGAGAAGAATTTGTGCCTGTGAGTGCTGTTCTCAAAATTTCCCTATCGTGTTGTCCCTGTTATGCCGCGTTCTGACCTCACAGAGATATATTTAGATGTTTTTATCAGTTCACGGTTGTATCCCTTTATGTAAGCAAGCACCCTTTATGTGCTTCAAAAACAGCAAAGAAGACAGAAAAGATGATGGTGATGATAGAATGAAATACAGGCTCTTCCTGTCGTTTTGGTACAGAGTGAAGAAGTCACCGACCAAAAGCTGGGGAATAAATGTCAGACCTGTCCAGTCACATTTTGCTGTTACATAGGAAGCACTGACAGGTACCTGGGACTCGATCCTGCACTTTGCCTGTATCTTTCTCGCGGATTTTCTTGGGCCTTTTAGGATTTCAAAGGTGACCAAGTATAAACGTCCCCGAGTCTCCAGATTGTGTAAAACGCAGTGAAAGGACTGGTTCATTAAACTGTCTTGTGATGAACTGTGCAGAAGAATGATTGAATTGGTGCCTCGTGAGAGGCAATTAGCATTTAAGTAAGGAAAAGAATCCCAGTGTGTGTTATGGGTGTGGTGCTGAGATTTTTAAAGGGAGAACTGATGAAACAGTTTCCATCAGCAGTTGGTTAAGAAAGCTTTGTTGTTTGGGAGAAATACAACAGTAAGGGTTGAAAAGCATTTAATTTGGGACTAGTTTTGTTCGTCTTTGTAAATAACTTCTGAAATTTAGCAGCTGCTTCATTTTAAGCACGCTCAGAAGAGTTAGTCTTGAGAGTGAATTGACCAAATCACTTCAATTGTAAGCCAGCTGTCTAGAGCCAATGAGCAAGAAATCTTGACTTGTGGGCGGGAATGGCCAATTTTCCTGTGAAAGGGTAATTCTCAGAGGCTCGGTGGTTTATGAACCGGCAGACGACCTGCGTATTGGTATGGGATTTACAGGGGAAGCACGGTGGTGGTGAAGGTTTGTGTGCCTCACCGGGGCGTGCATGCTGTGGGATGCGCTGCCTCCTGCCGCAGGCTCCTGCCCGGGTTTCCTGCCGAGAGCATCCTGCTGTATCCCGTGGCAGTTCGGAGGCACGGCGGCTGAAGCGGTGTCTGTGCCCCCAGCCCGGTGCTGGTGTAGCTGTTTGTGCAGCTGGGTCGTGAACCGAATTGAGGAACTAAGTGGGTTGAGAAATAACCTCTTCTGATTGCTTGTCTTCAGGGTTATACATAATGTAACACAGTGAGCCATGCAAGTATGCATGGCCTTTCATGGCCTGGGAAAGGGTGGAATTCTTTTAGCTGAGTTTAAGGAGAGCTGCTGCTGAATGCCAGACTGCACCCTGAATTTAGTGCTGGCTTATATTACTTGAGCAATTATATTTTTTAATCTGGCATTTGAAAGTTAGAAAATGCTAATAGAAAGCTGTCTTTGGGATGGAAATGGTTGTTGCAAACTTATTTTTGATTTGGTTTTGAATAAAAACAATAAACCCATGCAAAACAGCCTTAAGTTGATTACTCAAACCACTCTCAAGCTTTGTGGACGCTCACTTTGGTGTGCAGGTAGAAGGTACAGGAGGTGATACTCGGATTTAGAAGTCTCTAATCGGGTTAGATGCGTATCTGCTGTTAACAAAAATGGGAGTTAGCTGCCTAACCGGCTTAAAGATCCCTTACAAAATCCTCCTGGTACTTATATGCATCTTTAGCTGCCTAAAGCTGCTGGAGAAATTGTTCCCTTTTCCATAAACTTGGTAGGCTAGAACGAGATCTGTATCTTAGCTTTTACAGCTTTGAAGGACAATGAACTTCTCTGCTTACAGCTCCACTGATTTTTCTGAACTTTAAATGAATTATTCAGAAAGATGAAGAACTTTTCCTGCAAATGTTAATTAGACCTGTAACCAAAACCACTTGAAGGCAAAAGTATTTTTCGTCTATTTGCATGTTAAAATGTAGATTTTGCACTCTTCAACACGTGTTTAGCTCAGTACTGTAAGTTCAGAGGCAGATCCCAGAATTCTGACGTGAATATTCACAGTATGAATTTGGTTTGAATTGACTTCTGAGTAACCACATAGCACTGGCAGGGAAGTATGGCTTGAGATGGCTGGGAAGTTTACCATCCCAGTCGTGTATCCCATCACACAAAGGCAGCAGCTTGGGGAAGTCAAATTGAAAACCAGTGTTTATAACCCAAAAGGACAGTGGTCACCAGGGGTAGGTAGCGACTTCATCAGCCAGACCATGTTACATTGTTCTTGCTTTTGAAACATAGTTTTTAGTAGTGTGTTCTGTGTCTAATAGGGGCGAGAAGACAAAGCAGAGGTAAAATTTTGATGACCTGAGGTATGGTGCTTAAAGGATGGGTTTCTTAGTTGCCTAAATAATGGGTGTTCTCTGTGCAGACATAAAGGTGGTTGGAATATGGTTAAGGCAGGATTAATTACTGTTTTTAAGATAAAACTGGAAGAGATACCAGGAGCAGATGAGTTGTCTTGTTTGTGGAAATTATGGCTGTCTGCATTTTGCATGGGTTTTCTAAATCATGAATTTTATTTCAAACACAGCACAAAAGTAAGAAGTGAGAGGGTGTCTGTCCTGCAGACTTTCTCTCTTTAAATGCCCACTGAAAGCATCGGTCAGTTTGGCAATGTGTCATATCCGTTCTTCATTCTTTCTTACCGGAACTAATCCACCGATCCAAGCACGACGTGTCTGGGAGGAAGGTGGTTCCTTATCCACTTCCTTGGCTTTCTTGTAATTATGGGCAGATAAAGTGCAGCTGAAACGAAGTCTGTAGCAAACAGCAGGCGGGGGTGGGTCACGCTGGGTCAGCAGCTGCCGCGCTGACTTGGGTGCAGAAAGTGTCAGAGAAATTCGGGCCCCGGGTTGTACCTTGTAGTGGATGAGGCTGCCCAGACTCTTTGTGCCTCTGGTGGAGCCGTGCTGGTTGTGTCTGGCCCTGCCTGAGGAGCTCTGGTGGAGGTGGGAAGCAGACCAGCAGTGCTGGGCTGCAGCAGCAGTGTGCTGGCACATGAAACCTTAAGCTGATGACAGATGGGCGCTGCTGTGGCCGGGGCTGTGTGAGCCTTCCCTCTTCTCCTGCACCATTCCTGGTGCTTGTGCAGCACATCCTGGAGTGATGTGAGCTGGCTGAAAGCTAATTGCTGCTTTATTGTAGGCTCTTTATCGTCCTCCAGCTCCCTGAACTGATTCACCACAATCGAATCAGTGCAAGGGTAGATGGGACTGTGCAGCTTATGCAGGGGAAGGAATAAATTACAGGAATGAGTCAGCTATGACTGAAACTGTTCTAAACTGCCATGGAACTGTGCTCCCCAACTTCTAATTGACGTGATGAATGGCAATTAATTTTGTTCCAAGAAATATTTCTCTGCTGACACTCGGTTAAACCCCTTCTCTTGATTCTTTTTAATTTAGTGTTCGTTCAAGCTGAAGCCTGTCAAGTGAAAACTGAAGTTCTTAAACCAGAAGCTGGCAGCTCCGGGTTATTCCTGACAAATTTACAACGTCCTCATTCTAAGGCTTGGACTGACCTTAGAATGACACGGGAATTTTTTGTAAAAACAAATTAGGAAAAATAGGTCACATCTGCTACCAAAGGCCCTTAAATACGGGCATATTAAACTTTATTATTCATTTTTATAGCAAGTTGAGATCTTACCCTCAGTTGTTAGTGTGAAATCTCCATTACTGAAAAAAAAACCCCAAAGCCAACAACCCAAGCCATTTTTACTGTTAAACAAAGAAACCAAACCTTTTTTCATCACAAGTTTTTTATTTGTTTTGGGTTTGGTTTTGGTTTTTTTTTTTTTTTCATGTGCAGTTAGGAACACTTTCATAGCTGTCTAGTGTGGCTGCAGGTATGCCAGTACAGAATGGTAATATTAGCACGATGCACTTTATTGAGACAGTGCCATTGTTTAAATTGACTTATGTAGGGTGGTGTACTTGTGCAGCTCCATTGCTTGTTCATCCCTATGGAAAACCATGACCAAACTCAAGCAGTCTATACCAGCAGAAAAATTGGAATATCCATTAAACCTGGGACTGAGTTTACAGAATATTTTTCATAATGGTCATAGGACTTTTCTTGCATATGCCTGGATCTTCTGTAGAAACACTTAAAACAATTTAAATATGAAACTGAACATTATTTCAGCCAATCCAAGGGTTTAATTTTAACAGGTGAAAAGAAAATATTTAGGTCTAACTTGCAGTGAATTCAGTAGGTGCACCATATTTAAATATTTTCTCAATCGAACCCAGAGCTTTTGTGAGGGACACCTGCAAATAATTTAAAATACAGACAGGGTTGGGATGATCTGATGATTGCCTGGTAGCTGACTTATTTAAAAATGGGTGAAAAAGTGGATCACTTTCTGGTTGAAGGTTTGGGGACTTCAGCAGTTTGGTTTGAGACCGTGGTGAGCCGATGGTATCTCTTCCGTCTAAGTGTTCTGTCAAGCAGGAATTTCTCATAGGGTGGTTTTAAAGAAGTTAAAAGTAAGTTTTTACCATTGAATGACTTCGTAAAGATAGCTCGATGCAGACTCTGTGGGTGTTGCTGCGGTATTTCTAAGCACCAATATTAAGTCAACAAAACTTCTGCTTTGTGGATGTTATTTTAAATAGCGCACCTTAAAAGGCAAAGTCCTGGTAGCTTCTCTTTTCTGCTCGAAGAGCTGGAGGAAGGGGAACACCTGAAATTAGTCCAAATGGTGACGGGAAACATAGTATAACTTTCTGTGAAAATTCTGGAATTCTGCTCCTTAGAACTTAGCACTCAGCAGTAAATGAAAGAACTGTTCAGGCTTTAATAGCACAGTTGAAAGCTGACGTCAGTAGTGTGGGGCAGCAATCAAGTAGGTATTAGAGAGAGGGACTTTTGAGTTCTTATGAAGCCTTTACGAACTTGAATGCAGTAGGGATTTCCCCACCGTTTGTAGCAGCTTTTGGCAAGTTAACTTCTGTAGTTTCATGGAGTATGACTGCTGTGAGCAATGCCTTGAGACGCTGTGAGTTTTTATCTGATTGCTTCCAGAAGCAAGACTCTGCATAGCAAAAACCCACTGCCATGCAGGTGGTAGCAGACTGAGAAATTTAAAGGTAGTGCTCATAGATCCCACAGATAGCTGCAGGGGCTGTCTGCACTGCGCCCACAGGAGCTGGCCTCAGCGATGATCTGCTTGTGTGCTGGCAGGTTTGTAGGGTGGTGTTCTCACCTAATGAAGGTTGACTCGACCCAGTGCAGGAATGTGGTCACTTGTGATGCCAGAGAAGAACCCTGCTGGAACATGTTTCCTCTGCTTGCTTGTGGCTGTGACTTGGATGAGGTCAGAGAGCCTGCAAGTGCAGTCTTGCTTTGCTCTTGCGCTCCAGAGCCATCCGCTGTGTGGGGTGCAGGATGACTTCATGGTCTGTGTGCAAAACTGAGTGTGCTGTGAGGCTTGCACCTCATACCAAGCCCCACTGATACATAACTCTAAAAAAATCTCCACTAAATTTTTGAAGTACTTAATAATTTCTTTTTGTTGTTTTTACATGTATAACTCTGATATATAACTCTAAAAAAACTCCACTAAATTTTTAAAGTACTAAATTAAAGTACTAAATTATTTCTTTCTGTTGTTGTTACCATTGTATCAAAAATGACCAGATAGAAGGCGAAGGGCTGACAGATTAAAGTTCATCGTATAGCTTGTATGGCAAATGTATATAGAGAAAATGTCAATTTTTTTTTATTATTAATTTGTATTTCCCAAGGGTTCCTGTCTTGTGTGGTAATAGAATAGCAGATCATTCCAAGTTCTTGGTGTGGGGAAAAATTGAGGAGCCAGGATAATTCATAGAAGTTTAAAATATAGAGAGATTCAAAAAATGGTTGGACAAAGTGAGATTAGGTTCAATTACACGAGTAAATATTGCTCAAATGCTGGTCTGTCCCTCGAAAACCTTGTTACAGAAAACCAGGGGAGCATTACTGGAGAAATGCCTCACTAGCATTGGTTCTGTTGGATGTGGAGGTTTTTTTGGTGGGGTTAGTAGGGTTTTTGGTATTGCTTTTGGGCGGTTTTTTGAGCAAAAATGTGCTGAAGATAACTAGTGGGAGACAGAATGTGAAGTTAGTTTGGCGTTTATTCAAATTCTTTATAGTTCTTTATGCCTTGGGCTGCGTTTTAGGAAAATATATGCACATCCTTCCCTAGTCTTGCTATATTTACTTGGATCTTGAAATTCCATGCCGGAGTTTCACTGGTGTCCTTTGGTATTGAAATACTGGGAGATCAGAATTTCTCCCAAAGCTGAATAATATGCTGAAAAATGTCTCAAAGCAGGTATATGCAAATAATTAAAACTGATGTCAAAATAAACATCAGCCGCTGGGAATTTCAGTGCACTTTTTGATGCTTGGAGTAGCGTGTTGTTATCTTGGTTACTTTTCTGCAACTGGAACATTGTTTCAGGCTGCTTTGGTTGGAGAACACAGAAAACATTGACTGTTTCCAGTGGTAACCACTGTGCGAGAAAGGCTTCTGCAGAAGGACAGCACGGATATCTGTTCAATATTTTCCTGTTCTTAAGGTTTTCTTAACTACTGTTGTATAGAGGGGGATTTGTGTAAAATTCTGAGGGGGGGAAAAGAGATTTTACTGTGCGTAGTTAGAAAATAAACAGCGTTCGAGTTCTTTAAAGCTGGAAATAGCACAGACTCGTTATAACAGCCTGGGGCTCTCGACATCATCTCGATGAGTTCCAAAACTCTGCTGTTGAACAATCCCGAAATCTCTTGACTCGCTGAACAGAGCTGAGCTATTAAGACAACCGATGCATCTCAGAGGAGGTTAGAAGGACTCCATATGGCTTGTGGTGTGTTTAGTAGCTGAAACAGTTATTTTCGGGAGCGTAGTGTCACTACTGCTCGTGCAGTCGCTGGCGCTGTCAGGAGCGGTGCTGCACGTACAGCTGCTGTGAGGGATGTCAGGCCCTAAACTGGAGTTCTGTGGGAAGATCCAAGGCTGCCCTGGCACCAGTTACAGCCTCTGCAAAGAGAGAGAGAGAGAGGTCGTTATGTCTGTTGAGTACCTGAACTACAGTTTGTCTTTGCCAGATTCCTGATAGTTTAGTCCTGAACCTGTAGGGTGGTAGGTGTGATACCTGCAGGTAATAGGGATTATCTTATCTTTTGTCAGCCCCAGTAAGTAAATGGACTTGTAATGCTTGGGTTTGGCAGTCGGAATAATGCAGACGTGGTACTCAGCCCACTTAGAAAATACAGCCTGACTCCTGCCCTCAGAAAAGTATTTGCAGTGAAAGGCCATGGCTTCTGTCAGACTTGACGAAGGTGAGAGAGTTCGGTGTTCTACCTTGGGCCTGCATAAATGGTGGATGATTAGATTGGTTCAGCTGCTTGTGGATCCACAGCCTGGAACAGGGTTGGTGCTGGGAAAACTTGTCGTGGTGTCCTGGTTTGAGACAAAATTCAGAGAAACGTTGTGGCCCATGACTGGCAGTGTGAAGGGACTGTGAGATGTTCATGGGAGAGATATTTTTTCACTTCAGCAAATGGTATTTACCGGGCGGATTGCTGGGTTGAGAAGAATTCCTCGGCATAGCAGAAGAAACCCTTTTCCTTAAGCATAAGGAAGAGACTTTTAAGAATGGTAGCACTGACCAAATCCCATGTTTTGTTACCCCTTGTGTGAGTTGGTTGGGAGGAGGGGGTGTTGGAAGAGAGGGGAGTTTGCTTTAATTTCTTATTATTTCTTTTTACTTTTAATTCTGTTAGTAAATCTCCTTTATACTATAAGTATTCAAGTGTGTGCCTGTTTTGCCCTGTAGGTTTTTTTTACCATTTTCCTCAATATTTCCTTATTTTCCCCTTATGCAAACATCAGATTTCGTGTGCTTGATGTTTAGCTGCGTCAAACCATGACAGGTGGTGATACCATTTACTGTGCTCTGCGTGATGGAGCCACTGTCATCTCGCCAGACTTGTACCTTCCCTGCTGAAAAGTCCCACCAAGTCTAAGAGTAAATGGGGATTTTTCTGCTCAGGATCCCTGTCTCATTTGCTGCAGGGGATTGCAGTCATAGCGAATTGAGGGAATTTGGTGGGTGTTTGAAAGAAAGTCTTTGCAAATGGTGTCTCATTGTGTTGGAAGAGTCTCAGGTGAAGTATCCAGATGACTTAGAGGTGTTGAATACTCACAGCTTCGTAAGCTGGGGGCTGTGAGAGATGAGCTGTGTGGTGCTGCAAATCCTGAAAAAGCAAGCTTTGGCTGAGCTCTTGACAATCCCGTGTTTGTTGGCTGTTCCTAGGAGGGAGCTGTCACCCTGTAGTCTCTGGAGTCCCGGGATCGTAGGTCAGATACCGCATCATTTGTTGCTTAGTGAGAAGGACAGGGCAGATAAGCCCTGATGTGCATGCTGAGCTCCGTGGAGCAGCACAAAACAGGGGACTGCTCCTTCTCCAGTATATTTGTGTCTAGTGAAAGGGCAATGTAGAAAACTGGTAAATTTATCTGTTTCTGGTGGCAGTTGAAAGAGGAAGATAAAGTTTCTATGAAGTCTGTGTGACTAACCAATGCTTTCTGAACAGTTCAGTTGTTATCTTAAATGATGGCACTGACCACAAATGGGGTTTTGTCTTTGAGGTGTAGGAGAAAACTACTTTAAAATTAGAACAGAAACTTCATGCCTGACTGTGAGTAGAAAATGAAATAAAGTCGATCTGGCCTGAGCATGTACAGAGATAAAAATGCAGATGGTACATGACAAAAAACAGGGGTTTTTCTGAGAGGCTGTGTTTTCTAGGAGTGGCTTTGGATTTCAGTTCAGGGGAAAAAACCTCCCCCACACCCCTGTTTGGATTCAATAATGATTATGGGTCAAATATGAGAAAAAAAGATTACTGATTATTTACTTGCTGCTTTCTTCCTAAAATTCTAGTAGTTTAGTGCTTAACTTGTTGAGGAGTGAAACAAAGTAAGACTCATGAAACTGTAAGAGACCAAGGGTCAGTCTAGCTCAGGTGTCTGGGGACGGCTGCAAAAAAGAACAGAGCAGCAAGTACAAGGTGTACTTCTCAGTCTGCCTTCCTGTCTGCTGTTGCTCTGTGACCTCAGGGCCTGAGGCAGTGCTTACAGCTGGGCTTTCAGCAGTCAGTACAAATTTTTTATTTCATTAGGTTTTTCTGATCTCCCAATAATCATTTATACTCCTGGCACATGAAACTGCCTCCCACAGTGAGTTCTGCATGTGACTTCAATATAGTCTTTGTAACCTTCTGATTCGTTCTGAATTATTTGTGGAGCTTGTACATGGATGTACCCCAGGGCTAGTAAACAGTTTGGTCAGCACTGCTCTGGAGGAACACGCTGTTTTCATGTTGCTCCGTGTACTGTGTACCCTGCATTCTGACAGCTGTGGAAGAATGAGAGGGATTGATCCATTTTCTCCCTCAGTAAAAATGAAGATGGGTCACAGAACTTTCGATATGACAAAGACATACGCATACTGTTCCAAGTCTTGCATACATGGGAGACCTCTCCTTTTTAAGTTCTTTTTCAGGTGTTTTCCCTTCCTAGTAGTAATTGCACTTCTACTTTCACTTACCATTTGAATTCCTTTTTCCAGTTGGAGGGGAAAAAATAAATCCAAGTTCATGGTCTCTTCTGTCTGACGAGATCTGAATACTGGCAATGCAGCTGGAGAGTTTTGTCAGCCTTTCTTCCAAGGAGCAGCCAAGTGAAATGGTCAGAAAGTGATTGTGTGCTTTAAAATTTGGCTCTGCCTTTTACGTGTTTGGAAGGTGTGAGAGTGCGAGTATAAAAGCTTGAAACCTAATTTAAAAATAACTGACCTTATCGTATAGCAATTTGTTCTATACCCTTCGCCTCACCTTACTAGCAGGAAAAAAAGGTTCGTCAGCCTGCCTTTGCCAAGCTGAGGGCTCAGATTCTAATTATTATACAGTCAAGTGTTTAAAGGGGATCTAAATGAGAAGCAAAAACTGCTGGCAAATTTAGACTCACCATGAAAAGCTGTGTCACTTTCCTAAGCTGCAAGTGGAAACTTCACATTTGTACCAGCCTGCTGATGAAACCCCAAACCATATGTGTACGTATTAGAGACAGATTAGCTCTTGGTTCTTCGGGGGGTGTAGGTAACCTTGGTTTTTAGGCTACTGACTTGCATAGTCTTCATTTGAAAGGAGTTTGCATTTTTGATGAGATCAAGAACTTGCTGTGAAGAAAGCTAAAAACCTTCTTTTTTATTTATTTCTAGATATGAGAAATGAGTGTTGGACGCAGAAGATTAAAGCTGCTGGGAATTCTGATGATGGTAAACATTTTTATTTATGTGATTGTGGAAGTCTCAAAGAGTGGCAGCGAAGACAAGAATGCAAAAGGCCGTGTTATTATACCACGTAGCAAATTCTGGAGGAAATACACCCCTCACAAAGCTTATTGGAACAAACAGCAACAGAAGCTTGAGCTGCTGTACAACCCTATCCTGTCCTTGCTTTCCAATATGACTGTGGAAGAGAACTTGGTTTCTAACCTGAGTGCTCTCAGTTCCTGTGACCCTGACCCCTTGGTGCATTCAGAGGTTAGTGACTTCGCAAACCTGCCGGACAGATTCAAAGACTTCCTCCTCTATTTGAGGTGTAGAAATTACTCATTGCTAATGGATCAGCCAAACAAGTGTGAACAGAAACCTTTCCTGCTGCTGGCTATTAAGTCACTTATACCCCATTTTGATAGAAGACAAGCAATTAGGGAATCCTGGGGCAAGGAAATAAAATCAGGGGATGTGACAGTCAGAAGGGTCTTCTTACTTGGACAGACCCCACCAGAGGATAATTTTCCCGATCTTTCACAAATGATTAAATTTGAGAGTGACACCCACCAAGACATTCTCCTCTGGAACTACAGAGACACTTTCTTCAACCTGACTCTGAAAGAGGTGCTGTTCCTGAAGTGGGTCAGCAGCAGCTGCGCAAATGTCCAGTTTATTTTTAAGGGTGATGATGATGTTTTTGTGAATACCAATCAGATCCTGGATTACTTGAAGAGCTTATCAAAGGAAAAAGCCAAAGACTTGTTTATAGGCGACGTGATCAAAGATGCTGGACCTCACAGAGAGAAAAAATTGAAGTACTACATCCCAGAAAGTGTTTATGAAGGTTCGTATCCCCCGTACGCAGGAGGCGGTGGCTTCCTGTACTCTGGTGATCTGGCACTAAGACTGAATAATGCATCTGACCAGGTACTCCTCTATCCTATTGATGATGTTTATACTGGAATGTGCCTTCAGAAGCTTGGGCTTGCTCCGGAAAAACATAAAGGCTTCAAAACGTTTGATATCGAAGAGAAATACAGAAATAACATCTGTTCCTACACAAACTTAATGTTAGTGCATAGTAGAAAACCTCAAGAAATGATTAAGATTTGGACACGCTTGCAAGATCCACACTTAAATTGTTAAAATAATGTGCATAAGTGTCTTAAGTCCAAAAAATCTTTCCAAGTTTGGATCACTGAAGCTCTGTTTAATAATGAATTTTCTCTGTAAACCTTTTCTTCTGAAAATGAGAGTAATACTAAAATTTGAAGGGGTGGCTTGAAGACTTGGTCCTGACTTTTCCACTGTCGTGGTGGTCGTTATGTTTCAATATTGGTCTTAATTTTAAAAAAGACTTTGAGGATATAACTAGCTGTCAGTGACTGATTAGCTGTGCTGGAAACAGGGATTGCCTACCACAATGCATCCTTCATTAATTGTGATGGTGGAAGTTAATTTTCCCTTGAGTAGTGTTTGTGTGTGGAAATTGAAAATTTCACTGTAAATTGAAAATACACAAATTGGAGGAATGTAGTTTTACTTTTAGATATGATACACTTATGAGACTTTAAATTTTGGTGGTTTTTTTTTTTTAATTTTTAGTTTTCAGTCCTTTTGCACCCTGGAACAGTATTTTTTTTTTCCTTTACTTATGATCTTTTGTGCAAAGTGTACCTGTGTCTGAAGGATTTACCCTTTTATTAGATGAAGCTGCTTTTTTTTTTTTTTTAACAAAAAAAAGCATAATTCTGCTTGAAATGCCCCTTGAGAGCTCTATGTATAAGGAAAAAGAAGAAGAGGGTTTCTTGGGGAGGCTGGGCAGGTAGGGCTGCCCCCACCTCAAGCCTACATACTGAAGCTGTCTTGTTGCTCACGATGTTTATTTGGAAAGCTACTCTGGTCAATCCTTGTTTTCTGTTTGGGCACTAAGTGTGATCAGGTAGCTTGATTTGATGAAAATGGCTGAAATTGCACATTGCTTCTTGAGGGCGTGGTTTGGATCTCCTGTAAAGTGGTGGCGAATCCAGAATTGTGCAGATCCCAAGAGTTTCGAACCAAACTTTGAAGTTTGCATGAAGCCTCATGTAGAGTTACACATGTTCTCGAAACTCAGATCTTCTCTATTTCCACATCTTGCTTATAAGAATTACTCTAAATAGTGGTTGCTTTCTTTGTATATGTAGAAGTGCCTGTCTATTTATTGTTCAGATTGAAGACCAAAACGTTTTCTTAAATATATTTTGTGTAACATTTTATTTGTATAGTGTCGTCACTCGGCTATTTAAATAGAGCATGATATTTTAAATCTGAGATGTGTAACATGTTAAATAAAGCTAATTGTTATTTTTGAATTTGAAAAATAAAATGTGATTTAAATATTTCTGGTAATGTTTCCTGTTGGCTGGCAGAGCAGTTGCACTCTACATTTTAGAAGTTCAGAGACAGAAGGTTTTATTTGACATACTTCTCTAAGCTTGTGTAGCAGACTATCAAGAAAATGTCACAGTTGTACCTGTATTTGTTAGGTGCTGGAATGGATGGACAACTCTGGCGAAAGCAAAGGGGTCATTAAGTGCTTGGGGACAAACAGTATGTACAGAAATAATTGCCTGTACAATAGCACTGCTGGTGTTATTGAAAGGAGTCAAGGAGTGGATTGAATGGCTGGCACTTTGAATTTTTGACTGAAACAACTTGGCAGCAACACCTCTTTTTTGCTTTTCCCCCTGCTTTCTTTTTCCTTTGATTACCTGGATTGTACTTTATTTGTTCAGGGAGAGGCGAGGTGTTCTGGTCCTTCACCTCTTTGTTCTGTAGATGACCATGTTGACCCCAGCATGGATAAAAGGCTGTGCTCTGGTGCTGTGCTGTGAGGTTTGACCCTTGTGCTTTGTCATTCCTCATGGGAAGTGACACCTTTCTGAAGGAGATGCAGGTTTTACATGAGTTACTTCCTACTCTGTTCTTGTGCTAAGCACTCTGTTTCTTTAAATATTCATGGGGGTTTTGTCGAGAGTTTGGGCCAAGTGAAAGAAAATCAGTTATGCTGATGGTGAGAGATGCGAGGAGAGATGTAGTGTTGAGAGTCTTGGTGGGGAGGAAAGAGGAAGGGGGGGAGAGAAAAAGTGAGAGAGAGATGAAAAGGAGGGTGCTGGGGGTGAGTGGAGACATGGAGGGGGAAGAGGGGCCGAGACAATCCTAAAGAAACTGCTGAGGTCCATGGAAGGATCAAACACAAACAAGAGGGTTGCAGCAAAAAGAGAGACAGGAATAGAGCCCAAGAATTAAATCGTGTGAGTAAGATAGGGTGGAGTGCACATGTGATGTTCAGTGAAATGGGTGGGATTGGTGGAGTGCCAGCATTAATTATTTAATTTATACCCTTCGCTGTAACCATGAGATCAAAACCAGGCCTCTTGCATGGGACACACCTGATAATAAGGAAAAAAAGGCTGAGTGGTACTTGGGAAGGAAAAATGCTGTGAGAAAGCATTTTCCCACCTTGTGAAGTGACAGGAGAAAGTGCAGAGGACAAGGTTGAGTGGGTGGTGCTGGGGGAGAAATTGGACAGAGCAGTTTTGTTTGCTCCCAGTGTGGAGGAGCACTGGTGGCTGTGCCTGGTCCACTCCCACGGAGAAAGAATTGTCTTGGCAAATAATTGGGAGTGTGTGCGGTAAAGAGTAAGGGGAATAAATAACAGAGAAAAAGGAACATAATGCATCCAAAAGCGTGATGGGAATGAGATTTGGGGAGACTGAAGCTCTGTTTAATAATGATTTTTCTGAGTTGGGACACAGAAGATGAGAAGTCTTTAAAAAGTATGTGCAACATCCTGTATCTGCTGTGTTCTACTGTATCTTTCTTAAACGCTGTTAAACACTTAAATTTCTGTTGTATTTTTTCTTTAATTAAAGGTAAGGAGTCTACTAAGATGAAGGCATGAGAAAATTTGGCTACAATGGGAATAATGGAATTTGAAAACTGAAATAAGATGTGTTTGGATGAGACAGTTGAATGTGGGTGCCGTCTTTTTTTTTTTTTTTTTCCCCTGAATACAGCAGGGAAAATGAAGTGCTGCTGTGATTAAATAACACTGCATCAGGGTGAGCCATTAGAATCCATTAGCTTGTTTGTATAAAGGCTCAGGCCTTTGCTTCAAAATCCAGTTGGGAGGAGGAAATACAGGATAAGGAAGGTAAATGAGCTATAATTAATGCACAAATTATAATGTTTATCTCCTAGAGGATGGAGTCCCTGTTCTCTGCCAGTTGGTTCCTTGGCCTGACTGCATTTTACACTTGGATCTCTTCCTCCCCTACCCAGTTTTATTTTGTTATGTAGGCTTGAGTGAAATGTAGCACTTGACAGGGCTGGTGATAAGGGAATTGCTGGCAATCCTTTTCTGCTTTTCAATGTTGGGAGCACAGAAAGCCAAACTTCAAAAAGGGTTTAGGCTGGAAAGTACAAGAAAGAGGCAGATTAGAATTCACTAGTAGGTTTGCATTGGGTATGCAAGTCAGCAAGGATCCTCATGCAGGTGATGCTGAATGTGGGGCTTTGTGATGCAGCAGTGAGCAATCCAGCTCTTATCTGGTGCTGCTGTTGCGATCTAGCTCGCAGTCAGCCTCCTTTCCCTTCTGCCTTACTGCACCTCATATGCGTAAGATTTCCACTCGAGTTGCGTTTGCTCGAGGGCACCAATCCAAATGAGTTCATGTCTGCACTGAACTATTTCCTCCTCAGAATAATCGTGAAACCAACTTAGCAAGCAAATAGGGCAGGGAGAGCTGCTTAATGGATCCCTTTCATGGATGGCAACCACGGAGGTGGTTCTGAATGGAGCAACGTCTGTCAATCAGCCCGAGCACAAAACACTCTTCAAACTCCCTCCATTCTCTATAACTTTTTTAAGCTGTTGCCCCCTTCCTTGCCGCGTGAAGGTGAGAACAGGAGTGGGAGTGAGAATTAAAGTAAAGGAAACCGCAGTTCTGGAAACAAATTTTCAAAATGTCAGGAGTGATGAAATACTGAGCAGGTCAGTTTTTCTGCTGTTGTGCTCAGACCAGGTCCTTGATTGCTAATCACAGCTTATATTTGTATTGGCCCAGCCTGCTCTGAGTAGTGTTTAAACAGCTCTGGCTGGATTCTGGCTGAGCAGCGCCTTGTGGGCTTTGCAAGCAGCCAGGCCACACCAGCCTTTTCAGAAGATAAACAGTCCATTTCCATTTGTCAGTGAAAATGTTTGTAGCCTGTCTAACACCTGCCTGAGCCAGGTGAGCTGGGCATGAGTTGGTCTTGGACTGTCAGTCATCACTTCAGGCTCTGTTAACATCTGTGTAAGTTACGGAGCAAATCTCTGTGACCTCGAATTTTGCTCAGTTTTCTGTATTTTCATGTTATTGCAGTTATATATATATTTTTTTTTAAGTTTCCTTCAAGCCTAAGGACTTCAGACATGAGTTATGTGCTTCAGATGAATGCACACTGAGTTTCCTGTCAGAAATACATGGAGATAAATTTGACAATTTCAAATTTTATATGGAGAGAATGCCAATCAGTGTCCTAATTTCTAGGCTCCTTGATTTACCTCTGCATGTTCAACCTGTGCATTTCCAGTCTTTCCTGCTAAGCTCCCCATCTAAATGAGTCCATCTTTCTTGCCTTGTCATTTGTCTTTGTCCCCTCTGTCCCTCATCTATCTCATCTCTTGGTGTATACTGTGCTTGCCTCTCCAGTAAACCTCAGGGTTTTCTGAGAAATTTACAAAAAATTTACGAAATTACTTCTGTCAGAGCCTGATTTCAAACTGCTTCAAACAGGGGGAAAATGCTGAGCTGCAAAACAAGCTGTAAACTTTCTGATTTTGGAGTTAGCTTTTCTACTGTCACGGCCATTGTAATTTCTTTAAAAAAACTGCTCTGGATTGTTCTGGAGAGAGTTTCTACAGGGGTTAGAAATAGTCCCCAAACATCCCCTCTTAGATTTTTAAGCCAAGAGCTGCAGCTTAGTATTATTTGTTGTGGCTGTATTTTTGTGTCCTTTCCCCCTCTTCCTCCATCCCTCTGGATAAGTTTTGGCTGAGTTCTGCAAAGGCTGAGTTGTACATGATTCATTTGTGTTTCCTTGTGTGTCTTAAATGTGTCATATTTTTTCCCTACTCCTCCTATCACTGATACTCCTCGTCTTCCAGAAAAGTCGATTATCTCATGACTGTCTGAATTCTGCCTTTTTTTGGGGACACCCCATCCACACTGTGCTGGCAGATCAGCCAGAATGCCTGTGTGTGATGAGTATTTGAAAGCCTGCTGACAGGAAGTCACAAGTTTTAAGAACACTGACCTTTCATTCATAGAATAAATCTGAGTTGTGACTTCAGAAAATGTCCTTCAAGTCACTTCTTCTCTGTTTTCTTAGCTGTAAGATCATTCTGGTTCTTAACATTTTGTGTTCTTGCTTTCCTGATATCCTGTAACGTTAGACTGTGACAGGGCTGGAAGTAGTTGTGGGATTTATGTTCAGTCTATGGAACTGCTTGACCAAGTGGGGAGGCTCTCACCTGTCTCTAACAGATCAACCCTGAAAGCTCACCTGTGAGCCTGTCTTTAGAGCAAAATGGTACTGAGATTTGAGTTATTCTTCAGCAATATTGAAGAAAACTGAAGCCTGTTTATGACCCTAGAGACCCCTTGTGCTTTTCTTCTTTTCCAAAATCTGCATAACAGTTTGCATTTCTTGCTGTCCCATATTCAAACATACAAATTCTTTCTGAAAAACAAACGGGGGGACAGCAGTGGGTGGGAGGAAATCCCCACTACAGATGTTACAAAAGCTGCCAGGTAAGCAAATGCCAGGGTAGGAAATAATAGGCCGAGAGGACGGAAAAAATGAACCCTCACTTTGGTGGATATCTTATTCAGGCACAGTGGGAAGTGGGAGAAATTTTTTAAAGATATAAGCCCAAAGGAATTTGTCTCGTTTTCGTTTCCTTTCAATCTTTCTGATACGTGAGGAAACAGACTTCTGCTTTAGATGTAGGTTTGGCTGCTGCCCAAGAGACTTAAAAGTTTCATCATCTTGTTCCTTGTTGACCACTTTGCTTACGAGAAAATAAATGCCAGAGAGGCCAGTGAATTGTTGTTTTTCTTAGACCTGGTTTTGATACAGTGCCAGGTGATCAGCAGTAATGATGCTTAGCAGAAGATAATGGTGCATATCCCTACCAAGAAGGTTGAAACATAAGCCATGCCTTGTGATACCTGGAAACTGGATGACTTTCAAGAGAGGTGAGCTTTGTTCGTGCCCTTCGGGTTTCAGAGAGGTTCCTCGTTGGAACTGGTCTGGGAGTTTGTCCTTGTTCTTAGAGCTGTCATCTGTTCTCCATATAAATACAGCCTGGATTGTTCTAATGTGTGCTCAAGGAGAGCTGTGCTGGGCCTACCCAAGGCTCCACGGGCCCTCCAGCCCCTCAGAGGAAGAACAAAACACTTCTGGGAGCTCGTGAGAGCCTTTAATCATTAGAAGCAGCTTCTAGACCGTGGTGGTTGGTGACAAGCAGCAAAATTATCTTCCAGGAATTTGTCTTTTTTTCTTTTCTTTTGTTTTTTACCTTCACTGGCAAAGAGCTCTACAATGAATTCTTTGCTGTGTGAACATTCAGTATCCAGTGCTCCGAGAATGAGAAAATCATCAGCCAGCTGCCTCCTCCCTGCCCTGCAATTTGGAGGGCACACGAGTGGACACTGGGAGTATCTTCAGTATCTTTTTGGAGTGGACCATTCCCAGAGGGTGTTGCTGGTACAGCCATCAATGACTAAACTTAAACCTGGTGTTCTTTTAGTAACAAAGTATGACAGGAAAAATCGAAGGTTTATAGCTAGTCAGTGGTGACATATGCATTGAACAGGGGTTTTTTTCCATCCATGAAGTGTATCTTCATGTGATACATGTCAGCAGTTCTTATTCAGTGCTGATTATCCATTTGTTCTTCTCTAGCTTTCTGACCTTTAGTTCCTGTACTTTCTTCCTCACAGGAAAGCAAGGTGGACCATTTTATGTGTAAGTAAAAGAATATTAACTGTGAGGAAATTGGGTTCAGAGCTGTCAGAAAGGGAATGCCACAGGAGGGGCATTATGGAGGGGTTGTCTTTGGGCCTCTAATTAAAGCATCTCAAAACTTTTCAAAAACATTTGCATTTAATCTAAGTTTGGAACCGATGTCCTTTGATTTGCTACACTGAAATAGCATTCGCTTATGCCATAATTTGTTATATTTCCCAGCTCTCCTTTGTGTTGCCTGAGCCATGCTGTGTGGTGGAGTTGCAGCTGCCTGCTGGAAAGTGAAGTGAAATATGTGCCTGTGTCTTGAGAGGAGGAACTGGCATGGGCCCAATGCACTGAGTCTCAGATGATGCCTGGTCCCTTATCCCACTCCCCAGGCAGTTCCAGCACATGTGAGGGTCCTTCCATGCCTGCCTGTGCTTTTTCTGTACTCTGAGTGTGTATGGACCTCCTGGTCTGTGTGGGTGGTTAAGAGTGTGACATCCTTTCCCAGATTTATTTTTGCTTGTTCCCAGCTGGTCCATTTTGGATTTTCCCTGTCTGAGGATGTTTGTTGTATGTAGCTGGTGTTTAATGCTGGAAAGACCTGAATCATTCTATCAGGGTAATTGATACTGACCTAATTACACAGATGAGTTTTGCACTGGAATTTTTAATGGCACTTAATAATTATAAGATTCTTTCATTCCCCGTGTCTGTGATTCAGTCCTTTGCCTTGTGTGCCTTCAAAGAACAAGAGCATTGGATGGGATTATTTCCCTGTTTATTTTTTGCTGGGTAACTCTCTGTGCCTCCTGCCTGGAAAAGCAAGGGGAGCTGCTGCAGTTTAACCTCTCCGTGGAGAAAGCTGTGGTTGAATCCAGTGACACTCTGCTGTCCCTCATCCAAACAGGATATGGATGAACTCTGATCCCTGTAGGAGATTGCCAAGGTCAGACAAAGATAGGGAGACTCTCAGCACAACTCTGCTCAGGAAATCCTTAAGCCACGTTTGCTAAGTGGGAAGCCTGCTAGAGAAGATCCGTCTTTGTATTCCACCCTCTTGACATCCATCCTGTGGATGGTGTTTGTCTGCAGAAGATGCTCAATCCAGGAGAATTGCTCCACACTTTCCTAACTGGTGAATGTGCAGGGCTGTGTCCTAAGGTACTGCAGCAAACAGGAGAAGTCCAGATGATAAAGACATCACCTCTCTCAGTTTCACCAGGCTGGGACAAGGTTTTAGAGGGCAGCGTGATTCCAGACCTGCATCACGCCTGGGATCAAGCAGTCGTGTCCTTTCCCTGGCAATCCAGCTGGGCAGGAATGTCCTGGCAGGAATGGTGCTGAGCCCAGTGTGGAGCAGCTGAGGTGGTAAATGATGCCCTTCACCTGCCTGCATCTGGTGCACAGAAATATTTGAGAGATCTGGTTTTTTCCTCCCTGTCTGTATCTTGTCCTTGATTCCAAGTGAAGCACAGTGGTTTCAAAGCCACCGTGGATAGCTTAATTCTAGATACATGTTTACAACTTGCGTGTCTCTGGGGGGCTAAACAGACGCCAGATCACCCTTGTGGGTGTAGTTCTGTGGGAGTGAGCAGATAAACACGGTGCTCCAGAGCTGATGTTATTGTTTCTATCCCCAGAAGGGAGACCTGTGAAAGGAAAGGGCCCAAAGTGCAGAAGAAAACAACCAGCATTTCATTTAATCACCTGGCGTTTGCTTGAATAAACCGGCGCTGCTTTAACATTACATCAAACATCCCTCCCACCTACTTTTTTAAAATTCCTCCTGTGTTTCTTCCTTTTATTTTTGTCTGTTCTGAATATCCCAGGGTCTGGAATTTGTCTTTTATAATGATATATAGCTCGGCATGATGCCAGCCTCAACTCCAGGGAATTTTTGTTCGTGGTAAGATCTGAAAATCTTTATAAACATCCACTTGGAGAAAAAACAGTTTGGTATTCAAGAAGCAGGATAGAAAGTTAAAAGAGCTCCAAGTGCTCTTACCAGCTGTGTCATATCATACTGAGCTGACAGAATCAACCCATAGTCCATCCATATTTTCAATATGCACACAGTTTGGGTTTCCTCATCCCCAAAGGACAGAGGAGAACTTCAAAACGTGCGGAAGGAGACCACAGGGAGCCACATGTAGCAGCTTCAGTCTGTGTGAGGTGTGAGTCATGGATTTGGAGAGGAATGACTGAAGAAAGGCCTGAGAGGGGGCTACAGAATCAAGAGCAGCCTGGAAAAGCAAATTAGGGTCTTCAAGAGAAGTGAGCCAGAAAAATAGGAAAAACTGGGTTTTTTTAACACACAGCAGGCACTGGATTTTCCTGATGTCAAACTAAACCTCCCCTTACTCAGCCTCATACCATTTCCTCAAGTCCTGTTGATAAATAACACAGGGAATAGAAATTTTCAGTTCCCCTGAAGTTTCTGGGTAGAGTTTAAAGACTAACTAGGAGAAAAGATGAAAGAATGTAGAGGTATGCGCTCAGGATGATTAATGTAGCTGGAAATGTGTCTGTGGAGAAACAGATAATGAGGTCTATAGTGGGTTTTTTGGCAAGTTTTGTAACAAGAAGCACCAGTGCATGACCAAAGGAAAAGTTCAAGGAAAGGCCGCCTGTGATTTGAAGGATTCAGGGAATACAGCCACCAGAGGCTCCTTTAGATGACCCTGCAGGACCATGGGAGGGCTTCCCATGTGAGACTGATGCATGTGAATTAGTTCTAGGAAAAGTAAGGTTTATGTATTAGCTAGGAGGCACATTGTAATGAATATGTATGATTATGATGGAATAAATACCCTTTTGTAAGGTCTCACCACACACCTCAGATTAAAGGAGCTATCCTCCTGTGTGCCCAGTGCTGACAAAGAATGGCAGCTTTCTAATGCTTAAAGTTGTGTTGGAAAGTTTATTTTCTGGCCAATTCTGGTATCGCTTCACTGGCCTTGAGAGTGCTGCCCCCAGTGAGGATGCTGAGGACCCCACTGAGGTCTCCTCTTGTCCAGGCTGATCAGACCAAGCAACCTCAGCTGCTCCTCACACGGCTTCCCCTCCCTTCACCATCCTTGTGGCCTCCTTTGGATGCTCTCCAGTAGAGCCTCATAGACACCTCAGCCTCCACTCACTTCGTGTCACAGACAGGTTTTCACTGGGATCAGTGCCTGCTCAGTGAGGAAAGTTAAGCTGGGTTTCTCTGTGGTCATACAGCACCAATCCAGCTGGGGATGAGCCACCAGCAAGAGCTTGGGGAGGCCAACAAGAGCCAGGCAGAGAAATCAGCCTGGGAGAGTGAGGGAAGGTTGGGATTGGAGAGGTTCATGTGATAGAAGGTCTATGTCTTTTGCTAGAGGGTTTCACAGAGTGGCTGGAGGCAGGGGAAGGGGTTTAAAGCTGTTTGAGGTACCCTGACTGCTCTGTGCTTGGGTTTTTTGGACTGTCCCTGAACCCTCCCCCTCTAACCAATGGTGCTGGAACGTCAGTAGAGTTTAGACTTGAGACTGCAAGTCTTTTTCTATATAAAATTCCTATCTTCTGATTTTGCTCCATTAGGGCAAAATGCTGCATAGACAATCCAATTTACAGGCACGAGGCAGCTGCTTTTCATTAGGATCATTTGCCGTAAGCCCAGCTGCAAATTACTTCTTCATTTAAAGATTGGCTGTCTCAGCCCCTCTGCTCCATGGCCAGCAGGCTGCCAGGGCAGCGATGGCAGCAGCTGAGCCATTTCCATCCAAATCAGGGCTGGACACCTCAAAGCCTTGTATGAATCAGCCCAGCTGAGCACAAATGCCCCAACCAGAAGGGTTTTTGATGAGTGCTGGCAGCTAAGAGCCACCAGCCAGCCTCACCAGGGGATTTAAGGTCCCGTTCCACTGCAGACAGATGTATTTGTTGGAAATCCCTATGGATGTGTTACCAGATGAGCTGGGTCCTGCAGAATTATCTCTTGCATGAGATCCTCCTTGGCTCAGCATGGGTGGCACTCTCCTGTGGCACTCACAGCCCAGTTGCTTGGGACAGAGACCCAAGGAAGTGGCGACCATTTTACAAATCCCCTTCCCAATCACACCTCTTACTGACTTTCAAAAATTTTAATGTTAATTTTCAGAGCCACGAAGGGCTGCAAGGTTTGCTCAGTCTATTTTTCTTTAACCAGCAATTATTCTGGCTTACTCCAGGTGGGATTTTTCTTTCTGGCTGGTGAGTTGCTGTGGCTGCTGGCAGTTGTTCAGCCAACGCAAGCTGTTGCTCAGCTGGGTTTTTGCTCCCAAGCTCCTTCCCAGCCCAGCCAGCCAGGACAGAGGGGAAGTGTCACACACGGACACAGGCCAGCTCTTTGGCCTGACTGCTGTTTTTAACATCTGGATTCCTTCACGCGAAGTCACTAACAGAAGTAAAAGAGAGTTCAGGCTGAAGGGGGAGGAAATTCCCCTTCACAGCTCGTTCAGTCTGTTGTTTGAGGGCGTTCATGTTAGTGGCACAGTCATTGGAACACCCTGCCGGAGGAATTGGATGTGTTTCTGGTTTTCTCTCCAAGAGCTGATGCTGAGGGTGATGGCAGCTGCCAGCATGGACCCAGTCATCCCCCCTGCAGGCACGCACAGAGCAGCTGGGATTTAGACCTTTCAGGCTGAGCTCATGTCTGTCCTGAAATCAGGCAGGGTTTTGCCACTGGCTTTGTTGTACCTCAGTACGTGCAACAGATTGCTTCTGAGCATCCCATTCCCCAAGGGGTTTCCACCGAAATATCCAATTTTTGTCTGGAGCCGGAGGCACCGTGGCTCATGTCTGGGAGATTTCAAAGGAGGTGCTGCCAGGCACAATATTTGGGAGCCATTTGCTCCCTGCACAGAGCAGGAAGAAGAGTCCATCTCTTTTATTGCCTTTGCTGCTGCAGTCCCCCAGTGGGTTTGTGGCGTGGGTGTACAGAGCAGCGCTTCCTGCAGCCCTTCGGAGCGGGGATTTGTCCTCATTTTTATGATTTATTTGTTGGACTTTCAACATTTGCCTTCACTTCTCCTCTGTGTGAGAGTCTTTAGCAAGAGCAGGAAGTGGCAGCTCTGTACCAGGAATGTATCACCACGCTCCAGAGCCATGTGCAGCTGATGGCATTTGAGGAAGAAGTGGTGCCATGGTCTTGATTTGGGCATCTGCACTGTTTCTTAAACCACTTCCTGGCCGCAAAATCATCCTGAAAGCACCAGTTTCTTCTTTTTTTTTTATGTTTTCACACCCCAGCAATCCCCGCTGCCTTCCTCCAGCACCTTCCAGTCCCAGATTTGGTGTGTGAAGTCCCAGGGAAGCCAGCAGCAGCACGTTGGAGTTGAAGCCTTTTCCTGTGCAGGGAGTTGCAAGGTGATGGCACTGCCAGGCTCCTGGAGCAGCTGCTGACTGTGGTGAGGCCAAAGGAGAGAGGAAGAGGGGTTTATCAGCCCAAATAAAGCAAGTTTGAATGCACCTGGCATAAGTAAGCATGAGGACAGGATCTGTGCCCCCCTTGGCACCCCATTCCTGAGCAGGCAGGGAGTAAATCCCATCAATCTGACCACAGCCTTTGTGGCATCTATTTTGTCTAATTTTTTTCGTTTTTTTCCCCCAAGCATTTCTCTCACTTTTGTTTTTTTGTTTTTTTGGTTTTTTGTTTGTTTTTTGATAGCGGTGCCAGAATCTCCCTCCCTCTCCCCCAGCTGTGCAATAATGAACCAACACAGAGAGGAGCAGCAAAGCGTCGCGGCCGCCTCACACCCACGGGCGCTGCGGCAGGAAGGCGGCGGGGAGGGAGCGGGGATCCCCCCTCTGACAAACCCCGTTTCTCAGCACCTGCATCCAGGGACGTACAGTCATCCTGAAAGCTTGGGGCGGGTGCTGGCGCGTCCCTTTCCTGTGCCCCACTGCGCCGGCACCGCCTCACCGCCTTCCCTAGGCCAGGGCAGGCTGCTTTGGGGCAGAAGGGTGCAATAGAACTCTTTTTTTTTTTTTTTGCCAGGCTAGGAAAGTCCCTAAAGCACTACCGGGCTTTTCCCTCGGCCGTGCCAACACAGAGACACGAGGCTGCGTCTTTCCCTCCGCAGCAAAATCCAACCCCCACCCCGAGGCGGTGGGAGCCGGGACAGCAGCGAGCCAGGTGGGAAACGCTGGGTTTTGTTATCAGCTCCTGAAATGCGGTCGCCACAGAGGGAATGGTCGGACTGTTGGAATGGGTCAGACTGCTGCCGGTTCTCCTTTCGGTGCTGCTGCTTTTCGAGGGAAAACAGCTGCATGCAGATGTGCACGGGAGAGGATGGACCCGCCTGGGCAGGAGGGTGGCCCCTTTGGATGGGGATTTGGATGGAAAACTCCTCCAGCACCATCAGCATTACCCCGGAACACTCTGAACAAGTCCCTTGCGCGGCCGGTGGCAGCTGAAAACAGCAATTAGCAGCAGAATAACAACGCCAGCTGCCTCCCGGGGGCTGGGAGTGCGCCCAAGGGGTTCAATCAGCATGAGGGAGCGGGGGTAACGCCACTCTCGCTCTGGCTGCATCGGTCTTATTTTCGTTTCTGACCAGGAGAGCACCGCTGCGGGACCACGGCAAGAGGAGAGGATGCGAGAGCTCCATCCAGCCGCCGGCGGGCTCGGAGGTGATTTTCCACCGCGGCTGCTGGGAAACACAGCCCCACGGTTTGTTTTGTGCCCAGCCAGCGTGTGAGCGAAGATGCGAGGCATGATCCCGCAGCCTGTGAAATGGCTTTGGGCTCCCTCTTTCGGCCAGCAGCTATCGATTATTGCCAGCTGGAAAGGGGGGCGGGGAGGAACGAGCTGGGACGCCGCTCCCCGCTGCTGTTTCAGAGGATTTGTTAGGTTTGCAGCTGACTGTTGAGAGATTAATAGACAAACCCCAACCACTTCGGTATTGTGCGCTCTTTATTTTTCACAGAAATCAGTTTTGCAGTGGTTTGCAGGACACAAAGCTGCCTGCGGCCAGGGTTTCCTCCCACCAGCAGCAGTGGCACGGCTGGGCGTGAGGGCCGGTGGCCGGGGCATCCCTGCTGCAGAGTTTTTGGTCTGAATTTTCCTCCTGCTGCAGAAGGTGGCAGCTGTCCCAGGAATGGGATGAGCCTGCCCGTGCCCGACTGAATGCCAGCCCTCCCATATCCTCTGGAGCGGGTCCTCCCGAGCAAGCCCTGGCTTTGGAATCTCCTGGTGATGAGGGGATGGCCATCGGCCCTCTCGCCTGCCGCTGTCCCTCTGGTCTGGGGCAGAAGGGCCGTGTCTGCGCTGCCAGGACAGACTAGAGGCCATAAATCCGTGGCTGGAGTGACAGCTGTTCTGTCCCTCTCATCAGCAGGTGAACCACCTCACCGAACCCACCTCAGTGAATTCCATCTTCTTTTTCGGGTGCAAGCAGCTTTTCTCGGCCGCAGCAGTGGCTGCTCTGAGTCCTTATTTTGAAGGAGGAAGAAAAGTCACCCTGCGAGGAAAAAAAGGAAGAGTAGGGATGTTTTTCCTGCCTTGCTAATGAGCCAAAGTGGCACAGCAAGTTGTCAAGGAGATGCTCTCTCTGGCCGCAGGATGCACCTGATGAACTCCCCTCTGCTATGCGGGATAATCATATGGGGAAAAGAATTCCTGTCAACACCCAAGGATGCTCTCGTGGGCTAAACAAGATATTGCAGCTTGGGTGTTAAACTTGCACTTCTTGGTGGGTTTTATTTTATTTTGTTTGAGCAATACTGGTTTTCAGCTAGATTTCTCCTTTCCAGCTGCAGGCAGAGCTGACTGCGGGTGTTGGTGCAACCAGTTTTGCTTCTCTGGGGTTCAGGAACATCCTTCAGGGTGAGGTGGGAGGTCAGAAGTGGGTCAGGGCCAGCTGCTCTTGTTTGTGGGTGTATCAGTGGGTCTAACCTCTCCCACTGAGGTTTATTAATAGTGCCTGAGGACACCCAGGTTGGGATAAAGAAGAAGTAGGTGCCTTGAAAGTCCAGAGAAAAACCACTACTAGTCTTTTTACAAATCTTACAGGTGTGCAATCTGTGCTATCAGTCTATAAAAATCCCACAAAACGCAGAGTTTAAACCATGTATCAGTTATGTTAATGGTACTACAGTCTACCATCAACATTGGGTGAAACACTCACCATGACAAACCGGAGCGTGATGGCATCACTCATTTAAAACATCCCTGAGCACAGCCCAGAGGACTAGCAGTGAAGAGCTGCTGAATCAGTGAAGAGCAACTGGTGATCAAAGGAAAGACAGCTCCCTGTTTAAGGAAAACATCAGCTCCTGAGAAGTCCCTTACCTTTAATTGTATCTGAGAGCGTAATTACGTCTTTGGCCCCTACAGACCTAAAATCAATCTGGCTAAGGAGTGACACAAAGAAACAGGAATTTAATGAGTGACACAAAGAAATGGGACTTAAACTGATGCTTATCTCTGGTCACTGAATACGGGGATCTTGTTCTACATAATGTGCATATAAATAATAGAGCAGCCCCTGCAAGCAGAGCCCTTGCCATCTCACTCGGAGGGATGGAGCTGTTGAGACGAGCACCCTGGATGTGTCCCTGGAATTTCTCTGGGCGCATTGGTAAGCTCTAAAGAATAACACAGCTTTTGAAATCTATTAAAAAATATTTACAAGCAATGTTACCATTTTTCCTAAAAAATACTCTCATCTTTGATAAAAAAATGTTTGTTTTGCAAACAGCTTTTAGCTCTCATTTGTGTCACCCTTTGTTTTGGACCTTAGTTATTTCTATTCAGAGAGGTGGTGAGCAGAATCCTTATTTCTCATCCTACTTTAGCTCTTCCCACTTGCTTTCGGTGCGTAAGAAAATTATGAATAAGCAAGTGTTCGGTAACTTTGGCCTCCTAAGGAAGAAAGAAAGCCAAAGCCAGTATAAGCCAGTGCGATTTTTGCTTTCTCTTTATTCAGCAATGCAATCACTAGAGGGAGGCAGATGGTAAATTTGCCTATCCTAAGCTCCCAGATGCTCTGTGGTGCCTTATAAATGGCAGCAGAATGGTTGTAAGTAGGAGCTCCTGATATATCATGCTGCCTGGGGGGGAAATTTGAGCACTTGCTGAAATCAGCCTAATTTTGTTGACTGTCCACACTGGCAGCCCCTAAGGCAGCTGTGTCCTTCTTAGCAGCTGTGGAGGCTCCTGAAGGTTGTGTTGGGTCCCTCAGCTCATCCTGGGTGAGACTCAATCCCCTCCTGAGAAATCAGGGGTGCAGGAGCTGGTAGAAAGGCTGAGGCATTCCACTGGGGAAGTTTTGGACCCCTGGTGCAGAGTTTGTGCCACTTGGCTCAGGCCAGTGTGGACGTGCCCAGCAGCTCTCAGAGAGATGATTTAGTGAAGATTTGATCAAAAGGGCTGAACATCCTAATAGGTATTTTATGTTTTTATGGGGATTGGCTGAAAATAAAGACTTGCTACCAAACAAACAAACCACATTAAGATTCCTCACTCAAATACTTACATATCAGCTAATAAAAAATAAGCTTGGCCTTATGATTTATTTCACCATCTCTACCACCTGTTAAGCTAAAACAAAGCAAATGCTCCTGTTCTCCTCATGAACCAGGAGATACCTTAGGGACCTCCCTGCTTTGCAGCAGGGTTCCCTTGCAGGATCCTTATCTTTCAGAGTTTACATCCTGGTAGCACAACACTATTCAATGCCCAGGAGAGCAAACCTCATTTACATGGACTTTACACCACTTGGACACACATGAGTCAGTGGGGCCGTGGGTGTTGTCTACCTAAACTTTGTTAAAGCTTTTGATACCATTTCCCAGAGCCAAATTATACCATTTTCTTCATTCTCTTGAAGACACTGGCTGCTCATGGTCAGGTCGTGTGTACTCTTCGCTGGGTAAAAAACTCTCTGCGTGGCCAGGCCTGAAAAAGGGGTGGAGTCACCATAGAATATCCTGAATTAGAAGGGACTTACGAGGATCATCAAAGTCCATCTTCTGGCCCTGCACAGAACAGCCCCATGAACCCCACCAAGTGCCGGAGAGTGTTGTCCAAACACTCCTTGAACTCCGTCAGCTTGCTGCTGTGACCACTTCCCTGGGCAGCCTGTTCCAGTGCCCAACCACCTTCTGGGTGAAAAACCTTTTTCTAATATCCAACCTAAACCTCCTCAGCTTCCCCTCATGAGGAAGTGGTAACTGCGATGAGGTTTCCTCTCAGTCTCCTCTTCTCCAGGCTGAACAGACCAAGAGACCTCAGCTGCTTCTCACACGGCTTCCCCTCAAGGCCCTTCACCATCCTCATTGCCTTCCGTTGGACACTCCATAACAGGTTTATATCTTTTTACTGTTACAGTGCCCAGCACTCGAGATGAGGCCGT
>VZRR01011905.1:0-26690 GCA_013398015.1 Oreocharis arfaki
GGGGGGAGCGGGGCCGGCTTGGGGACAGAGTTCAGCAAATGGAAAACACTGACACGGGTAAAAATAGTAACAGCGAGGTTAAAAATAGCATCTGGTGAAATAAACGTGCAGTAACTCCTGAAAGCCTCCTGGGAACTGCTCCTTCCCGATCCGCCTCTGCCCTGCACCCCGCTGCGCTCCAGCCAGGAACCCCAAAGCAAACCCCCTCAGCAGACTGAAACCATTAAAGCAGACCCTGCACTCTGCAGAGGACGGGCTTTGGGGACTTTTTAGACGATTTTTATGGATTTGTTTTGTTTTGTTTTGTTACTTTGTAGGCTGAAACTTCGCGCCAGAGAAAGGGGGAACAAATCCCTCTTTTTCTGACACTCGCGCTGTCCTGGGACAGAGCAGTTAAAAGGTCCTTGGGGTTGTTTCTCACTTTTTTTTCCTTCCTTTTCCCCTTTTTGGGTGGGGTTTTTTTTTTCCTTTTTTCTTCCCCCTTTTTTTTTTTTTTTTTCCCCTTTGTGTTTACTGCTGGTGTTCTTGCTTTGGTGTTTTAAGACCGTGTTGTCGCTTCTGGGAGTGCAGAGCTCAGCGCTGTCGCCCTGCCCCGGCCCAGGGCCCCGGCAGCGCCAAAGCCGCGGGGCAGAAGGATCTGAGCCCCCTGCACTGAGCTCCCCACACACGAGGAAGGTGCAGGCTGCTCTCCAGGCACGGCGGGGTGGCAGACGGAGGGGACAGGAAAGGATGGAGGGACCTGGAGGAGCTTGTTCTGTGGAGCAAAGGCTTGGCTGGTCCCCTCTCTAGAGGTGTTCAGGGCTTGAGGGTGGGAGGGGGTCAGGGAGGAGCAGGCGCTGCCGGGGTGGGCAGGGGAGATGCTCTGGAGGGCTGGTAGAAATCTGCTTCGAGATCTTTTATAGCTCTGGCTGTAAATGTTGTGTAAATTTTGACTGGACCAGGTAACTGAGGCAGAAACAATTGTTGTGACAGAAAATGCAGACCTGGTTTCTGAAGCTGCCCCACCACAGGACAGGGACAAACTGGAGGCCCTGCAGTTCAGAGGCAATTACTTTTTTAATCAGATTTTTATTCTTTCCCCCAGCCAAGCAGCTGCAAATCTCCACGTGGCTTTTTGTCGCCCAGGTGGAAGGGGATGGGTGTCTCAGGGGTGCATTTTTAACCCCTCCTCCCGGGGTAGTTGTCTGCTCTGGCTGTGGATGGAGGAGATGCCCCGGCAGGGCTGGACCAGGCTTTGTCTGTGGGATTCCGGGTGCTCCTCTGCTGAACAAATGGGAAACCAAACGTGATAAATGTGATTACAGGAGTTTCTCTATCGAGGCGTTACTGATGCATCTGGAAGTGGTTCGCAAATGCAGGCTGATGTCTCCCTGTTTTCCCAGGTCTGGTGCAGCCCTCCAAGGTGGTGCCAGTGCTGGAGGTGAAGGGGAGGGCATTTATCTGGCAAAACGAGAAAGGAGGAGAATGTCCTTAATTGTATTTAGCAGGCTAAGCCCTGAGCATTTAATTACTTTTTTTTTTTAAAGGATTGGACATTCCACAGCTTGTTTCTCTAGATCACTTTAAATTAGTTTTGATGCTTAAATATATTTCATATGAAGCCCGTCTAAATCTTTTAACTACTATATTTTTGAAAGCACAAGTATGCTTTCATTTGATAGAGTACCTAGAAAAACCCTTTTTGTATTTGAGCAAAGCTGTTTTGTTTTTAAATTAGGTTGTTCCAATCCTTCTAATTTGATCATTTCAAATTTGATTCAACACACAAAAATGATGCAGAAACTCCTGTTATGAATCTAAACTGAACATTCATTTTCTTATCAAAATATTATTATCGAAAAATATTAGTCATTCTTCTTGGCATAGTAAGCAAAGAAACATGTGGATGTGTTAATTTATTCCAGACCCAGAAAAGAGGGATAGTTTATATAAGTAAAATAAATAATTCTTGACTATTTAATAATTGGATCACTTCAAGAATGGTTGACTAATAGTCACATGTCTGAAATACATCTTCCACATTTCTATTCTTTAGGGAATTTAGCACTTAAAGAGTGTTTGGGGTTTTTTTCCAGGGATTGTAATTTAAAAATTGTTACCTTTTTACATACTTAATAGTTGTTGTCTTCCATAACTTACGAAGTCAGAAGTAGGGGGGAAAAGGCTCAAATGTAGTTGAAATTAATCCCCTGGGAGTCTGCAAAGAAATTAAAGTGAGATGGTAAATTAAGTGAAGGAATTTAAGATGAGTGAACACAAGATAGAGTTATTTTACAGGTGTATTATTTTATTGCTTTGCATAGGTAGAAAAGATTTGGATTCTCAGAAACAGTAATGTGCTGATGTGTCATTTATTGGTTTTGTGTCTATGGATTTTTGAATTATACACATCTAATTGCAAATTGCATTGGTGGCAATAGGAGTGAAAGTAAAAAAAAGTGATTTTTTTTTTCCTCACTACTGTGGTATAACTATACCGACCTGTAGCATATGAAATTTGTACATATGGCTCTGCTAACTTGTTACTTGTTCAATTGTTAGCATTGCCTATTGAGTTATTGTGCTCCTGTTTGTAACTGCTTTAACATTTTGTTATGTTTTCCCAACTTGGAGAACACAGGTGGCATGTTGGTAATTGATAACAGCCAGCTGAGATTAACTCCTGGGATTAGGTTGTTTTAGATAACAGAATTCCACATTTGTATTTTTTCATTTGCCTGAGCTTTAAAGAAATCAATCCCGTGATTGCTGCTTGTAAGTAGTAAAAATTTAACCTCCCTCCTGCCAATGGTTTGATGAGGATATTGCTTGTTCACTGAGTACTTAAATGCTCATGGGTATTTTACTACCCTCTAAAATAATTTTTTTGTATTTATATATATGCATCAGAACCCAGAGTGCATTGATAACTTAGCATTTTATTTGAAAGGGAAAACTTGTATTATTAAAACATCAGATAATCCATTTATTTTAAAGAGAATATTTTGGAGAGTTTAGAAAACAAGTGAAAAATTAGTAATTTTTTGACAAGGTAAAGAGAACATCTCTGGAAAGTCACGGCCGAGATCTTGCAGTCCTTGTTTGTTCAGAATGATTTTTTCAGAACTAAAATTTTTGGATGAGTGATAGGGAATTCAATACCGTTCTCTAGAAACTTAACAGAAGGATTATATTTTGTTAGAAAAAAACAGACAGTAATTGCAAAGCCAAAAATCTCTGAAAAGAAGATAGTTACCATTTTTCCTGGTAAACTTTTCCTGTTGCATATTATCGCAGTAAGGGCATAAGGGAGGGGGGTTGAATCAATCTTTTTGATACTTGCATTTTTCCTTGGAACCTACCTCCCCTTCCCTTCCCCTAAATGCATTCAATTTGAGGTGGCATAAATAAAATTTGTTAATTTTAAATATTGGATAATATTTTTTTCCTCATTTGTACATAGATGAATAAGAGGGATAGAGTTAATGGTTTTCAGAATTTTGATATATTCTTTTTTAATTTGAGGTTGATCCACTTTTTCATATAAATAGTATCACATTATTATCAGATTATTATACTTAATTTTATTACCGTTTCTACAAAGTCCGTGCTGAAAGGCATGAAGATATATGAAACTGCTTTACATGTGTTTGAAGATTATTCTGTACCTTTATACTGGCTCAGTACCTTTGTCCTAAATGTGAACTGTAACCATAGTGTTAAACATGCAATTGTAATATCTAAATTTTAAGGAAAAGTAGGGAATTTGATGGCAGCAACTATGGTTAGAAATTCGGGTATCTTAAATGATGGGAGAAAGTAATACCAAGTAATTTGTTTTGTCACTCTGTAAAATTCCTAAATCTGATGAAAGTAATTTTTTTTAGCATTTTTCTAGATACTAAAAAATAAGCACAAGGAAAACTAATATTCTGGGAAGGTGTGGCATAGCATTTCTAAATAAATGAATGCAATTAGAGAGATACTAATTATGGCATTTGTTATCGATCCTTTGTGGGTTTTTTCCCCTTAGGGAAAGTTAGTTAACTAAAACAATGAAAATGCTGAGGGTCTTTGCTGAGAGAAGAAGAACCCAACTTACCCTTGGCACAATTCAAATAGTAAAACCCAGCAAAGCTTGTCTCGAAGGAGCAGCTCTGCCAGAGCTCGCAGGAGATCTGCTCCCACTTTCCCAGCTCCTGCACTTCTCCCTCTGTGCCACAGCAGGAGCAGACACTGAAATTGCTTCTTGTTACAAGGGAGTACAGGAACGTCGGGAGGCCCCTCTGGGTGGGGAAAGCTGGGACTCGTTTAGTGATGATTTTGATTATCTGTAATTATTTGACAATACTGGACCTGCTCAACTCGAATCCCTTTTTATTTATTCGAGTGTATTTTGGATTGTATTTTCTTGAGTGAGAGATGTACGGAAAAGGAAGCTTGGCAAAAAAACTCAGAGTATTGACTTGCTGTTTGCATATTTGGGAAGGATTCCCTTTGAAATACTTCTAAGGCTTTAGAAAACTGGAAAGGAAAAAGAAACTTTTTACAGTAAAACCACTGATGTAATTAACATTTCTTAAAGTGATGCAACGCTTTCAGTTACCTAAATAGACGTTTCCATGCTAATAACAAAACCAAGAGAGATGACCAACCTGCAATTTTAATTTCTTCTGTCGGATTGTGCTGGTTCTGTTACTGTTTTGAGACAGAGTTTTCATTCTTGAAGTCTTTACTGTTGCTCACGAGCTCTTCAGCTTAATTCCTGCTGCACAGGCGATGAGGTCGAGGGAGAGCTGCTGGTGGGTCTCCTTCACGTGGACAGCCCCCCTGGAATATGGGGGGACAGCCCCCCATATTCTGGAAACCTGCAGAATATGAAACGTGTGCCAAGAAGCTCCAAAGTCATGTGTGATTGATTTGCTTGGCTTTTAACAACTGTGGGGAAAAAGAAAATGTAGTCATGATTGTGTAGTGATTAATAGCACTTACTCTGGATTTCTTCTTCTTATTTCCCCTCTGCAAATCCCTTGCAGTCAGAAGCACAGGCAGGTATTCAGTGCATACTGCTGGTTTCCTAGAACATCCCCTCTCACAGATCTCTCCCTTAGGCAGCAGGGAGCTGCCAAAGCAGGCTCCTGCCGAGTATCAAAGGGCATCCCCTGCAAGGAAACGCGGCTTCTCCCAGCACTTTGACAGAGCAGCTGTCTGGCATAACCAGAGCTGCAGCTGGATAGTCCCAGCCCTGCTCATCCTGCTGTTTTTTGTAAGGAGTTTATAAATACACACTGCTGCTCGTGCAGTTAGGGTCAGGATTTTGTGGGCTGTTTGAGTCCGAAGGGCTCCGTGTGTTCCCAAACCCGCACAAGAACCGCTCCCAGCCAGGAGTCTCCAGCTGCCGGCGGTGGCTCCGCTGCGGTCCTGGCACAGCTTCCTATACTTTCTATACATTCAAAACAATAGAATATTCCCAACAAACCACTGGCAGCTGCCACCAGTGGTTCAGGAGCGTGGTCCTTCACCCTCCATCCAGGGCTCTGCGGCAATGTGTTTGCTCAGATGCTCTCCCGCAGCAGGGGGAGACATCTGTTAGTGCTCATCCTAAAAACTGGGGGCTCATGGATCACACAGGAGTGTTAAAGCTTGGGATCCCTTGACCCGACCCAGGGGTCTCAAGTGGAGCTCCTTAGCCCAGGGAGCCTCCCAAGGGCTGTATTCCCGTACATCCCAAGCCCAGAGGTTGATGCTGCTGCTCACACCTCAGCTTTGGGCACAGAAATACTGGACGTACAAACGCAACTCTGGATGGAAGGGTTGGAAAAATGGAGCAGTTTTGTTGAAACAGGTTTAGTCAAGCTGGCGAGTGAGCCCAGTACAGAAATAACGTGACTTCCTGTAGTGCAGCATCACCCCAGACCACTCAGGGAGAGCCCAGGCAAAGCGGGAGGCAGGGTCTGCACAGCTCCGCTCCTGCTCGTGCCTGGGGAGCTGGTGCAGCAGCAGCAGGTCAGCTTTCCCATATATGGGAAAACCCTGCTCTAATTTTTAAAGCTATGTGTTGTGGCAGTGCTGAATATGGGAATTTTATAAGCAAAGCTGCTTGTTATGTTCATCTGGATGCCAGCATCTGGCACGCCGTCACTGCGGCTGCCAACATGTGCTTGCAGTCTCTGTGAAAGCAGGTTCCCGGTGTTTTCCCACCTCTTTAGGATTTTCTAATAGCTATGTGAACAAGGGATATGGCACAGGGGAAGGCACGATGCTGAGATGCTCTAGAAAAGCAAATGACCGGAGGGCTTCATACATGGGACATTTTGCATCAGTAGTCTGGTGAGAGAGCCAGGAGAGGATAAGGATGAGCATGGCAGCAGTAAATGTGCTGGTTCAGGGGCCTTCTTTGTTAGTACATATTATTTTGGTATTATTTGGATTTACACTGGGCTCATCCCTTTACTAATCTGAGTGCTTTACTCTTCTCCAAGCTGTTGCTGGCTGCCCATACAGGGAGTAGACAAGCAGCCTGTCATTTCTGTAATTCTCATAATCTAATTACTGCCTGCCAGAGCAGCGAGGAACTTCTGCTAAAAATCCATGATGTACTTACTGCCTCGATGCAGATGTCTGATCTGGAGTAAGGATCAGCCTAAAATGTCCTGAAGGCTCCTGAGCACATCAGGAGGCTGAGATGCCTCCGGGACTGTGACCAGGGTTGAATTTTTCTCTTAGTTGCAGTTCACCTACGTGTGAGAATCTTAACTACAGCAATTAAAGGCTGAGGAAAATGGGAAGGACGCAACCATGTCACCCCTAGGACAAGGTAACTGTTTATGAACAAGGCTCCTGCCCTGGCAGCCTGGACAGGACAGGCAGAGCTCCCCTCCAGGCACTACTTAGCATTTTGGGTGCTCTAAACGCACTCATTTGGGGTTTTATGTTTGTTTGCTTTTAAGGTAAAAATAGAACATTAATTGTTATTTGTAAAGGGCTGGATTCTCACTACTGAACAGCCCAAATAAAGTTAATTCATACAGTAGTTACTTCAGTCAGGATACAGAGTGAAGTTTGCTGCCATTGCCCTGCTGACCACTGCTTTTGAGCCAGCAATGTTCAGGAGTGCCTGGTGGTGCTGTTTGTGGCTCCTCTGGTGTTTATCCCTTGATTTGGGGTGGCAGTGAAAACTCTCCTTTGATGCCAGCCTGCCTGCTCCAGTAGCAGAAGTGCCAGCCATGAGCAGGATGTGAATCTAGAAACTTTTTAATGAACCTGTTTAAAACCAGCCATTTTGCAGCTGTTCCAAAAACCCAGAGATGAACCCCCCCCAGCCATTCTTGGCGGGCTCCAGTTATTCCCAGCCCTGTTTTAGGGGCAGCACCTGTGGGAATGTGCCGTTTTCTCAGTAGCTGGAGAGGAAAACATTGCAGGTACTCCCTGGCTGGAAAAGAGGGATGCAGCAAGCAGCAGCTAGTTGCAAAATAGCCGCTTTAAAGCAGAAGCTGCCTCTCTCTGCCAAAGCTGAAGGGCCAGCCCCGGAATGGAATGCTTATAAAAATAAGATGGTAACCATGCAGCAGAGACGAGAGAGACCAGGAAGTTTCAGTGTTACATACAACATGATACTCTGCTTGGAAAAATATTGTCACAATTGTAGAGATACGGGCACGGATCCATAGTTGAAAAGCATAACCCAGTACCTCTCATTAGGTTGATTTCAATCTCTCATTTTCAATTTTGTCTGTGGAAGAAAACTCTTTTTGGCTTGGAAATTCTCATGTGAAATGTGTGGCCAAAGGAGATGTGTCTGGGGAAAAGTTTGGAGTAATTGGTTAAGGCTGGTTTTGAATTATAGAGGGGGGGGAAAATTTGTCTTGTACCATTTCAAAACATAACAGTATATTGATTTATTTAAAAATTTACAGGATGATGGATTTATTTTAGTTTAACCATGTTGATATTTATGTGATGGTTTGGATTTTCAACAAAGTGAAAGAAAGTGCTTCTTTCATGCAACCTGATGAGGAAATAAAAACATGACAGCGACCTTTGAAAACATGAACATTGCAGCTTCTCAGTCATCCTGAATAACAGTGGGATATCTTGGTTTTCAATACTTAGGAAATCTTGCAGTCTGTACAATGAAGGTTTTCCTCTTCGTTTTTTAATAGTGGAATCTGATTTCTGTCATCTTGAAGACAGGCTATTCCTCGAGCTTTAATTACATCCAGAGAGAGAAGTTTCTGCTGGGACAGGGGCTGTAGAGATGCAAGAACTAATGTAAACTCTCTGACTTCATTCTCCTTCAGCAGGAGCCTCAGGGATGCTTCCAAGAAACCAATGTGGGGCACCGGAGAAGGGGAGAAACCCAATCAGAGTGTGCTGGGTTTACACTTCTCCTATTTGTGCTCTCAGCTGGGAAGATGTACAGTTCTAGCACTCCTCCAGGTTCAAAAATTGTTTAGGAACGTGTAGTCAGAGTGCTAGAGAGGGGGTGTACTACAATTCCTTACAAATTTGGGAAAAAAATGCTAAAGCATTACTTACGTACTCTCTCTGTCTGGTGCTCCCCCCTATATGCAGCACACAGACACTGAATTTTCATCGTTACCCATTAAAGGCTGCTTCAACAACAAAAAAAATCACTTTCTTGCTTTATAGCAAAGATGTCACTGCTGAAAAGTGAGTTGGGTGCTTTCTTTTGAGCTGTCAGTTTACAGGCGAGCTGTGCCTTCTTGTGGGATCCTGGCAAGGAATTAATAAATTGCAGATTATTATTCCAACAATCCATTTACTTTCCTCACTGTTTTGCTCTTGTTACAGTAGGGACAGAGTAGTTTCACCTCTGGGATATTTAGTTGCAGGGCACACAGTTTGTGTGGAGGTGGGGGGTATCCCACATGCATTTTCCTGCATTTTATGCTTTGTCTTGAACCTTCAGCCCCCGAATTTCAGTGGAGCAGATGCACCCGAAGTGAAATCACCCCATTGGCTCTGGTTATTTGTGTTGTGTCAGGCTTTATCAGTGCCTGTAAAAAATGCTTTTCCAGCTCTGTATGGAGTTCTCTGTGTGTTATGCTGGAGGTTTTGCAAATCCTTCCAGGGCTGGGAAGCACTGAGAGGACACCCAGCCCTTGACTGCATTATTTGGGTCCAAGCCTCCTCTTTTGCAGCCCTGATGTTTGATAAGTGTATTGCTTTATATCACCAGCCCCTGCTCTGCTTCTGTGCAAAGATTTTCCACTCCTGCTCTCCTCTATCTTGAATAGATAATGCTTTGAGAGCATTTTATTTATTACAAAGACCTTGGCTGACATGATTCATCTCAGCAAGCAGTGAAAAAAAAATATATGTGTATATATATATATATATGTATATATGTTTTTATGTCACCTTTATGAGGTCTACCAAGAGTGGGCACTCAAAGGTGGTACTTCTGTCAGAGATGTTGGTGTTTACTTTACGAGCAAGACAAAACTCTTTAGAACCAGCAAAAACTAGGTCTAACTAAAATAGTTTAAGTAAACAAAGATGTTTCTCTTCTGCAAGGAGGAAGATGTGTCTGTGTAAGGACGTGGTCCCTATGGAGTCTGCCCTACCACAGAGTATAAATAAAAGGAAAAAAATCTACAGTGGAAAATAAATAAAAATAAAAAATCAGGAGGTTAGTTGCTCTTGCTTTTGGAGTGTCTCATCATCAGGACGTGGTTGGTTGGTGTGTGCTGGACGCTGCTTCCCAACAGCATTTTCCTCACTGCATCTTCCTGAGGGACAACAGCAGATTCCTCCTCTGCGTGTGTGGCCAAAGAATTTCAGTTTTCCTCCAAAATGAGGTGGGGGCACGTGTAATTTCCTGACAGGAGCAGGGTGTGTGTAGGAGTGTGCTGAGTGTCCCCCTGCCCCGGTAAATCTCTGCCTGGCCTGAACCAAGGGGATAGCTCAGCCTTTTTTATCGATGTACTTGAAGGCAGGTGACCTTTGTTATTTAGCAGCTTTACTGTCCTCTGCTCCACCTCTGGTATCACCTGGATTTCCAGGAAGTAGATGAAAACATTTCAAAGCCTGCAGGACGGAGGTCATCTTACAGAGGCATCCTACAAAGTTTCTTTCCTGAGGAAAAGATTTTTTCTTGTTAAGAAGCTTGTAGCTCTATTTAAACGTTTTTTTTTTTTTGTAGTCCATAAAGGCAGGAGGAAGATGCTGTAGCCTCACTGCGCAGCCTGCTTTGTATTCCTTGAAAACAAATTGTTTCCCTTGACCTTGGTGGGAGTTGAGATGAAGTCACAGCAAAGGAATATAGCTTAAAATACAGGGTAGAGGGTTATGCCTGCCCCCTTCTAAATCTGTGATAACCACTAAGGTTAAGTAACTTCCTAAAAGGTGTTTTATAAGGAGCCTGAACAGTGGCAAGGACTGGTATTTTAATTTTAATAGATTGCAATCGTTTTTCTAGGCAGAAAATTTAATTAATTCCTGCACCAAGCTTTATTTTTGGCTTGTAAGACCTAATGCCTTTAAAAAACTCCAGTCTTGATTTAGAAGCTGTAAGATGTAATATAAATACTTTGAAATGCAGGCAGCATTAATTTATTTTTAAAAAGTAACAGAAAAATGTAATCTTTGTGATACTATCAGCATGCCAGATATCATATCACCTGAAACTTCTTGGGAGGTTTTCTTACAGCCCTCTTAGCTCAGACCCTGCGTGGATCAACTTTTACACATTTTTCAAGTCAGCAAGGCTGAAAACAAGGATTTAGAGACTGTAAAGTAGTAAAATTGCAAAGGAGAGACAGTGGCGTTGGAGAAAAGGGACTCTGATATTCAGTTTCTTTTTCTTGGCATTATTTAGACTCCCAAATGACAACGTTTCTAGTTTTCTAGCACAAAGGAGGCTTCATGCTGTTCAGGATCTGCTGTAAAGTTCTAGTACAGATCATTCTGTATCCCAAACAATTTATCTAGTTCAATGATATTTTTATTTCACAGCTACAGTTTATAGGCCCTAGTCTAATAGCTGGTATTTTTGGAAACCTCCCGTTTATCTAACAATAAGAGCCAGGATGGAATATCAGTTTCCACTTAGATTTTCCTGAATTCTCTCCCATTAAATCAATAACATTATTTTTTTAAATTAAGCTTTCTCTTGCTTTTAAGGAGAAAGGCTAAAAAGGAAAAAAAAAAAAAAAATCTATTTAAAACAAATACCGAGGAATAAAAAAAGAAGGAAGATAGCATTAATTTCAGATGAGTTAAATAATCAGGGTGGGTTTCGTTACAACATTTACATCATAAAACGTGATTTTAATCGAAGGAATGTTACTGATTTACAGCATGCACTGTGAGTGCTAGAAGTACATGTGAGCAGGCCACTGTAACTTCAGTTTGTGTACATCAGTCTCACGTCTTAAATCCGAGCTGTTGGGAGAGGGGCCGGGAGGCTGGAGAGGGAGAATCACATCAGAAAACTTTTTGACAAACTGACTTCCAGAAAATAACAAAGCACTGCCTCCCCGTTTTCCATCAGTCCCAACCACCTGAAAGGAGCTCTCTGCAGATGTATAATCATCGCAGTAGCACTTTCATTTCTGTCACAGAGGTCTAAATAAATGAATTGGCCATCTGCAATTAATTCACATTGTACAAATAGTTTGAAGGCTGAGTCGTCTGTCTTCTGAACAGAGCGATCTATTTTTAGCTTCTCGAGCAAGCCTGTTTTGTGTTCTTTGTAGAGTCAGCGACATTCTTTCAATTTTTCAGCTTAATTAACACAAAAGAAATTGTAATCTGAGAAGGCAGCAGAAACAAGAGCCCCCTGAAAAGCATGAATTTGCAAGAGAGCAGAAGACGACAGCTTTGCAAAAGATAGATGGCAAAAAAAGAAAGAAAAAAAAAAAGTTCAGAGCAGTTTGTGGTTTTAAGGCTGGGCACTGTATAGGCTAAGCTGTACATAGTTTGTTGATTTACAGTGAATGCTCACAGGTTTTACAATTAATTTTGGATTCTTTATTCCGAAAATGACCAGGGTCACAGAAAGAATGTTTTCACTCGAGATAACAACTAAAATAGAGAAATACTTATGAATAAAGCAGATTTCTGTAGAATTTCTGACACAGGTCTGGCCTGGGTATGAACCTTGGTATGTGGTCCCTGGATGGCTGAGAGAACACTGAATCCCCTCTGAATGGACTCTGTGTGCTTGCAGTTGTAGGTAAATCATTATTCCAAGCTTAGATATATTCATATACATGTAATTTTTATTAGAATCTTCGCCTGACAAATGTAAAAATACCCCGTGTCACAGGAGGTATTCTGCACTACTTGAGTTAGAAAATTTGTAGTGATCATTTGAGAGAAGGAAGGCCCAGCTCACTGCTCACAGGGATTTGAGTTAAAATGTTAGTGGCTAGGTACAAAAAAAGGGAATAAAAAGCTGAAAACTCAGAACACCAACTGCAATCAGTGAATGTTCAGCAGTACTCTGAAATAACAAGATTTCTATGCCTGCTGGCAAGTGCTTTTTTGTTTAAATGTAATATCCATAATAGAAATACACAGCATTAGCATTTTTTGCTAATTTTAATTTGCTGTGCATTCATATGATGCATGCGTAGCGTGTGAGCTTCCCAATTAAATATCTTTCTAAGCGTCCGTTTGTGGGTGCTTGTCTAAAATACACAAACAAAACGAGGAACAACCCTAAACACTCAGCCTCCCCTCTGAATCCAGGGAAAGAGCTTGAAAGGCTGAAGTACAACTCCAAAAAGCTGGTGGCTGCTGCTGCAGCACGGGGAGCGGGGACACGAATTCCAGTATCAGTTGGTGCATCCGTAGCCTTGTGTTCCAGAGCCACGTGTGCCCTCTTTTAAAAGTACAGTGTTGTGTATTTTATTTAGAATTATCTAAAAATCCTGCGAAGTTCCCAGTGGGAGCCTGTTGTTGTAGGTGTGGCAAATAGATCCACCTCAGGGGTTCAGCTGGATGCCTTTGTTGGGATACACCTGCATCTGTACCTTTGTGTGCTTTGGGAAACTCTTCTCCAGACATCCTGAGTATCAACTTTTATCTGGTTCCTTCCAAAAACTGTGTCTGTAGAAGTTATATCACACATCACAAAAAAAAAAAAAAAAAAAAAGGCAGAGAAATGGTTTGTTTAATGAGCTGAAGTTAGTTCCCAGAACTGTAAGTACCTTTGAGTGTATCAAGTTAAAGCAGAAGCCGTGACTGGCTTCTGATTAAAATACAATTGATTCTTCAGTTGTTGCAGAGCTGGGCTCCTGCAGGATGCCACCAACCTCTCTAGCTCTAACCAGTTCTGCAGTACTCGAGCCTTTCCTCCCAAATTAAGTGCTGGGGGAGATTCCTTTCACTGCTGAGGGTTTGGAAGACTGTATCCTTGTTTTTCCTTTTCTGCAGAAACGTGCTCTATTTCCCCTCTGTAAATGAAAAGTGCTGTTAGTGGGGAGGAGGAGGAACATCCATGTTCTTACTAAGAAACAATAAGAGAGTTACAGAGCTGTTGCAAAGCCTCTGTGGAGGATTAAGGAGGTGTGTGACTGGCAGAGATGCTGAAAATAAATGGGAATGGTGAGCAGTGCTGGGACATTGGTTTGCTCACCTGGAAACTCGGAAAACCGGAATAAAGTAACTTGTGTCATTAAAAGCTGCCTCCCTCACGGTCACTGATCTTCCCAGTGCCAGACTGGATCCACAACTCTAACTACAGGTCCTACAAAAGCTGTTTATCAACGCTGAAAGTTGGTGATGAGTATTAAACTCTACCAAAAAATCAGTTTGCATCCCTTTGCACGAATTTGCGCTGGAAATTTTTCACACACAAAGCTAAAGGAAGTAGAAGGAAATGTCAACACCATCTTTTTCAGTGTCTGTAACAGGCACATGTAATCAATGATCTGGGGTTTAATTATTATTTGAGTTTTAGTTGTAGGAGTTTTCCATTCTGAGCAATATGCAGACATGCCTTTTATGTTTAAGTGTTAAATGCACACATAGTAATGTGTTTGAAAGTCTTCACTACTTCTGATTTTTTTTTTTGGTAAAGGATTTTTGGGTATTCATTAAACAATTTGAGTACATTAAAAACAGTAAGATAGGTTTCTGTGATTTTTGTACCCTTAAAGTTAAATTTTTGGATCATTGTTGAAGGAAAAGTAAACTTATTTTTTTAAAGTATAGTAAAATACAGTAACGAAACAGGAAGTATGTCCTAAAGTATGTTTGTTTTAAGCACCGTAAGAAAGTCTATTTAAGGATCCTTCTGTAAGGATGTAAATTCTAAAATACCTATTTAGTGTAACAGTTGTAAAATATGTGAGGTAGTCAATCATACCTTTGGCTTTTATACCCAGCCAGGTTTACTTGCCAACATAAACAAAGACTTGAAGGCTTATTTTTTAGAAGTTTCAGACAGAATCCAGTGAACCTTTCCCTTAATCCATAATATCCTAAATATTAATTATTTCTAAAAGTATTCAACCAAGACTGTAATTTCTAAAAACAGCATGAAGGTATCTTCCACTTCATCCATTTTATTCTCGTATGATCCTCAAATAAATAAAATATTTCCTTCTTTTTTTTTTTTTTTTAACCCAAGACACAATCATTTCTTTAGAAGGTCTGCACCCAGTGTGTTTTCTGTTGAGTCACAAGTTATGTCTGTAGACCACTGCATTGTTAAATAACAGTAAATATTCTTTGCTGCTGAATCACCCGTGGGAAGGACAGACACAGCACCCGGGCTGCGGGCACTGAAGCAGAGGGACAGAGTGCTCCACGTTGTTAAGATTTCCAGAGAATTCTTTAGATAATTGGCTGTCCACAGTCCTTCTCCATACTCTTAGCCCTGACAACAACCTCCTCAAAAGAATGAAGAGGAGTTTATCCTCACATGGCTGTGATCAGCCGGGAACTAACCTTGCACAAGGAGTTCTGCCACAGGCTCCTTGCAGCGACTGCTGCTCCGGTAGCGGTGTCAAGGACCGTGTGACAGGAACATTGCAACCAGCCTTGAGAAGCTGGCTGGCCCTCTTCCCACAAGGAATGCCCAGGAACCAAAGCCAGATGGTGTTATCCCATCCAGTTGTGTTCTTTACTCCCTACTCTTGGTCTTCCCCGCACTCCTGAGGGGCTCTGGCAGGACGCTCTTAGCTCCTTGCAAGCCCCACAAGAGGTCTGTGGAGAATACTGGGGAGAGGTTTCCCTGCTTGGCATTTTTGGGTTTCAAACATGTAACAACGTGAGTTTTCACATTATAGTAATTCCTTCTGCTGAGGAGAGCTGTGGTTCCTCACCACCTCTTGCCGTGTTGCTGCAGAGCCCAGCAGGCAGCAGAGGGAGCACAACAGTCCCTTTTCCAGTGCCATGGGATAGCAGCACTAATTGTGTGTAAAACAGCAACGAGCAATGGAAGGAAGAAAGAGAAGAGTGAAAGACATCTTGGTTAGCAGCATACTGGAAGCAGATGAAAGGGCCAGAGGGAACAGGGTAAATGTCTGATTATTAGGGAATGAGGAGCTAAATATGGCATCTTAATGTGCCACGTGGCAAGAGGCCAGATCTGTTAGTTCCTAGATCTTAACCCGCTTCCAATATTTGGTTTTGAGCAGGATTAAAAACCAGGAGGGGAGGTTTGTTTGGGTTCAGGTTTCGACAGCAGTGGAATCTCCTGAAGAGCAATTTTAGTGCTGTGGCATCCAACCCCAAATTTTTGTCTTGTGAGACCTTAGGATCCAAGCCACAACTCTACAGAATAGTGTCAATGGAGCTACAAAATGTAGTTAGGAGATCGTGGCTCTCCGGAAACAAAATGTGTCATTGACAACTGATGTTCATATCAAGAAGAGTGTGAGAATTTAGCTTCTACTCCTGATTTAAAACATGTAGCATCTCCAAGGTGTCATCTTCTCATGCTCTGCATTAGATGTGTTTATGCAGTACCAGAGCTAGAAGGAGTTTCTAAAATACAAGTTTTCTTAGGAATCAACTGCATTAATGACTTTGTTATATCTGAAGACATAAATGAAAGTGACATTTGCATAACAGATTTTCCAGTATAAAAGCCAAAGTCTGTTGGCCAAAAACACTCAGAAGGCTTTACCATGAAAAACTGTAACAATCAGAGGTTAGATGAAATTTAGAGAAAATTTAGGGCTAAATGGGTGAATCTACTGCTTTTTCATTGCTTTTTTTCCAAGTGGAATGACTTGAGCTGAAGTTAACTTTTTACTACTTAAGAAGATTAGGTGGTTCATAGAGAAATAATTCAAACTGCTTATTTTTTAAAGCTTTTCTAGTAAGAAAACTTCAAAGAAGTTCGTTTTAGAGTAGAATTCGAGTAATGCAGGTAAGGTAGTTAAAAATTCCCTCACTGAAATGTAGTTTGAAAAATAAACTTTCATGGCACCTATACAAGTATTTCTATAGATCCTTATCTGTAAGAAGAGCAACATATTTCTTTTTTTAATTAAAGATCATTATAATTGCTAATGTATGATTGTTTGGGGGCATATGTGAGTCAAACTGTGGTTTTGAGAACACCTTCACCGAATCCTTCGCCCTGTGCTGTAACATCCATGCTGAATTAAAATACAGGCCCATGTTGGAGATGCCTTATGTCCTTGCCAGGGAGAGGAGCACCTCCAAGAGGATAAATGAAAAAGCTGGGAATCATCCAGAATAGCTGAGGAAAAGAATTCTGTAAGATAGTGACCGTTTTGCAGAGAAGCTGATTGGCAGTTCTGGAAAGGAACAAAAAAAAGAACCTTTGAAGCCAAAGCAAAGAGGCAGAAGAGGGGATCCAATTATTTAGGGAATAGGTGCTGTCTCACAAAGAAGTAAAACTTTCTAGACAGAGAGGAGGCAGAATCATTGCTGTTAGGAAAGGCATAATCAAGGCTAAGAGATTAATTCAAGCCTGTTTGGTTTTTTTCCTATGTATTTTTGCCTTGCTTATGCATTTTGGTTACTTTATAATTGTTTGAGGAGGGGGAGTTGGGGTATTTTTGAAGACTTAGGACTCTGTGTTTAAGAGGTTCCTTTGCTAAGCCTATACTGCTTTCTTAACAGTCCTTTAAGGATACTCTTGGAAAACCAGAGTTTCTCACAGCCAGTAAACCTTACCGAAACGTGCTGAAAAACCTGTCTCCAGAAAATTGTTCCCTGAGTGTTGATGTGCCCAGATAGTGGCTTTCCACCATGGAGTGCTCTTCAGCTCGGGTCTTCAAAGGTTGTGATTCATTCTGTGATGTGTATCTGTCTAGACATGAGAACTTGATGCAATAAAAAGGTTTCTTACTTGGGTATTAAGAGACTGTAACAATTACATAATTGTTGTTAGGGCAGGAGGTCTCAAGCCATGGTAGGTTATTTCTGTCATGCCTTGTCCCACCTTTTCTTTATGCAGATCAGTTTGGAGTGTTTGCCAGTGAACCTCTGTCCTTCTGCTACCTCTCACCTGGTCATAGCAGACTTCATATTGATGCTTCCATAAAGAGACCTGCTTGAGGACACTCTTTGGGGCAGTGATATCCTGCAGTCCATTTTTTAGCTGGTGGAAGCACTGCTTCAGCACTTCACGTTCTTATTTCCATGATACAATCTCAGTTTCAGCTCTCTGGTAACAGGAAATCTTTTATTCATCCTTGGGCAAGGAATTTCTTAGCCCTTTTAGCTTTACTCTTAAGCAGTTGTAAGCATATACAGATCACTGAAAAAGAGCATTCTTGCAAGTTGCTACTGCACAGTTTGATCTCTCGTGGTTGGTTTGTCTTAGATTGGGTCATGGTCCCTACATCCAGCAGCTCTTCTGCCTTCCCTGCAGTGCAGCCCACACTGACCCATAGAGTCAGAATTCCATTCTTTCTAGCCCACTTTCTTCCCTCCAAACCAGCTTTTAGGGTGGAGAATAATTAATTCTTTTTATTTCTATGCTGAAAGATGGTTTGTGCTGGTCATGGTGGTTCTTTCTGCTTCGGGCCATTGTCGTTCAGCTGGGTGCAGAGTGCTTTGATCTACCGTGGGGGGTATGATACCAAATACATCTAAACAAACCTTATAGCCAAAATTATGTCTGCAAAATCAAACAGGGTTATCATTTTGATGGAGAACTATTTTTGGTGTGTCACAATTGCCTTGGTCCCTTCTGCCTGCCAGAACTGTGAATTTATAAACACCCTCACTGGTCTCCTCACTCGAGGGAAGGAAAACCAGGAAACTGAAACTCTATTTTTCTTTCAAATTAATATTAATGGCAAATGCTAGGAGGTACTTGCTCAGCTTTGTAATAATATACATGTCCATTTATGAGATGGTCCAGACAGAACAGAGGATTAGGAATACAGAATTTAAGACTGAATTTGAAAAGGCAGCACAGGAACTTCAGCTCCCAAAATATCCTCTGAAAGTTTTGCTTTATTTCACACTGTCGGCCAGGATTCTCCTTACAGCACCACAATATTCATAATAAAGAAATAAATTAAATCCACCCCTTCCTGTATGGCTCACAACACACAGCACTGTGCAATCTCAGCACATGTGTAGGTATGATAAAGAGACATTATCAAGCCTGAAATCATTTTAAATAAAACAAATAATGTGGCTGCCCAGCACTTCCTCTGGAAGTAGTTCCTTGGACAAATCTTCCTTAACTCACATGTATGGAGTTAGTATATATATCCTTCAGTAACACCAATTCATAGAAAGAATGTTTCAGGCTCACTGTACAGCTGTGTATTTTATATATAGGGTGTGAAGCGCAGCCACGCAGGAGGGCCCTGCCTTCAGCTGGGACTGCCGGGCCCGGGGGGATCCGGCATCCTCCAGGTGCCCTATGGCTCAGGGCTGGAAGGGGCAGGAGTCCCCCAGCTGTCACCCCAGGGCTGGGGGGTTGAGGGCAGGGCGGGTTACCAGCCACTCTTGTGTTTTATGGGGCTGCAGAGGTGGTGGCCGCGGCTTCAAAGCCATCAAATCCCCTTGCAGCATCCCTGGTTCCCTGCATGTTCCGAGGGCTTTCCATCTAACGTGGGAACACTGACATGGCTGTGATCCCACCGAGCAGAGGGGAGGGGGCTCGCCGTGGGCAGTGGGAGATTTTGGGGAGCTGGTTCTCTGGGGATGACACCCAGGAAGCGCGTCTAGGTCCGGGGTGGAGGGAGCTCCTGGCCCCAGAGCTCCGGGGGCTCGGCCGTGCTCATTCTCTGTTTGCACAGTGGAGACGGAGCTGTAAAAAGCCGATTGCTTCAGAAGGGAACAGGTCACAGTTAGACATGGGAGCAGTGGAAAAACAAATTCGTTATTGTAACACCAGAGAGCATAAAGCAAACTGGGAGTGACCTGCAGAAGAACACGGCACCGGGTTTCTGTCCTGGTGGGTGCTTCATGGTGGGCAAAGAAAGACTGAGCAGTGTGCAGTCTTTTTTTTTTTTTTTCTATTTTTAAAATAATAAGTATCTTTGTCTGGTACTTTGAATGTAGCAAGCATGCTGGTTCTAGCTTTCCCTGGTTTTGCTGGAGGGCCTGTGGGAGACGGACTTGACAGAGTACTAGCAGCTTTCTCACCATTTTCATTTAAGAAAAACAGCATTAAGATTTTGAATAGAGCCTATTTTTTTTTCAAGAAATGTTGCTGAAAATGTCTGAGTTTAAGAGGTTTTAAGAAAAGGAAGACAGACTATTAAAAAAAAACTTGCTTCCTTTTTGAATAATTATTTTATGATGAAACATGTACCAGAAGGGCTTAAAGGTCACCAGTGAGACCAGGGCCCCTTGGTTCTCAGTGCTGTGCAGACATGTCGGAAGCAAACAGCTCACAACCTGTAAGAGAGAGGCAGATAAAAGATAGCTGGACAAAGAGGCACAGAAAAGGGAAGTGGCTCGTCCAAGGTCACCCACGGATCGGTGGCTGTGCTGGATTGAACCATCTGCAGTAGATCAGGTCTGCTGGATCCTGTTCCCCTGTTTGATCCCCACGCTCATCTTATCTCCATTCACGGTTGTGAGTGGTCAAACAGGTCTGATCTTCCCTCAGCTGGGTCCACAGGAGGGGATAATCCTTCACCTCTGCTGGTTTTGATGCTGCAGAGGCAAAATCCAGTGCTGGACCACAGGTTCTGACCCAGCTCCTGCCGGCTTCCCACAGCCCTGGCCATGGATAAGACTTTGCCTGAGATAGAGCAACAAGGAAAACCTTTCACTGTGCACCTAAAGCCGTGGAAACAATCAATTGGTTCATACACATTTCTAAAATCTAACAGACACAAAAAAAAACCCAACCAAAAAAACCACACCAGAAAGACTTTTTCACTGCAAAAAGGGTCTAAATTCTGCAACTGCCCTCGGGCATGTGGGGCACTCTAATTTAACATCAAGGCACTTAAGACGTAATGGTGCTGTTAGTTTGCCAGACAGACAGATTCTTGCAGGAAAAAGAGGGTACAAAAGACCCCTATTCTATAACTGTGTCAGTATGTAATCTTAGGACCTTGACTTAACGTTTTTTCATCTAAAGAAAAAGATGGGAGAAAACAGCATTTTCAAAAGGAACACTCTTAGGCCTTTAGCAATGGAGAGACAGAGTAGCAAAATCACAGTCCTGTTTTCCTTGCAGATCGTCTCTAATAGCTCCTCGTATTGAGAGTATTGTGGTTTGCTAGCACTAAAATGTAAAGTTATTTTGAGCATGAAAGCCGGGACGTCATTCTATTTAAAAAAAAAAAAAAAAAAGTAAAAGAAGGAGAGGAATGTTTACAGCACATTAAAACCTGTGCGACAACTTAGCAAGGACTATTTTAACAATCCTCTTATTCCCTTTCCTGTTATGCACCATAAAATGAGAATGCGGTGTCAGTAATAAATAATATTGGCATGGAGGGATGGCTCACCGTGCTCCCGGAGTCAGGCTGGGTCAGGCTCAGCCCCAGCTGCCATCCTGCTCCGGTGGGAACTGTGACTGGTGCTGGGCTGCCCTGTGGGCTGGGGAGGTGAAGGCAGGAGCCTCCTCTCCTCTGCTGACCCCCCGGGCAGGAGAAAAGCTTGGGAGTTTCGTGCTTCTTTGCAGGAATTAACTCTAACCAGTATTTAGAAAACAGCCTCTGCCACAACTGCCTCCTTGGGCTTTGTGACCCAAACGTAACAAGGATTAAAGGAGAATATTTCTTTATGAAAAAAGTTTGCAGTCAGGGGTAGGTCTGCAGTGAATGTTGACAAATACTGAAACTAAATATGAGAAAAGACTTGTTCCAATTTTTTTTTTTAATCGGCATTCCATATGTGTTATGTGGAGAGCTAGGATGTGCTGCTACTTCTGTTACATAAGAGGGTTTTTTTCTTTTTTAATAAAGTGCAGTGCAGAATGCATGAGGAGTGAGAAGGAATATCAAGAAAAAGAACTACATGAAAATAAGAAAAGCTACTAAGTGAAAAGCTCTTACTCAGTGTGTTATTTCCATAATTCTATGAGTTCCTTAAAGTCTCTTTTAATGTTTTTGAGGGAAAGCCTCGAAGTGAAAGGAGGGAGGCAAGGGGGTTTTTTTCTTTGGTTTAAAGGAAGATCTCGGTTAATTCTATTAGCAGACTTTGGGCTTGTTTTTATTTAAAAACAAAACAAAAATCCCTCTTAAGTTTAGAATTTCTGTATGGAAAAATTCTTCTTCTTTGCCAGAGAGGGAAGTATCTCCTTTTCATTCTGTTTGTTTTGGAGTATCTGTAGTTAAGTGTTTTGTGTTTGTTCTTTATTGAATACATTAGTGGTGTATTAATTCCTCCCTGACAATGCTCGTTTCATTGCACTCACTCCTTCCCATCTGACAGACAAACTTGTCCTTTCACGTGATGATCCTGCTTTGCCCTCCCAGGGTTTGGTTGGTAATGGCTGCATTTCCTACCTTGTTTACTTCTCAGTGCTTTTTAAAGTGATTTTTGTTCTGTGCCCCACAAAGGAAACAGACGGAAAAAAACCCCACATTGAATTCTTGCTCCAATTCCAATCTGTTTGCTTTGGTTTTCCTTTTTAGATTATTGTTTGGCTTTAATTTGTTTGTTTCTCCTTTAAACGGGCTTGAGATTACTCAAGGGTTCCTTGTTCAGCAGGTCAAAGGGTAATTTGGAGACTTTGAAACCGTCTCCCTTTTTATCACCACGTTTCGTTCTTCCCAGAGTCCAAAGGATTTTCAGGACGATAGCTCGATAGCTCGTGGAGGATGGCTCCATCTAAGGAAAACATGAGCAGCAGACCTGAGTCACTGCAAGAAGCCATAGCAGGTTTTTTTAGATGAAAAAACCCCCACTGATCTAAGTCTAAATCAGAACCTTAATTAATCCTTATCTGTAACTAAAACATTAAGTTTACTGGGGATTAAATACATTGAGGTTGATAGGTTTGATACTCAACTACCAGCCCAGGATGAAGACCCTAAATTTAACAAACTTCAAGCCAGAGAGGTATCCATACACAAAAATATACAGTGTGTGCTATTAAAAAATGTCCTTTAACTGAAAGAGTCAATCTGTTCCAGAGTTAATCCCTGCTTTTAAAAGAGGGAGGTCAGTTCCAACTGCTCAGCCACAGCACTGTGGATTTGCAGAACAGCAAAATGAAGCATGGGGTAATGTAGGCTCCTTAACAAAAATCCAGGTGTTGCTATAAGAACCATTTGTTTCATGTGTCCCCCAGGTTAACTGAGCTCTGTATCCTTCCATGGAAAAGACTTGCTGAAAATATGCTATTTCCTACAAACAAACAAAGGAAATTGTACAATTAGATCAGCGCTGGCCCTTTTACTGTTTGAGCTACAAATTTTGTCCTCTCTGCTGTGTCTCCTGAGCCGTGGTAGGAACTGGAGTCCAGGCTATTGCAGAGGCGAGGAAGGCTGACAGCCTCCTCGGAGGCCACAGTGCCATTTCAGCCCAGTTGCTAAGGGATGCTGGAGCGAGATGTCGTCTGTGTCTTCTCTTCCAAATGAGCACATTGGCTTGGTCACAACTCCACCCCCACAGTTCACAGCCAAAAGTTTACGAGGTCACATTCGCTGTGGACAGCGAGAGCCCGTAAGGAACTGCACAACTATCCCATCTGAAAATTAGTTAACCATTTCTTCTTTACTTTACTTCTTCTTTACCCAAGTGCTCAGTGCCTTCAACTCACTAACAAATGTGAATCACTTGTAATAGGAAATAAGGGTGTTTGTCACCTGGAGGGTTTGGAGGGAGCTGTGGAGAAAGATGGGCAACTGTTCTGGGTCTCATAACCAGCTGTAAATACAAATAATAACTTGAGTGAGTTCAGAGCCTGACTCTGGTCAATTGAGAGTAAAACTGATGCAGGGGGGGAACCATAGGCAGAAAGTTTTATCCATTTAGTTAAAAAGAGAATAGAATAGAACAACATGAAATATGTGTCTGAAAAGCCTTTTTTCAACAGGCTGAGAATCTACTCTGTTGAGACAACAATAACTCCAAAATCAAGTCTTGGATCTATATTTCCAGCCAATGTTTGTGAATTTTACAACAGTATTTCCTTTTCTCTTGCCTATGCAAGTGTGAATATCTTCATGCACAAGAAGGGAGACTACCATAAGGAAAATGCATCAAAATACATGTAACAGTCTGTCAGATAGAAAGTAAAAAGACAGTATTTTTCTTGAGGTCCTCTTGAGTGATTATATCAGCAGGTATTACATGTAAATCTTAAAAGGACAGAAGTTTATGTATATAGGGTGGGGGAAGATGTGACAACTTTTCAACAAGTTCTCTCCTACTGCTATTGATAGTCTGCTTCTACTTTAAATCTTTTTATCCATTTCTAAATCAAGCTAATATAGTTGTCTTAGCTGGGAAGAGTAATGTCTGCATAAGTTTCGCACTTCAATAGGACTGCTCAACTGAGTAAAGTTCAGGTTTATTTACAGGATTGGGATATTGTTAGAAATTCTTCTTCAGTCTCAGACACCAGAGAGTAGATTTTGGGGCAAAAGCTGTGGAGGGAAAGCGGAAAAAGAATTCATCTTTCAAAAAAGAAATTAAGAAAATAAAGAGATCTGATGAATTTCATTGGGATGTAATAGAAATTAGGTCAATGGGATTAATAGTCAATTGAGATATTATTGCTTTGAGTTATCCTGCTGCCTCTCCTTGTGAGATCCTTTCTGGTTTTAGAAGGGAAAACAGCAGAATATTGTTTCACACTGCCAAAACCCCTGGGTTTGTGGGTTTTTTTGTGAAATCCTTACCCTGAGATGTGTGTTGGTGTGTCAGTGTTTGCATTTACTTTTGACTGAAAAAACAACAGCCTCTATTTATTCGAACTGTTGTATTCAAACACAGAAGGAATATCAATGGATCTGAATTTAATCTGTACATGTGCAATGCTCACAATCTTCTGTGTGCAACCTTGTATTTCCCATTAACTTAAATAGTGGAGGATTGAGTCAATAGCCATAAGTCTTCTAATGTCCTTTTACAGCCACTTCTATGTTCTTGTTACTTTGCCTTTTTGGAAAACATTTTGGTTTAACATGCAGCAGTGTCCTTTAACGCTCTATTTTTAAGCTTCAAATAGTTAGACTTTTATCAGAGAGGCACTATGCCCATACATATAGTTATTTTATCTTTGCATTATTTGTTCCTAAGGCTGCAGGTTCTTCAGAAGCAAGTTTTAATTTTATGGTGAGTCAGGGGTCAGACTGTGCCTGCACTTACCCTTCTGATGGCCGGAGTCTCGTGAAACTGATGTTCATGGACTTTTACAAGATGGAAGCTAATGGAACTAGTTCCAATAAGAAACACAATTTACTCCAAAGACACATTAGCAGCATTATGTTATTTAAACAAATAAAAAAGAGTGAGGACAGCTAATGTGTTGGTATGCTCCCTCTTCAAACGATGGGCTCCTAATCAGGACAGCACTGAAAAAACTCCTGGCAGTTCACGGGGTTTGTGAAGTGTGGGTGGTGCCTGATGTCCTGAGTCCTGTCACACTTCAGAAAGACAAAAAAAGTCTGTAATTGCTGATAGGTTACACAATGTGGGAGTTTTCTTTTTGTTTTCTGTAGCTTTTGACACTTTCACACTTTAGTAACACTTGTAATACAAGGAGATAATTCTTAATTCTGTTGTAAGTAACTGGGAGCTATGTGAATTAGCTGAGTGTGTTTTTCTTTTTCAGCTACCTCATGCTTTGCTCAGCCTAGAGGCAGAGCCACAGGGTATCTACGGCAGGAGGGCAGAGATTCCTGTCAGTTTAACCTCGCAGAGCCTGTGCTGGTTTCTGTTTGGGAAGGGATGGGTGTGCACTGCTGGACAACAGCATTTACACAGACGTGTCTCCCTTGCCCATGGATGTTTTGGCATATTTACCCATCCTATTTCCCTGTACAGACACCATTCACCAAGATTTTAACCTTTTGTATATGTCCAACAATAATTTTTATCTTGTTTGTGTATTCCTTCACGTTTGGGGCTTGACACGGGCTCCCTACCCCCCAGGTGGGACCCGGAGGGAAGCAAAGCCTGGAGGCTGGGGCAGATGTTCCCTCCTCTGTGAGGTGGCAGGTACTGGCATTTCTGCATTCTCTTCATACCTGAAACCATAAAAATAGTATGAGGTTTTATGATTTTCAGTCTGAATTCTGCTTTTCTGAGTCCTTTATGCCTTGTAAACTCCACAGTTAAAACATATTTGAATATTGTGTATTACATGAAACTATACAAATAAATAACCTATAGAAGATACAAGGAAATATTGCTATCTTTGCTTCAGGTGAATCTGGGCATTGCTGAGCCAGGTTTCTCCAAGACCTTTTAAAACTGATCTTAGCTTAAAAGAACACCTAGAGACACCAGAAAGTCTCTCCAGTGACTCCAAAACTCTTAGGCTCTGTGGCATTTAAAAATAGTGACTGTGATGTTCTCTGTTTCTCCTGAGGTCCCCCCCTCTTTCAGCAAGGGCAGCTCAACAGATGTATTTGATGACATTAGCTGTGACCTCCTCGTTGTTTGCTCTATTCACATAATTATTTTACTGTGGGTGTTTCTAAATATAGTAACTGGATGATGTAAGAAGGTGTGTTCGTGGGAACAGTGTGGTAGATAATCGAATTTTGCAAATGAGGGTAAATAATATTTGTATAGTAAAGGACATTTCACTAACTCATGGGGGGGGGGGTGGTGTGCACAGAGAAAAACTACCTGTGTATTTTAGTGAACCGGGTTATACAAAGAGCAAAGCGCCAGGCTTTGTTTTCCAGGCGTAACTGATAAGTTGTGTAATTTTTGTAATGGGGTTTCCAAAACATATTTTAGAGAAGAAAATGGAGCTAGAAAGGGGGTAGAACCATATGTAGAAGCAAGTGTGTGCATCCAGTGGTACTCTGCTGGTGCAGACAGCATCCCGAGGCATCTCCATCCTTGAGCCCCCCGTCGTGGCCGGGATGGAGCCCGGCGAATCGCGGGGTGCCAGCGGGCAGCCCCGCGCCCGGGGAAGCTCATCCACCCAAAACCAGACACAAACCATTCAGCACCGTAACTTCCACATTAATTATTTTCGAGCGTAGCACAAGGAGCCTCGGGGCACGACTCCCGTGCAATTTATTCAGAATCCCATTAACTCCAAGCCCAGCTCCGGGTGCCTCCATCCCGCGGGGCGGGGGGCGGGCGGTGCCGCGGGAGGCTCCGGGGCGGCCGCGGGGCCCCCGAGCGGCGGCGGGGCC
>VZRR01011905.1:27917-155354 GCA_013398015.1 Oreocharis arfaki
CGGGGCGGCAGCGGGCCTCGGGCGGGCGTGGGGAGGGGGCCGGGGATGCCGCGGCGAGGGGCCCGCGGGGAACCTGGGAGATAAACAGGGCAGGGCAGTGACAGCGGCCGCGGGCGAGCGGCGCGGCGGGCGCGGGAGGGCCGGACACCGCTCCCCGCGCCGGGGCCGGGGTGCCGAAGGACGTGCGGCCAGGCCGGGGAGAGGAGGAAGAGGAAGGGAGGAAGTCGGGGAATCGTTTGGGGGAAACGGAGGGAGGATGTCGGTCCCGGAGGGAAGCGCGGCCGCGTTGGGGCCGCGGAGCAGCGCAGGGCCGGGCGGGCACGGCCCCGGTCCGGCCCCGGCGGGCTCGGCACCCTCCGCTGTCGCACCAGGAATTGAGGTACTGCGCGTTGGAGCGCTGGCAGAGCCGGGCTCCAGGTGCTGTTCCCGCGGCTCCTTTGGGTTACCTGCTCGTGTTTTTCAGGAGAGACATTTACAAATGCGGGCTGTGGCTTTCAAGGAAGGGAAAGGTCCAAATATCGATATCGGAGAGGACAAGCAAATGTTTGCCATGGTCGTTATTTCAGAGTATTTTGAAGTAGTGTTTTAAGATCAGATGCAGTTACGAGCCGTGGGTTGTTTTGGTCACGCCGAGGGACCGCCTGTGCACGTTCTGCAGGGCTGTAGCGTGGAGCACAGGCTAGGCCTCGTCGAGCTGACTCAGTTTTGGGGGGAAAAAACCCTAATTGAAGGGGGGGAAAAAAAAAAGAATTTTTGAAGGCAGTGAATTTGGAGATGTACTATCACCAGTAAAATCTTTGAAATACTCATTTGAAGAAAGAGACAATGTAAATGGACTACAGAAGCACCTGCAGCGTTGAGAAGCCTGCCAGGGCTTCAGCAGAAATCTTTTTTAACAGGATAATTTGGACTTCAGCTCTTGGGAAATGTCTTGGACTTCCAGATTTCAGGCTGAACATTACGTAGATACGTAGAAACTATTTGTCATCAGATGGGTTGCTTTCGTAAGAGGCAAAATTTCAGCAAACAGAAACATGATGGGCTTGCCTGGGTTTTCTTTCTGTTTTCCTTAATTTTTGGTGGCTGAAAAATAGTTTAGATACTTGCAAATAAAAATTTCCGTATGTTTAGTGATGGCAGTAAAGTCATCTATGTGTGTGTTTTAAAGTGATAGTTCAGCTGTTACAGTTTCTGCCACTAATTGTGGATAGTCTGTAACTCAGACTCACTGGTAAAAAATATAAAAGCTCACCTCCCTATTAAAATGTTATGTTTCCTTTGTAAGACGCATGAAATAAGAAGCCAGGCACTTGGAAAGTGTTCTTAATTTTTTCAAATCATATTCAAATAACAGCAGAGAAGAGCTGCTGAATATTCTAGTGGGTTTATGCTGCTGCTCGTAGGCCCCATCGCTGTACACACGTGCTTGCCCCGCTGCCACGAGCAGTCTCCCTGAAATTAATGGAACTCTCCTTGGTGGTGAAGTTAAACGTGTGTGCGATTGTTGGTGAGAATATGGCCTTAACAAGCAGCCAGATACAGAGCTAGGCTTACGGAGAAACGTAGATGTAATACTTCATCTTGGTTCACTGGTGTTGTATCCGATCCAGAGAACCCAGGTGTGTCAATACCAAACCGTATGTGTTTATAGCAAATGCAACAACTGTCCAGCCTCCTTCTTGGCCCAAGTGAAGTAAAGATTTTGGCTCCCAATGCTTATAAATATAAGATGTGATTTAGTGTTACAGCTGAAATTTAGTTGTTATTAATTTTTAAGTGGACATATCGGATATGCCCTTGTGAATAGTTCTTAGTTGTGAAGGTGATCCACTCTCTCTATCTTATCCCAAGATACTAATTCTTGATTGGTTTTGCCAGCTGTGTTTATTGCATGATGCAGTCTGCCTGATCAGACAGAGGGTGTATGGTATAAAATAGTAGTTTAGGGGAGAAGTGGCGCTTGCATAGAGAGTTGTCGATAAAAACTGCTCTCTAAATGCTTACAAAACACCAGTGAGCAAGGAAAGGAAAAAGGAGAGGCTCTGGGATTAAAGTGGCAAAACATGCAAGCGGGTTTTACGGAGAGCAGGGGAGGACTTTTGGGAATTCATGAGGGAGAAGGAAAGGAAGGGAGAAAGCAGAGGGGGAAAGCATTTGTGAGAAAATGAACTTTGAAATGTAACTGCTAAAATACAGTTTTGAGCATGAGGCTCAAAATGGAGGCTTGTGCTGTCAGTGTGTGCTAGCAGAGGCCTGACATCCTATAAATACAAACTGTACCTCCCTGCCCGTTCTGCCACAGACGTACGGTTCCTGTGGGTGAGACACAGGCTGAGGAGGGGAATAAGCAAGTAGCCAGGAGATGCTAAGGGGAATCTTTCTAAATTTTGCCACGTTATGATACTACTCCTGCAAAAATATGTTTGCTTTATATAGAAAGCTGCCGATCTGGCAGCGTGGAGCAGCTCAATTAAATGCTGCTGTTGGAGTTGTTCCGCGTGCATGGAGAGACGGGTACTATAGGCAGATGGGCTGCCCTGTGCACTGGCATCCGAGCAGCACAGCAGAAATAGCATCCATCTACTTATGGAAACTGGAGTAAAGTGGAGTGGGGTTTTTGCACTGCAGGTAGGGAGGGGGAAGCAGGGGAGAGCTGTGGCGGGGGGCAGCTCCTAGGAGCAGGCAGCTGCAAAAGGTGGTCTCTGCATCTCGTCATGTGTAGGGTTGATTTTGGAACATGTAGGGAGGGTGGGAGGCTGCTTACAAGACACAAATAAGAGGAGGTTTTTTGTAGCTTTGTGGGTGGAGGCTTAAAGGGATGCCTTCCTTTTTCAAATGTGAGTATCTACATATTTTATTCCTTGTGATTTAAGTTACAGAGTTTGACTGGGTGATGATGAACTGCAGCCAAACTTAGAATTCTTAAGGATGTAACAACATTTCTTTGGTTTGATAGGGACTTCAGTCAGTCTTTCCTTCTGTCAGATAGTAGTGACAAGGCAACCAGGTTGTGACGTTCCCTGTTGCCTTCTCTGTAAAATGTTGAAGTTGTCCGTTTTCTTTCCAAATACTGCAGTCTGCTTTTAACATTGACACTGGAAAAACGGACAGTGAAATGATCCAAGATTCAGATCTGACACATGACTTGAGCTGGGCATTTATTTTTAGCTACAACTGAAGTTTCCAGTGGCAATTATTTCTTTCACTTTTCGCTCTTGCACTGAGAAACCCAACTTTCTCGATTTTACCCCGAAGAAAAAAATTCTAGCGTGTCCCTTAATCACTTATGCTTCCTTCTGAAATTGATTTACTTTCATTTTCTAGGTGCTGGTGAATCCGGTAAAAGCACAATAGTCAAGCAGATGAGGATCCTGCACGTGAATGGATTTAATGCTGAGTAAGTGCATTTGCTTTTTCACTTTACAACGTACTTTCCTCCTTTGCGCCGCAGTCAGTGCTCCTGGTTTACATCTTGTGTATTTTCCTCTTGCTGCTGTTTCACTGTCTCTAGAATTTGGATGTGTATTTTTAGATGAGATTAATAGACATTAACCTGAAGAAGTCAGGCACCAATCATAAGTAAGATCTAGCAGTGTAAAATTATTTATATCAAGGCAGAGCTGATTTGATTAAGTCTTGAGTTTGTGGGTTTGTTAACTGCAGTTTCTTTCACAACATGGCTGACACTGATTTACCTCAGCTATAGCACATTGATTCATATTGCTGTAAACATGCCTCGTGTCAGCGTACAAAATGAGCACAATTTTCTTTATTTAGGGCTGGTAAGGCTTTATTTTCTGTCTCCTCACAGAATGAAATTGGATTTTGTTGTGTTTGCTTGCCCAGATGTTTGTGTTAAATTATCTTTCTAAAAGCTTTTATTTTTTTTCCTGCACCTAATATATGTTCAGTTATTTGGCAGTTGTGAGGAGGGGAATGGCATTAAGATAGGGAAAATGAATATCTTGTTCTTCGTCTGAGAAAGATTTGTGTTTGCTAACTTTTCGACTAACTTTGTTAGAGAGTAGGAAGAGATTCTTCTACATGTTGATTTATGCTTGCAATTATGTGTGTGTATGTATACCAAAACCTGCTAAATTAATACTAATTGAATCAAAGTGTTGAAATTTCAAAGCTTATTTTCTGTGCTTTTTCCCTCCCTTTTTCTGAGATTGTGTTACTGGTTTTGTCTTGCTTGTTTTGAAACATAACAGTTTTGTATTGCCATGCTTTAGCTTTTAATGGTATCATCTATTTTGTGAATCCTGCCTTTTTGGGAAGATTAAGCTTTCATTAGTCTTCCAGTAGTTAATTCTTTAATAAGAGTAGCTGAGCTAAAAGTTTAGCCAAGAAGCTTCGACAGTACTTCTTCCTAATCAGCAAATGGTAGTTCAGGATAAGGTATGCAGTCTTTTGGATGAAAGTTCAGACTGATTCATGATAAATACATTATGTGCTACATGTTTTTAGCTCCTCTTTATAAGGAAGATTTTCTTTTTCCAGAATAACTCTTTCATAAATACCTAGTCCTACATCGTGTTACTGCTGAGCTGTCTCTGTCCTTTAGGCTGCTCTTGTTACCAAAAACCTTTTAAAGGATTTGTGTGACTCAAAAAGACTTCCATGAGTTGACTTGGTTGAGCAGCTTTCAGTATTGGGTGCTGAGTAAAAAGTTCATAAATGAAAGTGGAAGTGAAGGATCCCTGGTACCTTAGAAAGTATCAATCCATTTAATCAACACAGTTTTTCTAGGTTTTTAAGCACATGGGTGCTCTTAAAAGTATAGTGATGCTGTGTAATGGATGGTGTATGATGTGGGTAGATAACTTCAACCCTACAAGCTGCATACCCAAATCTGTGTGGAACTGGGAGCCCAGAGACCTGTGCAGAACTGGTGAGGGACTGGGACACTCTGGGATTTGCAGCAGCAAATGGGTTCCTCGAGTGTCTCACTTTGCGCTGTCGGTTTGGGCAGAGCTGAGCCTGCAGCTGGAATTCAGGGCCACATGGCAAATTTGGCCTCAGGAGGCTCTGCTGGCTTCTGCCTTCTCACAGCAAGGGATTTGGATTACGGGGCAGCTGTGTGCCAGCACAGCCCTGCTGCCAATCACAGGGCATATCCTGGTGTGGGGACCGTGTGGGACTTTGAGGGGAGCTGCCTGGGGCTCAGGAGCTGTGGGTTGTCCACCCGTGGCATTTTGTCCCTTGTCCTTTGGTGGGTCGTAGTGTTGGAACACTAAAGTGCATAAAAATCCAATACAGAAGCGTGATATATTTAAAGTGTACAAGGAGTGAGTTACAATGCATCATTTTTGGGGTTCTACTGCCAAAAATAATCAGTAGATCATAACATATACTTTACAGCAGGGAACAGGCTGCTTTTCAGTGTTTTGAAATTCTTGCAAGTTTCACATCTGTCCTTAAATAACTTGTATTTTCTTCCAGTGCTCTTCATGTTGTCTCTGTTACCCTTTTTGCCTAATTCATTCCCTTTCTGCCCTGCTTCCCCTGTGGAGGATTGATGTGGGATTCAGCTAATGAGAGAAGTAGCACGGACTTTTTTTTGGAAGGATGGGAAGAGCAGAGCATTACTTCTCTTCGTGTCCTGATCAGTTGCTCTGAAACATAAACATGTTTGCATACATCACCACAGCTGATGTGATGAATAGGAGGAGAGAGGTGGTGAAAACAGTAATATGCTGCAGATGAGGAGACTTTTCTTTAATTTTAATGTACTTGTACATAACTAGTTTGGAATTACTTCTGTTGGTGCAGCTTATTCTTGTGCTTTGAAAGAAATCCAGTTTAAAGTCCTGTCTGAAAATGCTTTGCCTTTGGTTTGGTTGCCCTTCAGCAATGGATGTTTGAGGCAGAGAGAGGGATACCTGTCAGGAAAAATGTCTAATACTATGAACAAGGGAATCAAAAGTTTTTGTTTAGTGTTACTCTTCTTTCCAGTGACTGAACAGGATATCCAGTGCTAAAAATGCTGGCCTACTTCAAGTGAATGTGAGGGGATTTTATTTGGTTTGGTTTTAGGATTCTGCCCCTAAATAGATGTACTTATCGTGTGCCTTTAGGTGAATTGTTGTAGCATTTAACAAGGTGAAATCTATGTAGTTCTACAAAACCAGAATTTCCTCTGGGACTCCCAATTCCCAATCCCTTTAGCTAATTAATTATTTGAGGAACTGTATGGAATGAAGTGCTCCAGGTAATTAATGTGCTGAATAGTTAAAGCTGAGATTAATGTGAAGGTGGTTAAAGTTGTAGGCAAGTTAACTAAAGACTGTTTTTTTTCAATGTTCCTTTTATAATCTGTAGTTGAATTAGAGACAGAAATACATTTCTTTTTTTTCCTGTTGCTGTTGTGGAGGTGGTGTGTGGGATGTAAGAGTGCTGTGGCATTGGTAAGGGGAGTAGAGTATTGGAGAAGCAAGGCATGCTCTACAGCACAGGTTTTTCTTCATGGAGTTTTTTGGAAGAGCTTAGCCTGCTTCCAGCTGTTGCAGAATGGCTTCAGGTGGCCGTGCTATCCTCTGACATCTTCCTGCAGCAATTCCATGGAAAATGGGAGTGTGGCTTCCCCACTGGTATTCTTCCAGTGTTCCTGGTCTTTAACATGGAAGAGCTGCCTTTTAAGCATAATGAAGAAGCCGAATCAACCAAATTTTCTACTCTTTGCATTACTGCCAACAACAGAGGCCCTTTTGATGTAGAAAGGGTTTAAATTTGGCTTTTAATAGCAGGAAGCCTGTGACTTCCCTTCCTTTCCTTCCCTCCCTCCTCAACACTTCAACTGTCTTTTCATGAGGCTGTTCCAGAGGATCAGGTCTCTGCTGCTGCAAACAGTATTTTGTGAGGATCCACTGATAAAAGTGGAGCCAAAACCTTCTCTTTTTGACTGTGCAGAAGTTAAGGTGGCAGTCTTTGTGAACTGGAAAGGATGAAAAATGGGAAAGGGAGGATAGGGGGAGTAAGGAATATAGTTGGAAAAATTAAATGTGTAGCTCAGGTTAAAGAAGAAAAGAAAAGCAGCTCTCTTTTTTTTTGTGCTATCTGGATGCCGGGGATCTTTGCTTCTAAGAACATGGCCTTTCACTTACTTCTGATTTCTTTAAGTCATCTTTCCCCTCTGTGATCACTGTGGCTCTGGCTGACAGACTCTGAGGAGAGGGTCATTGTCATGCACAATTTTAGAAAGCGGGGAATAATTGGCACGGGCAAGAGACAGTTTTGAAGTGTCATGGGAAAAACTTGGACAAGCAGAAATATTTAAATAGAAATAAATGGTTGAAATGTGACTTACAAAATCTACTACAAAGATTGACAAATAAGGGGGAATGCGCCTTTGTGATTATTAAGTTTGGATAGTATTTAGGATTTAGGAAGTCTTGAGGTTACAGGGAATTTCAGGTAATGCTTTTCAGCCTCAGTTTCCCAAATGATGGTGTAAAATGTTGACACTTAAACTAGTATGTTGAAGTGCTGAATAGGAGTTTGTGTATTTATTAAATCTGGTAGTGTTGATGGCATAAGCAGAGCTGAATAGCTTTGTTTTTAAAACTTAGATGACAAATATATTTGCATTTCTCTTGTGGTTTTAGAAATTATTTTCTCTTAGTAGGAATGCTAAGAAAGCCAAGTCACCCTCTTAGAGATTTTGAACATTTTCTCTTTTCTCACCAAGATTTAAGAGTTTGTGAGTAAGGAAAAGTAACCGTTGATGGTTTCTAATGTTCTCTTAATACATCCATTACCACCATTACGTCGCATAAAGCAGTAAATAATATTATCTAATCACTTTAGTCAGTGTCAGTCTCTCTTGTAAGTGAAATAACTTCTGGCTCAGTAACTTTACTCTTCAGTTGTTCGATACTGTGGGGTTTTTTCCTAACTTTGGTCTTTTTAGCCATGTGATTTTATGGAAGGGAAGTTAATGTTATGAGGGAAAAATATAATATTTATAACTAAGTCTTCCAAAATAATGAATTCCCTCCTAATGGCTAATATTAGCTTGTATACACAAATATGATTGCTCTGTTTTTATAGTTCCTTTACATTTGTGTACCAAATCCAGTGTTTCCAGAATGATCACTTCAGTTCCTTGCCAAGAAACAGACTTTATTGTGTTTTACTTGACTGGCAACAAAAGTAATTTTTTCCTGGTGTTTGAGTAAAATTGAAAATTGGAGGTGGGGAGGCTTGGGGTTTGTGATTTCCCTCGCCCCCTTTCTCTCTTTCTTTGCATCACAGTGTCTGTTGAGAGGCCTCTGCAGCTCTGAGGCACAATCCTTTGGGTTTTTTTCTCAGCTCCTGTTCCAGGACACCAGTGAGGTGCTGGAAAATTTGTGTGTACACACGTCTGTTCAATTCCATGTGGACAACTGGTTATGGTGTTGAATCAAAATTTGTGCTGTAGAACAGAAAGTGGAGGTGTGGGCAAAGAGAGGAGCAGGGTTTGTGTTTCACTCAGTTTTAGGCCTTGTCCTGAGAGCTGACACAGTTAATTGAGTTTTGTCAAAAGACAAAGATACACCAACATCTAATACTGTGAAAAAGAACTGACTACTGCATGTAGCTTGTAAAAGTTTATGCAAAATGTTTATACAAGTTAAATGTAACTTTCATCAACTTGAAAGAAATGGGAGGTAATGTCTGGTGATGTTAAACCACCTATGCAACCGAGCAATTCCTTAATTGATAGAATGTTTAATAGAGGTTTTTATGGGCTTGAAATTATCTTACCTTTGAAAATACTTTTATTTTTACAAGGGGGAAAATTCTATTCTGTGACAGACTGAAAGTGAACTCAGTGAAGCAGCATTAACATTTTTTCATGTTAAAAAAAAAAAAAGGAGAAAAAACTTTCTGTTTTGGATTGTTTTTGGTTTTTTTTCAAGTTTCTTATGGAATCTTGCCTGAAGATATGAGACACTGTCCATTAGGAACTTGTGCAAATGTTTTGCAGTTTAGATCTACTACTCAGGTGCAATTTTTAGATAGTGTAAGATGAGTTTTCAGAAAAATTTGGTTGTTTATAATGCCTACACTGGGCCTTATTTGGCAAGGATTCTTAACATACTGTGGCACTGAAAATTCTAGTAATCACTGGAATAACTCCTTGGCCTTGCTTAGAGGCTTTCTGAAATCAAGCTGTTAAAATATTTCCACGTTCAAGTGCAGGGAGGTTTATTTTCAGGGTGAAAAATCATGTTATTTAGGTTCCTGAAATATTACAGAAGAGCAGTGCACGAAGGAATCTAAAAGTTTAAAAAGCTGTTTTGCTTCATCTGCTTTTAGATGCTCATGGTAGGCTCAAGTTGGCCGTCAGTGGAGAGACAACATTACAGCGTTGAAAGAAAACATTGACTTTCATTTTTACATTACATTTTGTTTTCACATAGGTAGAAGAAGGGAAGTGTGAATTGAACATAATTTCTTTATTTTCATGGGAAGCATGGTGTTGCTCAGAGCAGAACGTGCCTCTTACCTGCATTTACTGGTTGGGAAATGCTGAATTCTCCTAGCAAAGCAGTATTTAAATTACCAGTTTTATGTTATTACATGTTGAGAGCTCTCTGTCTTTTGAATTACTTTTCCTGGCTTGCAACCTGACATTTGTGCTTTCAGTTAAATATTTCAGTTTCCTGAAAAAAGCCCCCAACAACAAAAAAACCAGTCGTAAGCTCATCCCTTAAACTAAGTTTGCATGTATTGCAGATGTGATTTGGCATGTAAAGGGACTGGCCAAAAATATGGCGGTAGTTCTATTTGTTTTGAGGTTTAAATTTCACAGAAGCCTTTTAAGTATGCAGCTATCAACCTAGGAGAAAGCTTTATAGTTGTAGAGAGCTTGGAGAGCAATAACTATGAATAGCGGAATAAGCACGAGTGATGTAATCTGAGAAGCAAAAGAGAGAGACAGAAGAGAGCTTAAGGCTTAACTATGTGGAAAACATTGTGAATGGGCTTGTGAGGGTTTTGACTTTTGGTGGTAGATGTGGGATTTTACCCATTAGTTTTGGTAAAATCAAACAAATATGCAAGTTTCCCTTTATTTTCCCGAAACAGAAAATAAACTGTTCAGTGGGTAGCTGAGTGAGGGAAGTGTGGGTTCTGTAACTTGTTCTGTCTCCCAAATCCCTTCTCCTCTACAGCATCTGCAGCTCCTCTTTGCGACCTGTGGCTTTCTGAGTGTCTCCTGTTTCCTCCACTCCTTGTTTTTTTCCCTGATGTAACACTGACTCTTAAATACTCCTGCATCAGCCCACCCCTTATCTGTCTTTTTCTGGTTTTCCTGCTACCTGGACAAAGTCAGACTGTGTTGTGCCTGGTGTAAATCTACATGAACTCTTTCTGTTTTTCCTCGTTGGAGTGCTAATTTTGGTCTCTCTTCTACTGAGCCTCTTGATTTTCATCTCTGGAAATTAATTTTGCAGCAACAACAAGGCTTCTTCAAGTTTGGTTGCACAGCAGAATCTGAGACAGAGTGAGACTGAGAAAAAACAGCTAAAAAAAGTCTTACTCTTCCTCAGTTCACTCCAGATTTTTTTTTTTTGAGATATTTTTAGTCTCCACGTTCATGAGTTAAAGTGGAAGTGGTGTATTTTTCTCCATTTTCTTATCTTAAGCAAACATCTAGTAGTATAAACCAATGTATCGTGTTCTATTTAACTTATTTAATAAATTACAAACTATATTAAATACTGAAAAAAACCTTCAGATTACTTCAAAAATATAGATCTCTATGGAGAATATTAAATGTACATCTATATTCCACACTTCTGTGTCCTTTCTGAAAAATTTTGCTGTGTTTTTCAGGTTTTCGGCAGCTTTTCTTAATAATTAGATGGTGCAGAGTGATTACCTTTTCTCTAGCCAGTGCTACAGAATCAGCACTATGTGAAGAATTTTCTTCTGTAGTATCTCACTGTATTTCTTATTTCCCATGTATTTTGTATGGGCAGACTGGGCAGTACTCTGATTTTCCCAATAAAAAATGTTTTTACTAATTTATGCAGAGGGATGCTTGAATTAGTTTATATTTGAACAGAGTGCTGCTTATCATCTTAAGCTTTTTGCAGTTACCTTTTTGATATTAAAACTTTTAGTTCACATTATTGCAAACCTTGAAGGTTCCTCTTACTACATTTTATCTCTTGCCAGTTATCCCACCTGGGAATTTTTTTTTTTTTCAATTTCATTATGTTAAAACCTCGTGGTTTTGTCCCGTAAGGTAAAACTTATTATTAATAAAAGTGCCTTCCCCTGCTCCTTCTAGCAATCTGGATAGGAGTGGGATTTCTTGTTCCTGTTTCTTAGGTTGCTGAGCTCCTGTGTTGTTCTCTTGGGCTGGGGGAGCAGGTTTGGGGCGTTTCGAGGCATTTTTCTAGGAAATGAAAACGCTACTCTTGTTCCAGTTTTGTGAACATCCTTCCCCAGCGTCTCAGATCAAGGCAGGCAGAGCTAAGGCTTTGAAGTATAATCCAGCAGGCAAAGTTATCTCTATCTTTATTTTTAGATATAGCGTGCATTTGTGTTTTAGGGTTTCCCAGGTCCTGTCTCTGATGCAGAGCTGAGATACAGAAATTGCTCATCTTAATCTTGGTCATTCAAAGCTCTCAAGTTGAAATAAAGGAATTTCCACTGATGAGGGGTTTTTTTTAGCATAACTTGAATCTTGATGTTAAAAATAGCATGCCTTCCATTTTACTTTAACAGTTGAACCTTGAGTTAATAGTAAATCCAAGTATTTAGGAAATAGTGCAAGTGTAGCTGCACCAGCTTTTAGTGGTTATTTCTACAACTGTACTCTAATGTACACGTGCAGTTAATTAAAATTTCTTGTTTACAGCTGAGCTTGCTTAGGAACAGCAATGCATTGAGGGCTGGTTTTGACAACTAAGAGGCAAAATCATCTACTTTTTGAAAAATGTAGTAGTGGAATATCTCAATGAGATGTTTTGTTCCAAGGTGTTGCTGTTACAGAAGTACAGGAAAGCTTGTGACCTTCTGTCTGAGCTACCTGTTGCTGGCTGTATTCTCCACAGGGCTGTTGAATAAGTCATTGTGTTCGCTTCTCTTTTTAGTTAAGGTACCAGAAAATAATTATCTCTCCCAGCTGCACCCTTGCAGCCTCCCAGGAGTGGTGGGTGAGCTAATGGAGCAGGCAGAGGTGTGCAGGGTTTCCTTCTGGGGTTTGGTGTAGTCCCAGGAGATGCTGCGTTTAGCCTTGAATGGCACCTTCACAGCTTGCTGGGGGATTTACTGCTGCCTCCTTAATCACTGAGATTTAAACACTCCCTTCTTGTCTGGAGGACTGCGTGCATAGAAACACTTTGGTTTCCTTCAAGTTAAGACATTTTTATTCTGTTTTGACAGTACAATTCTCTATGTAATATAAATGTTCATGTTAATTAGAAAACGTTGCGAAGAAATGGGTGTTTGTGAAGTAAATTTCTTCCTTCAGTTTGTAGTTGCAAAGGAAGCCTTGCTTCTGTCTTGCTTGATTTTTTTTTTTAATATAGATAAAAATTTGTTGTGAGACACTTAGCACAGTAAGTTCAGAAAGCTATGTGTAATGCCTGTTTTAACCCTCATAATTTAAATTAAAATAGGCTAGGTAAATTTGGTTTAATGTGGCATTACTATGGAAAAATTAAACTAGTTGGTTTCATGAATTTTAATTTAATTGCGTAACAGTGACTGGCATAGCTTCATGTATTTTTTTGTTGTTGTTTCTAGCAGGTTAAGACTATTTAAGATAAATATGAAAACTTAGAGTTGTCATAACCTTTTCTTTTTAATAAGAAAAATATAGTAATCCTAAGGACATAGCCATTTACTGAAATGATTTTATTGATTATCTTCTGAAATTAGAGTGTAATCACAGCACTGCTTTATTAGTGGAAAAAAACCTATAAGCACAGTGCAATGCTTAGGAAAATTATTTTTCCTTTAAATGAGAGGGAAAACTGAAAGGGGAAGGGCTCATTTAAGCACTTGGGGCTCTCAGGAAAGCTGGGAGCACTCAGTCCCAATCTACCACACAAACCCCAAGCCCATGTGCAGGTCAGGCAGAGCAGTGCCTTCTACACTTCTGAATATTTGACAGAACAGTTGCAGAGCTCAGTGTCAGTATATAAAAAAAAATAAGTTTTCTAATAGTTTGTCTCAATGTCTTCTGCAGCAAGCTTGTTATACAACTTTCTGGAAGATTTGCTTTAATGGGTTGGGGGGGGTGTTGTTAAATTTCTGTGTTGTGGGAAGCTACTGGATTTTCAGTTCTGGGTTTTGAAGTACACTAAAATAGATGCCTGGAAATTGGATGCAACCTTTTAATTTTGCTATGTCAAAATGATTAATGTTGTTTCGAAGTAGTTACTCAGAGGAACACATTCTGCTTATGCTGAACATTGTGGATAAAAATATGCTCTTGAACTTACACATAGGGCAGTTCAAAATCTGAAATGTAGCTGTTTTGCCTGTTAGTTTTTTGAACTGGAACTGTGTCACTCTTAATTTCCCCGAACTCCTGGGAACTTGGGATGCTCTGTGCTGCCTCCGTGTTGTGCTTTCACTTAATTGGACAGTCTTCACTTTATGTAATTGTATCTTATGCAATCAAATGTTTGCTTTCCTTATGTTTATCACCGAAGAACTTGGGAGCGTTCTGTTACCTTCAGTATCTTTTTTGACACTGTAAAATAAGGGGCAAGAAAAGAGTGAGAAAGATTGAGTTTAGTAAAACATTTCTGCGTTCTGTATTTTGTGCAGTCGTAGGGAGCTGGAAAAAACACTTTGAAATCATGTAGGCAGCATAATGTCTGACTTTTTTCCTCACAGTTTTATTCATACTGAATAAATTTTTGAAATGTGTTTTTTTTCTAGGATTAACTGGAGTCAACCAAGGCCTCTGTTTTCTTAACTGAAATTTATTATCAGGTTCCATACTGATAATGTCAGACAAGGAGAAAACAGTAATTTTTTTTTTTTGTTTAATTTTTTAATAGTATTGTTTGGGCACAGATTTTTTTTTTTTTTTTTACTGAATGCAAAGGTAAAATTACACATAGTTATATAGAAAAAGTAGAAATATTCTGTATATATTATTCCATACCAAAGAAAGTATGTTTCCATCCTGGATAATGCTGCAAACAGAAAAGGAAGTTTAGTGTTGGTTAGAAGGGCGAATATTGGGATCGTCTCTGTGTGATTCTGTGATATTGTTATAGAAATAGAATATGGATATTTTCAATAAACAATGAAGAAAAATCCCAGATGATATCCTGTGAGAAACTATGGGAAACACCAATTTATATAACTTATTTATAATTATTACTGAGAGGGGTGATCTGATAGGTTGTACTTCAGAAATTTGTTTTAACGCAGCTGAACGTGAGAGAGTCCCACAGGGGTCAGAGTTTAGATTGTGTCTGTAAAATTAGAAAGGGACTCAAAAATCAATTAGTTAAATTACCTTAGTATGGTTTGGGATGTTTTTGTGGCAAAAAGACAAATGCAGGCTTGGATGACTAAAAAAAGGGAGTGTGAAACATACATGATAAAAGGGACTTCGAAATCTGATAAGAGCGTTATTAGAAGAGTATATCCCGTGCTGGTGCCTTCATGAAGGATGTGGAATTATTGGGAAGAACTTAAAATTAAAAGGAAGGCCACAGGAGTTGTCCCAGGTCCAGAAGAGGGGTGTCCAGATGTGATTTCATGGCCATGTAGAGGCGATGCTGTGCAAGAAAGATACCTGAGGACGAGGGCAGACATGAGATTGACTTCCTTAGCATTAGAGATACTGTGTTTGAAATAATTTGCTGGGAATGAGGAAGTTTCATTTAAGAAATCTTAGGGGGAGGTACAGGTTTATTTTTAAACCATATTTCAATCCACCTTCTGAAGATTCAGCTTTCCTGGTGCAGGTGTGTGTGCTCAGGGTGCCCACTGTGGCCTTGGGAAGCACAAAGTCTGATGCATGTGCTGCAAATTCTTCCTTTTCATACCCTGAATGTTATTATGTATTTGCAATTCTATGTTGCTGTTGGAAGCCTTGAAACCTTTCAGCCCTGTATCTGCCCACAGGCATCAGAGAGGTGGGGGAGTGCGGGGGTTGACTTTTGGTTTTGGTTTTTTCCCTTAAGATAATTTGCTACTTGTTTTGTCACTGTTTTCACTTCCTCCTGAAGCATCAAAGATCGGGCAGGGTCTGAGGTGATGTCAGAAGATCCTCTTTTGGGCCAGACTGGTTGATTCTTAATCACTTGATGTAAAGTGAGTTGAAGAGCTTGAGATAAGAAACTTTTCATGAGGCTCTGCTAAGCTTGTTTCTATCTTCTCCTGCACAAGGCTTTCTTGACCTCCTTGGATAATTAGAGCAGACTTTCTGTAAGCAGTTCTCTGTCATTGCAGGAGTCCTGGATGCTCAATGTCATGTAATTTCAAATTGTAATCTTCAGAAAGAATTGTTTATTTGAAATTTCATCTCAACACTAAAGCGTATGGAGAAGCACGGTGGCTTATTGTGCACTGAAAGGCAGACTGAAGTATTCAGCTGTGCTTTCTGGCCTAAAATTCTTCAAAATACTTACCAAATATCTGTGTTTCCTGACTGTTCTGTGCTGTTTCAAACTGCTAGCCCAGGTAAAAGCTCTGGTTCTGAAATCTGTTCTGTAGAGGGAAAAAGTGAGGTGGCTGAGGAGGTGGCTGACTGGATTTTAGTGCTGCTCTTTGATTATGTGCTTTGAAAGAAACAGCAAAATTTCACCTTAGTGTGAGTAATTCACATCAGTATAGTTTGAGTGCATTAGTATCTCCTAATGAAACCAAATATAGTTGTCTTCAATTCCATTCATTCTGGACCTTATCTCTCCTTCTGATGTCTCACTTGTTGCCAAGCAACCTCAACTGTAGTTCTGCACATCCAGCAGCATTTAAAAAAAAAAAAAAAGTGAGTAGTCGTTGCTGAAAATAAGATGCCTTCTGATGACATGAATGAGGAGAGTTACGAGAGAAGGAAATGGGGAGTGGAAAGTTTGGAGCTGATGCTCTGAAAAAGCTAATAATATTTAGCACTTAAGTAGTGCTTTTTATTTTCCAAGCACTAATCAAGCAGTCGTAAGATTATTAAATAAAGACTGTTTTTTTCCTTTCAGTGAGTGATGCAGAATTATGTTTGTGCTTCCTAGAGCAGAGGGCAGGATTTAATCCCAGGAATGAAGGAGTTTAGTATATGTATTTCCTTCTCTGACCTGTATTGACTTCCCATGTTTCTGGTTGGACTGCAGATTATCTGGAAGGTTTGGAAAGATTTTTTTGTGTGTGTGTTTGCTGATACACAGCCAGCACTGTCTATTTATTTCATGCAGATGCACCTGCAGTGTGTTGGGTTTCATTAAAATGTTTTTCACCTGCAAGGCCTTCCAAACTAGAAGTATGAAAGATTGTGTGTAGGTCCTTTATTACTTGATAATGCTGTAATGCTTATGAAGCAATAAATAGAACTTATTTTTGTATTCAGTCTCCTATGTGAAATGTGATCTGAGAAGCAAACAAACCGCTGAATAGCAAAGGAGATCATAATGGAAGTGAAAGCTGATTTGGGAAAATGAATCTGGTTTTAGGTTGTTGAAAAGGAAAGCTTTGTGTTTCATGTAGACTGACCAAAGCAACAGTATTGAGGATACACTTAAGTTAGAAAGTATCTGAGTTAAGATCGCCATAATTTGAGTTCTTTTTAATTTAGGACACCATTACCAATGACTGCCTATAAAAAATGGTAATTTTAAATCCTTGAACTCCTAAAAAGTAGTGTGTAATTCTAATGTGGGGTTTTTAAAGCGGGTTCTGACACTGTGAACACCCACTTTCCCTGTCACAGTCTGCCTGGATTTACCAAATTGTGTGCCATTAAGAGACAGCAGAGAGCTGGGCTGTCCTACAAGTTCTGGTTTGGAGGACTGTTGGTCCCGGTCCCAGTTCAGTCCTTTCCTTCCCACTCATTTTTTTTTTTTCTTGGAGATAGTGGTCTTAAAAAAATCCTTATTCCATTTCTGAGAGAGGGTAGTAAAGAAGGGATGTGCTGCAAATGTGTTAGAAATGGAAATGTGTCAATTTATACACAAAGTAGGATGTGTTGTGAGTTACACCCTCCGTGTCTGTGGCACACAGATCCACGTGTTGGACATGCTCCACTGAGGCTTTTTACACACGTTTTTACATGCTCTGTGCTCAGCCTGTGGTTACACACTGCATCTCCACATGGGTGTTTTGACACTGCTGAGGATAAAATGAACGAAACGAAGCGGGATTATATAGGAGATGTTTGCTGTGTGATGCAGATAAACACAAAAACCCAGAGGCTCCGTGTGCGAATCCACAGCTTGTCCTTGCGAGGTGACTTCCTGCTCTCCTGCTTCTGCAGAGGGGAAGGTGTTTTATGGGTGGAGTGGTGCTTGGAGGTGTTACTAGCAGAACATACACATTTTGAATTAGTCTGTGTGTTCCTCTGCATCACAGACCCAAGTGAGTGCCTGCCTGAGTTGGTTTTGCTCTATGTGGGGGGTGGTGAATGAATCTCTAATTGCAGTTGCAGTGAATTTGAGTCAGCTGGTTGTTGCTTTTAATGTGAGGACTAGAAACAATACTAGATCATTCTAGATTTAAGGATAAATGGAATTAAGGAAGGCTTACAAAAGAACTATACTTGTAAATGGTTAAAACACAATGAAAAAACATCCCAGTGTTATGTAGTATTTTTACCACGTTCAACTTCTAAGGTTTATTTGTGTTGGACTAAAATTTCTTTTGACATTCTGCAACTAATAGAGGTAATTTAGAGATAGAAAAATAGTCTGTGTGTGTGTCTGTGTGTGTGATGTGTATACAAAAGCTGTTTGTAGTGGTGGTATTTTTATCCTCATCTTCTAAGAGAAAAAGACCAGTCCTAGCTCATGCTTTTTTTGTAATGCATAAAATACGTGGATTTTGGCAGCTACCTCTTGCCTCTAGGCTTGTAAGTAGGTTTGTCCCTGCAAGATGTGGGTAATTGCTATATGTGTGTATATATATATATGTGTGTGTGTGTGATGTATTAGTTGATGCACCAGTATTGCCATGTAAACTTAGCTGCCCTTATATATATGTGTATTCTCTGTAAATCTAGTTTTAAAAGGGTAAATATTATAAACTGGTTGCTCAAGAGCAGCACGCTATAAAAAAAGTAATAAGACCATCAGTAAAAGTGTTGGAGGTAGTAATAAAACTGCACTATAATCCTTCTACCAATTTATTGAACTCTAACTATAGTTATCTATGACAATTAATTGCTGCATATTGTACATTAACCCTTTGTAAGTAGCTGTATATGCAGTGATATTCAATATGGCTTCAGTGCCTTAAACTTTAGGTTTTCAAGCAAATGTCTCATCTAATTTGGTAATAGTTTGCTTGTTGTTTTTCTCTTTTTGTCCATCTTTCCTTTCAACAAAATAGGACACCCAGTTACTTTGGGGAGAGCATCTTTGTCCCAAAAATAAACATCCTTTTTGCAAAATGAAAGTAAACACATGACTTATTTTAGATTTTCATCAGTGCCTTTAAAAGTAATAATACTGCAAAAGGTGGTAAACATTTAAGCATTGCCATCTCTGCTCCATTGGAACTCACAACTCCTGTGCCCTACTGGGTGTCCAGGGGTGGTTTGGATTCCCAGAGCAGTTTCCATGTGCTGAATGTTCACCAAGAGCTGGGCTGTGTAAGCTCAGGAGTGCAGCTGTGAATACTCTGGCAAGTTGTGTAGCAGATGTATGATACTGTGAGGTGAAACTACGAAGCATAAAGCATTATTTCTCATTAAATGTAAGAAGTCACTCTTAGTCTGAGGTTTAAATTTTCTAAATTCAGTCTTCTAGAATTTAGAAAATTGTTTATATTTAAAATGTCCTAAAATTTCCTTAAACTGCTGAAGTGTGTTGGAAGTTGAGACTACAGCTTTTTTAATTCAGTTGTTTGTTGCCTTAGCCCAGGAGTTTCTATATATTTAGTAAGCGCCCCTGAATTCCAAGAAGATCTTTAAATGGCAAGCAATTATGTTTGAAGTTTGGATCTCATGATGTCAATACAGATATGTAGTAAAATATTCCAGGGTGTGGTGATACTTAATCATTAATGATTGAGACTTGGGGCATTTCCTGAATATTAATGCTGGATATGAATGCTGATTGCCTACGGTGAAATTATCACCCAGATACTTCTCCTCTCCCTGCTCGTTTTTTTAATTGATTGCTAATGCAGAAAGGATAAATGCAGAGCTAGGTCAAATATTTGAAATACTCTGTGAGGCACAGTGCTCAAGACAGAACACTTGCACTACCTTTGTGGATTTCATAATTATCATGTAGTGTGGAAATGGTTGTTTTATTTTTTTTTTCCCTCTAGTGACTTAATCTGTAGTTACACAGCTCAGGCTGTAAGTTGTCCACTGGGATTTCTTCCCTCAGAATCACTTGGTAGAATCCAGCATTGTCACAAGCTTCTGGTCTTGAATGATGGAGCTGATACAGAATTTTCTGTAATTGTGTAACTGCCACTAAGGGTAAACTGATACGATGCCACACCTTGGATGTACTTTAATACTTAATCTGCCCCTTAGGAAAGGATTGACTAGCTCATGTCAGTGCAGTGCTTTATAAAAAACTTACTCATGAAAACGTTTATGGCTAGGTTTACATGATTAATGTTTTTAGAGAAGTGTAGCCTTTTGCTGCCAACACCAACTGTTAATAACCTACTAAAATACATAACTTAAACATTTCATAAATGTGTTTGGAACACATAGCATGTGCCGTTGGTTATGTTGTGTTCTATAGGTATAAACTCCTGAAAGGTCCCTCTTAATTCCTGCACGAAAGTAGAGGAGGGGGTGCCTGTGAATATCTTTATGCTGGAGGTACATTGGTGTTGTTATCTGATTTCCAGGTAGTAAATTCATGGGGCATTTCTGCATATTGTTTTCATGTGTTGAAAATAGTCTCTTGTATCTGCTGGGAATAAACTTGGTTTATCTTTCTGTGAAACTTTCCACAGCGAAACAAGTTTTTCAATCCTGTATGTTAAACATTTGGAAGGAAAGCCTTGTTCCTCTTGTATGTCAGTGATTGATTGCTACAGCAGGGTCCATTCTCCCCTTTCTCCTCCCAGTAGCTGGGCAGTATGTTCTTACACCATGGCTAAGAAGCAGCTTCTCTTATTTAAATGAAAAAATGTTTCAAGTAGTTTGTTTTATGTATCTCATAAATAATATATTTTAGAATGTTTTAGATACTGATGATTCACCAAATTCCTTTAATCAAATCTGTGGTAGTAAGCACACATTTTCTGTAACATAGTGGCATCTGGTCTGCTGAAATTTCTAGGAAGAGAATTTCTAAGAATCAATGCAACACTAGTTTAGACCAGTGGTTTGTGTAGTCCAGTACTGTGTGTCAGAAATGGCACTTGAGGAGGATTAAGGAAAAAGTGTAAGTTTCACAGTGTTTCCTCTTCAAGTTCTGCCACTGCCACTTCAAGAACTCCAAGAGGCAAAATTCATAACAAGTTTTGAAGTTAAGTCACGTTCAGTATGTTTGTCTGTTTCTTTAAAAAGCCTAGCACTGGAATAATCTAAAAAATCCTCGTTTTCCTTTTGAAGTTTCAAGTTTTCCTTTGTTTCAAATAGAATACAAATCCATCAAATCAGTTGTACTGGCTGATTTAATACCTCTGCATTAGCTGGGTGCCACTGAGGTCGATGAGATTCACGTAGAACCAAGATATCTCCGGCTTCTCATGGCTTTTGCTGTGGTTTTGTTGAACCCAAGGTAGCATCTGGTTGGATCAATAATTGTGCCCAAGCAATACTGTTTAAGTAATTTGCAATGTTACACACACTCTCTGGAGATTATTTTCTTCCGCTGTGTATAAGTTTCTCATTCAAACAATATTATTAATATTTAAAGGGCCATATGTTGTGAAAGTAACTGGACAGTTTTGATGATGTGCTGTGTATTCTAACTGATGAGCTAAGTGTCAGCAAGTAATTTCTCACGTAAGTTTTGGCCTAACGTTCTCTTTCATTAAATGCTGTCAGCATGAACTGTGTCTTTTACTTTTTTGTTATCGTTTAGAAATGTCAGGTCAGGGCCAGGACATGATAATTGTGTCATTGTCACAGTTTGACTTAAATTACAACAGTATAACTTCCCTTTTATCAGGGGAAATGGAAATAAATGTGCTTATTCAGGTATAATTAATTTCTAATTTTAAGCTCAGTAAAAGGTCATTCTTCTTGCAGGTTGAGTTCAAATATATGTAGACGTTAAATACAGTGGAGTGAAAGTTTCTTCACATTGTGGCTTCCAGACTTCTTAATTAGAGCTGTTTGGAATTTTTCCTGTTAATTTATGTTGCATTAGGGAAGGCTCTGGTTTGGATCCAGAGTTTGTTTGTCCAAAACATCCGTGAACCATTTTGGTTCTAAATGGTTCCTTCCTGGTTAAATAAACTCCCTTGGGCTTTAAAGCTGGGGTTCCCTGGAAGTCCAGAGTCATGGTGGAGTGTGGCCTGAGAGTATTGTTCTCTTACTATGCATCTTATGTGCATAAGGGGAAGTATAATATCTAGGTATGGGAACTGTGTATTGTGTTCTCAGATTCATTTCTACAGCTCCTCTGTGTCGAAGGAAGATTTTTTTTTTTCCCCCTACTTAATCCAAAGCAAAATTTCAGAAGTAGCAGTAGAGAAACTTGTGTTTCTCTCGATAAATTGACTCCGGCTTTTCTGTAAATAGAGCTCTAGATGTCTAGAAAAAAAAATAGGTATTTTTGATGTCTTTTAGTTGACAGTGTCTTCTAAAGTCAGGCCAGCAAGGACATCAGGTAGATGCTGTTGCCTGAAACAATACTCCCTGACACTAGTTGAAGAATTTTGCTAATGGGTTTAATGTGGTGCTGACGGTGTCTGTGCTTGGAAGGAAGCGAGGGTATTTTTGTTGTTGTTGCCTGGTAATATTTGGTGTTTACTTACAAATACTTATATCATCTTCACTTCTGGTAGTGCAAAACTTTTAATAGCTGGAAAAGAAATTAAAATATCTTGTAACACATGAAATAAAATTATGGAAATCAATGTTGATACTTTAAAGGCAGCTATTGCCTGATATTAGTTGATGTCTGAGCTGCCAGAGGTAATTAGTACAAAAGCACCTGAGTTTGGGCTTGTTACCAGTGTGGTGCAGCCTTTGAGACCGATGGTTTTGGTATCAAGTTGCATTTGGAGAATTTCTTTACTCACAAATTTGATTCTTAGTGCTTTTGCCTTATGCTTCCTTTTTTCCAGTGTTGGCTTTGAAATTCAACGTGGTTCATCTCTTGTGTTGCAAGTTGGTTATAAACAATTTCTGTGTTACTTCTGGGCTGTTAAGAGAGTAACTTTGCTTGTCTGAGTGTATCAGGGTATTGGTGTGTAAATACACTGGAACTTTGCTGAGCATATGAGGAAAGTATGCTAACAGCTACAATTTTCATTTAGCTTTGCTGAGTTTAAAGTTTAATTTGGCTGTACATAGAGACTGCCTTTCTTAAGATCATAATTTATTCAAGTGATTTTTTCACTCGTTTTACTTTGGAGGGCTAAAACGGAGAAGACTTTTTCAGAACGTGAAATGGGCCAAAAACACTGGCAATTGCACAAGTAAGGTGCAATGGAAAACTTCTCCTCCTGTAATTTTACAGTTTCAGGAGACTTCAATGTCGTTTGTAACAATAGGGGATTCGAAAATATTAGAAAATAGATTTTAAAACTTACAGGAGAGTCTGTGCTTCCTTGACTTCTTTGTCTGAGACAATCATCACAGAACTTTCCTGTGAGCTCTGCAGGACACGTGAATACTTTGGTTGTTCACTTAACAGACATGAACTACACCTTTTTCTTTTTACATTGAGGGCAGCCATAACTTGATCTGAATGACCTTTGCTGTGACCAAACCAGTGTTACTGTACCTCAGAGCTTTAGGGTTGGAACATGCTAATGTAGAGGAGAAAGTTTAGTGTGTCCCTTCCAGCGATGTTCCAGGAGGTGCTAGAGCAGCTTTGGTGTCTGCAGAGGGCTCAGTGGCACCAGTGAAGGAGGAGACCTTTTGTAAGAAAAAGCAGGTCTTGGCTTAGACCAACAAGCTTTTTACTGCTGAAATCTTTTTTTAGGACGATGCTAAGACTTGTGCAAGATGTTCCCTGCTGGATTCCCTGTGGTGAGTCTTGTTTGGTGCCCACAGCAGCGTTGCTTTGTCGTAGCTGGTCTGAGCATGCCAGCTATGGGGGGCATTCAGTCCCTGTCTCGTGCCACCTTGAGATTTGGCACAGTCTTGTCTCAGTGAAAATTTAGTGGTAAAATCAGTGTTGATATGGGGAGAGGCAGAATAAACAGCAATGCAGTCAGGTTACTCGAGACTCTGGATGCAGAGTCTGATTTTCTGGTCCAAGTGTTCTTTCAGTGAAACTAACTCACACCGAATTTTGCTTGTTTTAGTTCTCGTCATCTTGTGTCATAGTATACTTGCTTCTCACTACATAGATATTAATAAGAAGTTGTGTGGCTGTGGCATTAACAAACCTTTATAAACATGAGGCTGGGTATTGATCTGTGAAGCTCCATGTGAGCAGTAATCAGGGGTGACAGAGCTGAGTGGTTTTTTTCTGGTGGATGTTGGTAGGTTGGTTCTGTTGAGGATTATCTGCTCACTGACACATGTGTCAGAGGTAAGGGAAGATCAATTAACAGTGATTGGGACTCTGGAAAAAAATATTTTAAAACCACTCTGAATAGGGAAGAAACTGCTCTGAATTCCAGTTTGGAACAGAATTGAGGTGTGTCTGTGTTTGAATGTAGAGTAACAGCTCCAATTAACCAGTGGATTGCTGGAAGCTGTGAGGACACCCTGAAGCTCACAAGATAAAGTGCATTCCTTGTTCTAAAGATGGCACAATGTGGCAAAAGCACTGGACGTATTAATGTGAAATAAAGACAACCTTAGCTGAGTGTTGTGTGTGATGCTGGGGATTTCACTCAGAGACAAGTACAGTAGGTTTTTTGGAAGCAGGTCTGTGGTGGTTTTTTTTCGTTTTGGGTTGCTTTTGGCTGATATGCTGCTTTAACCTCCTCAACATCTTTTTGGAGAAAAGCTTAATTCTGTTATAGTTACTCTGAATTGCCTTTTGCAGACACAGTCACTTTGCCTCCTTTCCCTTATCAACAAGGATTCCAAGCTTGTGCTCACACAGTACTGCTGTGGTAGATGTGCACAAGCGAAGTAGAAATACTAGAAGTCAAGGATAAACTCATTTTTTGTACAAAAATAACTGTAAAACACTCTGTTGTGATAACTTACAAAGCTTTTCAAGTTAGAAACTGTCAAAGTTATTACTAAAACTGTGAACAGTAGTAGCACTGCAAACTTTGTTTCTAGATGCGCTGTTTTAATAAACTGACAATTCTGGCAAAAAGTGGAAACTCTGCAGTAACACAGTTTCAAAGCTTTTTTTTTTTTTCTTTTTAATTGTGTTTATTGGAATTTTTAAGTTCCCTGGTAGTGTACTTCATTTGCTATAAAATCCATGTCACAAGTAGTAGTATATAATTCCCTTGCTGCAGAATGCATAGTCCACACAGAAGATATTTGTTTTTGTGTTCTTTCTGCTTCTTGTTTACCCACAAATAAAAAAACCCAAACAAACAAACAAAAAAACAAGAAGAAAATATCTGTAGGGGATTTTTCAAATTGTTCCTTTCTTCCCTTTTTTAGAAAATTATTTTCTGAAACTTGGTCACATGTTGTGGAGCCATAGTCAGATAAAACAAGATCAGGAATTTTCTAGTGAGTGGTTTAGGGATGGAGTAAGTCACTGTTGATTTACAGAGGCTCTCCTAGCCAAAAATTTGCAGAGCAGGTGTGGGGTTTTGTTTCTTTTTTCCCATCTTTCTGTACAAAAGAGGCGTGTGCACAGCTTTGAATATCCAAAATAAATCTTAGAGAGGAATTACTGCACTGTTAAGCCTGTTGCAGTTGGACATGTATGACACAAGTAGGAAAGGCTGTAGTACTGATGTTTGCAAACTGCAACCAGTAGCATGTTATTTAAGAGTGTAACTGGTAGCTAAGTTTTTGGTGTGCTTGACTAATTCCCCTGTTTCAAATGATGGGCAGAGGTGACTCCTGTAGCACAGAGCTGTCAGAGAAGAAGAAGGGCACAGTAAAAATTGCTGGACATCTTGTACATGAGAACCCTCATCATATTTTATCCTCGAAGGCTGTGGAAGAGCTTACATCTCTTGAGTTTACATAAGCAGAGCTGGGTTCAACTTATGGTAAATTTTGTTTTCAAAGCATTTGTAACTTAATTGGTCAGTGGGAGAATGCTGTATTTTCTCCATGTAACATAGGCCATGCAGCATTCTTAAAGGTTCTGGGCGTTCTGGCCCCCATCCATCACAGTACTTAAACCATGAGTAGCCCTATTAAAGTTGATAGAATTACTCATATGCTTAAAATTAAACATGTGCTTAAGTGCTTTGATGGATTAGAGCCAAAGTTGTCAGCACCTTGCTTTGTTGTGTGCTGCATTTCACCTGCCTCTCCGTGCCCTGGCCTGGGTCTTCAAGGGACACGTTCTCAGATTTGCTCATTCCAGTATTTAGCTACTCTGTGTCCTGAAATTGCAGTTTATGTGCACAGCCATAGCAAATTCATACACAGTCTGGAAGTATAAATACACAGCTACAACTCTTGAAATCTGTCAGGCCTTGACAAATTTCACAGGATTTTTGTCTGGCTATTTCAGAAGAAACTTTATGCAAAGTCTTTACATGGAAACATGATATCTATAATGTTTTTTCAGAAAACTCTCTTTCTACTGAAATCTGTATTTTAATAAAGAGTGCAATGGAAATAACCATTTAGGTATGACAGCACATTCTTAAGAATTACTGTGAACTTGAACTTCCCCAAAGCTGAGATCAGTAGGGGCTGTTCTAGTTTCTGCTAATAATGCTGAGTCTGTAAGCATTTAGGCAATTTTTAAGGCTCGTGAGCAAAGTTGCATATATATGACAGCTCTATCTTTGAATGTAACTGTGGAAATCTTCCTTGATTCAGACTTTGTCCATGGTAAAAATTCTGGATTTAATGGCTGTGAAGAAAAGACTTGATTCAGTGAAAGCAGTTCAGCACTGTCAGAAAGTGTGGTGAACAAAACATTTAATGTTAATATCTCTCTGAAATCTTGAATTTCAGTGACAGCTGCATAGTTTAGTAAACATTTCCTTTGTTCCTGTCCAAATAGTTTCCCCTGGTTTTTGGGTGCTGAATGTCTACATCCCCTGCTCAACTGCTTTCCTATTCAGATTGTCATTCTGAACTTACGAGCTACCAATGCTAAATCCTACAGCATTTATAAAATGTTAAGGGTTTGGGTCATTGAGAGTTTAATGGAATGTTTTAGAAGTACCAGGGGAAAAATGGTGAAATACGTTAGATAATTGCTTTTTATTTGGGTGAGGCGAAAAACTTTGCCTTTTGTCACTGCTAGAGGCAACCACCTTCCAGCTCGTGTGTCTACCATATCACATACCAGAAGTGTTTCAGATGATAACAGAGATCATAGCCACTAAAAAAAAAAACCAAGGCGTTTTCAGGACCAACCATTTTCCACCTGTCTTCCCTACTGCATTGCATCCTGCTTTGGCTGGACTGTGTTTACACTTACTTGGCATCCAGTGTTCCAGCCATTTTTATTTTAGGGCTTCTTTCCATTTGATATTGGCACTTAGCCAGCTGTGTACTTTTTCAGCTTAAAGTAGCACTGAGGTCATCAGCCATTATAGGAGCTATTCCTCTCATTCTTGTGCACAAACCCCTGAAGAGCTCTGGGATGTGATTGCTTTCTTTTCAAAAGCTTCATACCCAATCCTGGCTGGAGAAGTTTCTGGAATGCAGGCATTTACAAAACAGTTTTAGAGCAAATGACACTTGTAGGACTCTCATCAAATCGATGTTTCGAAGGTTAGACAGAAGTGCTTTGAGAGTGAGAACTAAGGTGAGACCAGGAGCCTCCCTAACGCTGCTGTTACCTGGCTGTGTTTGAAAGCAGAGGATGAAGTGATGAACAGCACAGCAAATGGCCCAGATGGAGCAGCAGGTGCTGTTGATCCACGTGTGTGCAGTGCCTGGGCTCTACATACTCACACAATGGTGTTTTTTCTGGGCACGTAGAGATCGAGGAGAGCCCAAGAGGCTGGTTCTGCTCTGAGGGATGGCTGTACAAGCAGACAGAGGGGAGCAACAGAGGGGACATCCCTAGAGGTGTCTTGTGCTGTATTTCGGTGCTTCTGCACAGTTGGGCGGAAGTGTTTAAAAAATGTGATGGGCAATGGACGTTTCCTTTATTCTGTGCTGATAATGGCTACATTCACAATACTTGAATAAATAATTAAAAAGGTCTCTGTGCTTCCTGACAGCAGTTTGATTGTCTCAAAGTAGTGGATTGTGCAAGGCAAGATGATTCAGCAATTTGACTTGAGTTCTCCCGTTCCTGCCGGTTCTGAGGTGTCCTTCCGGACCAGAGAGGAATCACAGTGTCCTCTGAACACTCTGCAGCCTTGTTAATTATTGTATCGAGTGTCTAGAGAGAATGCTAAACTTCTGAGGACACCTTCTATGGCAATATGCTTTAATTACCTGTACTGAGAGCAAGAAAATGACACCGGTGTGTTCCCCTCTGAATGTCTGGGGAGCTACAGGCCAGGTTTGCAATTTACAAAGGTGTTTAATTGCACAGCAGGAACTAAAGGGCCTTTGTCAAGCTCATGCATCACAGAGCTCTTTGTGAACAATTCTATTTTCATCCCTTACCTAAACTATTGCTAGTTAATTAGTTGAGGTAAATGGAGCAGGATAAGCAGAATTATGCTTCTTAATATTGTGTCTGTGATGGTCTCTTTGTGCCACTAACAGGTATAAAGGGACTGTAAACCAGTTAAACTGGTTTTATGTAGGAATTTGCCGAGCTGAAGGGGAGCCTGGAGGTGGCTTGGAGCCAGAATAGCATCTCTGTGCCACATCCACCTGGGCAGGTGGTATGACCAGGGTGCCACGTGCCTGCTGCCTGAGTCCTGGAACTTCATCAGGATCAAAGTCTGCCCACAACCAGTCTTTGCATCAGAATATCCATAGAGGCAGAATAAAGTTACCCTTTAACCTTTGCACTTTGGGTGTCGAAGGGAGCAGAGATAAAATAAGCCTAAAAATGGAGTTTATTAGGTTTATATTCAGGGATGCCTTTTTTTAGAGTTTAATATAATTTCATAGTGGTACCGTTCCCAAAGATAAGAAGCAAGTCACACCCTAGCCCCTAATGCTGCAGTGTAAATAATGATCAAAAATAATAAAGATTTCTGCTTTCACAGAGCTGTGATGTGGTTTTTTTTAATCAACACTTCAGTAATTTGTGCTTCTTGACTTTTAACTTGGAGAATGGTTCTGTCATTCCATTAATGGATGGTATCTCTTTGTGCTTATATTTCTTAAGTTCATGTTTTTATGGCTACATAGTAAGATGTGCATGTAACTCATGGAGATAAATATTGCAATGTATTAAAACAAGCAATGGTAAAGCAACTGACTGTGCTTTTCACAGTCTTTTTTAAAAGGGAACTTGTGGAAAGCCTTTTTGCATTGTCTACTCAATACATTGCATCACATATTGTGTGAGAAAGTGATTATGCTTCAGGGGATAATTGAACTAAGTTCCTGAATAATTTAGGTCACAATTAGATCTGTCCAACATAATCAGTTTTTAACTGTGTCTTTAATTCAAAGTATATCATGACGAAATTATTCAGCCTGTTGGGTTTTTCTTTTTTCCAAAAGGTGTTACTTATTTAAAGAGAAAGCAAATAGTTTATCCTCATAGGTGTTCTCTTTGTAATATTATTTCCTGTCGCAGTAAACCATGTTTGGATGGTACAATTTGGTGATAGCCAGAATTTCAGAGAAATAAACCCAAGAATCTTCAAGGTGAAGTAGGTGTTGGGGTGGGGGAAAGGTGGTGTAGGAGGAACAGCATAGTGGTAGGAAGGGGAAACTGCTCTGCAGGAAGGGTCTGGTGCTTCCAGGAGATGCTCAATGCCTGTATGGTCAGAGTTACCAGCACACACTGACTGTAAAGTGCTTTAGGGTGCATTGTGTCAGCTTCCTGTGCCTTGGGTACCGTTTCATTTTACCAGGTGCCAACCAAGAACAAAGTATTAACATGGTTAGAAAATGTCTTTCAGCTCCACCGCAAGTGAGCACCCAAGTAAATCCTATTTCCTGTTATAAGCAGTACAGAGTTATTGCTGTGGAGCTGCTGTGAGGCAGCTCCTGCCCCATGGCACTGCGAGGGTTTGTCCTTTTTGGGCTTGAACAAACCAGAACAATCTCTTTGAAGCTGGCAGAATGACTGAGGTGCCTCAGCGGTGTGACACAAATGGCGTTGAGTTTGCAGAAGATGCGTAGTGGGTTTTGCTATTGCATTTTAGTAGTTTTGTCTGTAAAATTGGTACTTGGTCATAGGTCTAAGATGAATTATTTCAGCTTCACTCTGAATACTCTAGGCAACTATTTTCCCCCGTTTTCAAGTGCCTCTAACTTGGCCTCTGCCCTGTTTGCTGTTCTAGCTGTTATATTTCGAGGTAATTGCCATGTTCTGTTAGAAATAACCCAGGCTAAACCGAATTTATCTTTTAGTTGAATTGTAAAGTACTGCAGGATTTTTGTAATGTGGATTGCTAGCAAAACCTTAATTGAATTTCCTTGCTCGTGGTCTTGTGTCTGAAGATCTTGACTGCACAGCTCTGTTTCTCTGAGGTGGATTGGCAGGTAGTGCTCTTAGCTTCCATAAGGTTCAGTAAATAAATTTTAATGCAGGTTTTATGGAATATTTATTAAATCCATCAGCATGTTTCACTGCATCAAAGACACCGTATTTAGATGAATAGGCATGTTTAAATCCCACGTGCCTGTGAAGTGCATGACTGCCTGTCAAAGAACTGAATTGTGTTTTAAAACAAAATTGATCTATTAAGTTTTCATTGGCTGTCAGTGTGTAATTGATGAGCTTCTGAAGGTGAGCAGAAAGGGACAGCCCGTGGCTGCTTCCCTGGGCATTCACATTTGTTAGCAGTACCTGAAAGCAGGGATATGCACCTGTGTGAAACACAACAATGTCATTTTCTACCATAAAAAGTCAGAGGCAAATGAATTGCTTTGTAAGATTTTGATTCTGGCTCTTCCACTTGCAAATTGACTCATTAACTGCAGAGCTTTGCCTGGGGAAGGGAAGCCTTGCCCTGCTGCAGTTGTTATGTCAGCAGGTTCAGGAGTCAGCGAAGTTTGACTGCTTCAGAAGTAAAGGTAATTTATGCATTACACCAATCCCTGAAGGTGATAGAGGCTGGGCTTGTAAAAGGAGACAAAGGCTCTGTATTAACACTGTGTGACTACATTTTAATATGCCCTGTTAAAATAGTCTATATATTCTCCAGAACTGCAGAACTTTCCAAGGTTTCTTAACTTGTCAGCACTGACCAAAAATGCAAATTTCTTTGCTTTTAGGAATTAGATTAATGGCATAAAGGTATCCCATCATCCCTGTCCATCTGTGTCTACCCCCAGTTCTTTAACATGTTTTTTTTCTGACCATTCATTTCAGAACCCTTTTTAAAAATTATTTTCCTGCCTGTGAGATGCAGAAGGATTCAGGGTGAACTGAATCCTTATCCTCTGGAATGTTCTTTTTAAACTTTAAGTATTTTTTGCAAGTAATGGTTACTCATATTATCTGTAAAGTAAACCAGAAATGCACATTAAAATTAAATTAGTTTGCTTTCTGATAATCTGGTTTTTAATGTGTTCTTTGCATAAGATTTGATAAAGTCTGGGTAAAAATGTTGTCTTTTTAATAGTAAAGCTTAACCACAGGTGAAGTTCTTTACTAAATACTGATTAGGTTGGTTTTCAAGGAATATTTGATTTTTCTGACCTTTGATGTCATTCTAATTTAATGTTACTTGAATTAAAATGTCATCTTTTTTTATAGTGCCTAAAATAGACTTTATTAGTTTTCCTGAAAGCTGTGTGCAGCTTTGCTTTGGCCCATTTAAATATTGAAAACAGCAGGATTTGAGATTTTTCTTCTAATCCTCAACTAATAGAGTTTAATGCTTTGTTTGGCCTACCTTGCACAGCCTAAGCAAAAGTTTTAAACAAGATTAAAAATAGGACCTTATTAACCCATGACATCTAAAGATGCAGAACAGGCCTGTGGCAACATCAGTCATTCCTTAGCCAGGAGAGCATTGGTGCTATCCCCAAACTCCTCAGGGTGTTCCAGAGGAAAACATTTTAACAGCCCAGCTTTTTCTCTTCTGTAGTTTTGTGCCAGCACCTGGGAATAAGGAATTAAAAAGGAAAGAATCTAAGTTGAATAGTCATTCTTTGTGGTTGTGGAGAATAAAAGTTTGAGTACTTCTGGAAATTTGAGGTGCAACCTGGCTGGGATTTATTTAAGAAAAAAAAAAAAAGAACAGTTTGGCAGAGCAAAGGGATGTTGCTTTTGTGTACTGTACCTCATTAGTCCCTGAGTAAAATGAATGTCACCTTTTTGGGGTTTTTTTGGTGAGAAGTGTTAGAGTTATTTGTAAGCTGCTGTTGGCTGGGTGATTGATGAACATGCTGAGTTCCAGAAGAATAAAGTGTCTCATTGTCATGGAAAGTTTATGCCTAGTAAACATTACAAAACACAAAACGCTGTGATACATTCACTGCTGTGTAATAAGATTCCTTGTTTACTGGGCAGGCTATAGGGCCATGGCAACAACACCAGAAATAGGAACTATGAGTATCCTCGTTGTAAAGATGATGATGGTTATCGAGCAGTTTGTTAATTGCTGCAGGTTAACGTTGCTCCACATTCATTATCACTTAGTAGTGAGAGGATCAGCCAAGAGGTGTAAATGTGGAAGTTTGACTGAAATCTCTAATTAAAATAATGAGGTTTATTGTATGGCATGGGAGAGTCAGGTCAGTGTGCACCTCATTGATGCTTTGAGACAATTAATAGGAAGTGTTCCAGGGAGTAGAGAATAACGAGAGTTTGCTCAAAACCGATGCAGACTTCCTAAACTTCTCTTTTTCTAGTGATATTCCAAACCAAAGCAAAAAGAGTGATGACTCCTTAAAAATACTGGTATCTTGCTTGGCTTTCAGCGTATCACTTGCCCTTTTGATCTTAACAGGGCAGAATCTGGATACATCTTCATTAAGTTCAAGATCCAGCTGAAATTTGGAGGCAGAATAAAGCCAGACAAATTGCTTACACTGTCGTTGATAAACACTTCCTGCTTTCATACCGTTATTTACATATTTTTAATAATTAAACATGATTTTTAAAAACTGAAAGCAGATGGTGGTTTTGTAAGCATATGTGCACTACTGAAAAATAGGATATTTGTGCACCCTAAGTCTTGGTTGTGGAATGGAGAGTTTGTCAAGACCTGGGGCAGTAGAAGGCATTGCAGTTAGGAAGGAAAAGGGTGAAAAGCCCTCAGTTTTTCCTCTCTTACCCTGTTTAATTTATTTTTCTGAATTTGGTGCTTTTGGCCTTTCTTGGCTCACTGCCTTGTTCTCATCAGTGGTGCCGAATCTCTAAAGCAAAAAACTGGTAATCTTCAGGAATAAGGCGGTCTGTGGGTAGGTAAAGAAATCTGGGAAAACACAGAATTTTCATCTGATTATTGATCATTCAGTTCTCCTGCATCCAGCTTCACTGACCTTCCTGTCCCTGCCCCAAACTTCTGAGGACACGTGGTCAGTGAGGAGCTGATGTTTTGGGATAATCACATTTGTGCTTGTTGGAGTTGTGCTGCTGATTAGGACGTGTTCCCTACCCAGCAAAGTCATCCTGATCGAGATGATTCGGTGCTGCTGTTTGCTTCCCCTCTGCAAGAGCAGCACTTGCATTGCAGCCGTGCTCTCACAACTGGGGAATGTCCAACCAGATCCTCCACACCTCTGGCTAAAAGGCAGAATAACGTGGGGCTGGCATGGTGCTGTTTTCCTTGACTCTGTCTTTTATAAAAGTAGCCTTAATTTTTCATTTGATAGCCAAAATTCCCACCACTCCTGGATGTCTGTCTGCCTTGTTATTGGAGTAATTTTTTTTTTCCTGCTGTTCTTCTGCATTCTTGATTGGTGAATAAGCTTTCAGTTTCATTTTGGTTTTTGACTGTGAGTAATTATAGAAAGGAAAAAGTGATAAAAAGCATTTGCAATATGCTTACTGAATTAACTCCATAAAATGAGGTTTTCAAGCTGGAGTCTGTAAGCTGAAAGTCTTGAGTTACTATCTTTAAAAGGGTAGGAAAAGGAAATGCTTTTGGTACTTCATAGTCTCTGGGACACTGTGCTGGAAAATGTTAGTTAAAAAAAAAAATTAAATGTTGATAAAAATATTCCATAATCAAAGAGTCCCGTAAAAGCAGTTCAATGAAGATTAAAAGGTCACTTAGACAGTTTAGCTGGCTTTTTTTAGTAATTACATGGCTAACTTGGTTTACCTCAAAGTAGTGATTTTATGCTGTGTACAGCAAGAAATTAATAATTTGAAAAATTTTATCATAGTGCTTTGCAATTAGGTTACAGTTTACAGGCTCAATGCTAGTAATACTTTTAGGTGCTAATTCCTGGCTATACCAAATGTTTGATCATGCATTTAATTTGATTGCACTACTTAGCATTGAAATTACCTGGTGTCAGATTTGACACAAAATGTCCAGCCTGTTGGGCTCATTAGCGTTCCTGCAGTTAATCCCAAATGATAGTGCTCATTCCAAGTGGTTTTCTAGCCTACTCCTCTGTTTGTAGTCAAGAGGTAATTTTGTATACTTGGTTAACCCCTTGCTGGTTATGTTTCACATCCAGACTGTTTGGATGTCTTGTGTCAGGTTGAGTTCTCTGCTCTGGCTTGTTCTGCTAAGGCATCATTTTTGTGCTTTACTTTTTTATGCTTTGAGGTTCGTTGGTCTCCTTTCATTTGTTTCTACTTTTAGTAACTCACCCTTTTTTCCTTTCTGTTTGTTTCCAGTGTATACTTTCCTAAAGAACTTTCACGTGTGTCTTAGTATTTCGCATTCAGGTGAATCAAAATCTGTTTGATTCTGTAGAACGTCTTAGTCCCAGTTTTAAGACTGTAGTAAGTTTCTATTAAAGCATAATTAGACGCCGATTTTTGGATGCAAATAGATGTTACTGCTTAAAATAGATGCAAATAGATTTTACTGCTTAAATAGAAAAATTTTGAGATATTTAATTGAGCCTATCTACAAAAGTCTTCAGACAATACAGATTTTAGAAAATACAGTTTCGATAAAATATTTTTCAAGTTCATGTTTTGTTTTAAAAAAGTATTCTGCTTTTGTGGCTTACAAATTTAATGATGTATCTTTTTTATTACAGGGAGAAGAAAATGAAAATTCAAGATATTAAAAACAATATTAAAGAAGCTATAGAGGTAAACTTATGAGCTATTGTTTTTAACTGTTCCAAGTGGCTATTTAGACACACTCTGCAATATTTTACTTGTGTTTCTTTGCAGACAATAGTTACAGCAATGGGTAATTTGGCACCTCCAGTGGAACTAGCCAATCCAGAGAACCAGTTTCGAATCGACTACATCTTAAATTTAGCAAACCAGATAGACTTCGATTTCCCTCCGGTGAGTAATTCACAGTGGCTGCAGCCATGCCTTTTTGCAGATGATTGTATTTCACTGCCCTGTAGTAAATATTTCCCCAGAACAGCGAGCTGCTCTCTGGGAATTACTGCAGTAGGTGCCTTTGGTGAGTGCTAATCGAGTTTACAGCAGCACAGCCAGAATATTCCAGCTGATCCTTCAGGAACATGGAGACCTTTGTCTGCTTTTTGTGCTCTGGTGAAATAATCAGCCACAGAGTCAAGATGGACAGTGCTGGACGTAAAGTTTGGATGTCGTTGGGAATTGCCCTGCCCAAAATGAGTGGAGATACACACAGCACTCTGTTGATGATTAGCTGGCGTTTAATGATGCTCATTTCTCTCTTCTGGAAGAACAGTGGATTTTTCTTGCTGATTCAGGCTCTGTATCAGCCAGGCTTTCTGCAGAGGCTCCACACACACGTCCTTGCCCCAGCCCTCCCAGTCCTGGTTAATCATTCGAGGTGCCAGCAGTCCCAGAGTAAATGCAGAAAGGATAATTATTTGGTTGATGATACAACTTTGTGCCCACTCACGGTGATTAATTTCTCCTGTATCTCAACCAGACTTGTAGCAGAAGCCCGTGAAAATACAGTTTGCAAACACTGAACACTTAAAACACTGAGAAGATATTTTTGTTAATTGCCATGAAGTGCCTTTCACTTGCAGTAATGCAGGAGTGTTTCAAAACTCCTATTTCTCTCTCTGTGTGCTGTTCCAGGGGGCTGAGGGGAGGAATTACGATGATGTGTCAAAAATCATGATCTATTTACACCAGAGTTTTGTGTCCAGCAGTAGTCAGTCCCAGATGCTTGAAATGAAAGTGCAAGTGCAAATAATAGTAAGATATTGGATAGTTTGCATCACATCAAGGTATTTGTAATTCTTGATTTGTAAACAATTTTGAACAAGCTGGTCTGTGAGACCAGCGACAGTTACATTTTCCAAATGTTGCTGCTTCTAGGAATTTTTCTGCTTTGGTCAGTCTTTATCAAAAGAAAAATAACCAACTAAACAAACCCACATGCTTTTTGCACATGGCAGAAGTCAGGTGACATTAGCAATTAATTGGAAATACTGCACTGTAAGCTTCAAATCAGATCATTTTCTATGTTAACAGGCACAGGCAGGTTGAGGGGAGATATATGATTCTAGCACATAAAATGTAGTAATTGTCACTTTGTCTTAAAGCATCATAAATTCGAGTTTTTGAGATTTTTTTTAACTTCACACCTCCTTAATTTAGACATTTATCAGTGTTACTCACAGAAATACTTGATACCTTCATGGATGATCTCTCCTGCTGAGGGCACAGAAAAAATTATGGTTTGAAGATAGTTTTAGGAGAATATTTGAGAGAGAAGACGGTGGTTCCTTGCTCCACCCTCTGTGCTCCTGAACTGGCTATGTGCCCACAGCTCTCCTGCTGCCATTGTTTGTGCTAGTTCAGGCTGTGATCTGTAACAATGCTGCAACAAGTTCCTGTGACCTACCTCGAACTGAAATACTGGATTTTCCTTGTCTCTTCTATCTCAGAGGGTTTTTTTTTCTTCCATTCATTTGGAGTGCAGTGATTTCTTTTAATTTTTCCCCTTTTTTTCACTGAAAGCAAGGTGTAATTGTGTGATTTACAAGGTCCATAAATAATTCTGAATTCAGTGAAGAGTCTTGGAGGTGTTGAATGACACACAGCTTCAGGAATAACAGTGCTCCATAAAACTCGTTTTTCTTCTCTGAGCAAAGGTATTGTCTTAAATTTTTAAGCCCTGAGTCTACAAAGGTTTAGGCGTGTGCATAACTTTGACTAGTGGCTTACTTCATTGGCATGATTAACTATTTCATATGTAAATGTTTGTAGGGTTGAGGTTTTAAACTGGATATGCATTAGCCACAGATGTTGAAGGACTACTGTTGGCTCTTTCTGCCCTTGGTGATTATATAAGTTACTATGTCTCTGATTTCTGAGTGTGTCTGAATTTGGGTTGTAGTCCTTTGGTACCAGGAAAACTGAACCTGCATTTTTTAATTGCATGATTCAAATCAAGTTAAGGTCTGGAGTGTCCCTAGATGCCGACTCTCAGTGCATAGTGTCAGAAATCACAGTCCTTGAGTACCGCTCGAGGTCATCATCTTCTGTGTGTGAAGGAGGAGTTGAAATGAATTTTAAAGTAGAGGCAAAATCTGTGTTTATAATTCCCTGTGAAACAGGTGGAGCTAGAATGCAGGTTTCCTAACAGCAAGGTTCAGTGTAATGTGAAAAGCAGAAGAAAGTCAAGAAAAATGTGGGAGCTTTACAGTGGGATGCTAATACTGGGATCTGGCTCTACATGTAAATTAGGATTCAAAGAGTAACTTTTGTATTCTGATATTCTAATTCTTTTCTTAGTCTGGGTCTCCATCTGTTTGCTTTGCAGTTTTTGACTTAGAGGAAATGTGTGTCATTTGTGTAGACCATATTGTTTTGAATTAAAAAAACCTTAAAAAAAACAACAGCTTGAGTTAAAAATAATGTTGATACAGTGTAATGCTAGGTTAAACATCCCCTTTAAAGCTGAAAATTTAGTATGTTGGAGATCTATTAATTCAGCACAGTTGGTATTAAGAAATTATATTTCTTGAATGCAAGTAGTAGCATATGGAGGGAGGAAAAACATAGTCCTGACTGAAGAGAATTCTGTCCACATAATTGTGCTGGGGTTTTAAAATACTGCAATTTTTAGTAGATCAGATCTGTAGTTGAGGCTCCTAAGTGGCATTTCCATCATTACTGTCCTTTGATGCATTTAGCTTAGCACACAACGTTTTGTGTGTGTTTTCAGTGTCAAAACACAACCTCATAAGTAGTTTCAATAATTCAAATTAGCTGCATATCTGTCTCAAATGTCAGGTGATGTTGGGTTAGCTGCGTTACAAAAGTGGTATTTTTATTCCTGTTCTGCATACCAGACAGTGGTTAGGATATTTTGTCCATCCCCAGGACCAACTAGAATAGTGGCCTTCTCATCCCTTTCTTTTTACGCTTACTTTAAGAAGAGGGAAGGAAATGTTCCTGTTCTGTCAACATTTCACACTCCATGATCAACCAAATTGAACCAAGCAACCAAACCTATTTACTTTGGGTCACAGTCCATTTATAATTCTCTGGTTTTAATGAAATATTCAAAATAGCTGAGCAGGATTTACAGCTGCCTATTTTTAATTGATCTGGACTCAGCTGAGGAAGCTGTCTCTTGAAAGTACCGTATTAAATTCAGAAAAATGGTATTCAGAAAGTCATAGAATCAGAATATTAGCTATTGAAAGGCAAAATACCAGAGGAATGGCTCCAGCCTATGGCTCTCAGGGTTGAAGATGTTTAGAAGAGATGCCAATGTTGTCTGCAGGTCTCTTGGTTCCAGTTTAAGTTTTATTACACTGCTGCATTGTAGTTATTTTGAATCCCCCACTACCACTGCTGCTGAATGGTTTTATTATGGTTTCTGAGTGGTGTCCTTGAGCTTTACCACACTCTGGCTTCAGCCTCAAAGGCAGCTCAGCATCCCCTGTGCCCACAGCCAACCCTTCCCTCCGCTCCACACCGGGATGTGCCACCCTCACTGGGCCAAAAAAACCTCCACTGGGTCCCTGGTGTAAATCAGACCATTGAACCACCCCAGGTTAAAAATAACCCTGGTAACCCTTACTCCTTCTCTCTTCTATTTTGGGGAGATTATTTTTAACAGGGATCAGTTTTGAGGGCTGATTTACAACCTGGCCCGTGGGCAGTGTGGTACAAAGGAGGTGGTGCACAGTGAGATCCCTTAACCTGCAGCAGGGTCAGAACGGGGGTTTGGAGTCCCTAAAATGGTTTTGACACCAAAATCTTCACGAAGGTAACAAGATAATAGAGTCTCAGTGAGAAAAGATGTGAGCTGGGATCTCTCTGTTGCCAGAAGTGTTCCTTAATTATGTAGGCAACAGAACAAAATTATCTGTCCCTGTAGATAACCACCCTGATGGGTATAATGATAGATATATTATTATTCCTGTCTAAATACATCATGGGAGAAGAAGAGAGCTGTTCTAGTTTGACAGCATCACTAGCTTTATAAAGTAATGACAAACATATTCACTGCAATGGGGGACATTTCCTGTGGGGATATCTCAAATGTCACAGATTTTGGGGTGTGAAAGTAGGCAAAGCATTTTCTTGGGTGAGGATACTTGTGGGAAGCTGGGAAAGATTGGAGACAGTTCCTGGTTTCTTGGGTGTCTGGACAATATTGTGTGCAGTGTGGATACTTAACCACAGAGAGAAGATTTGGGCCTCCAGCTTTTTCTCGTCCAGGTTCTCTTTATGATTTTGAGCACGACACCTCAATTTCCTGTTTACCTTATTTTAGTGCCCTCTATCTTGTTATGTGTAAAAGGGTGATAAATACGTATCTTTGAGATGCATCTTGGGGTGCAGAATTAGTAGAAAATGTGGATATGTAAAGTATTTTTGCCTCAAGAATGTTAATGTTCAGAGAAAGGAGTGGGAAGTCTTACAGACAGTATCAGTGATGTGGTGCTAGATCTTCTGAAATAATCCTTACTTACTCTTTTTTAAATCTCTATTATCTTATCTGCACAGAGCAGCTCCCTCTAAATGGACTTCCAGATAATCCAATTGAGTTTACCTGATCAGAGTTTAAAAGGAACTTATGTAAAGCTGGTTTTCCTATCCTTTAATAGCAGAATAAATTCTTGAATACAGATTAATTAAAGAGTTCTTTTGAAGCCTTCTTTTAGTATAGGGTCTGTCAGACAGGCAGCCACTTGATTTCATTTCTGTTTCTCATCATTGAAACGTGTATAACTACTAATGATTTGCAAATTAATCTCCTGAAATCTCTGATTTTTGTCTACATGGATAAATGCCTGATAGGAATGTTTTATGTGTGACTAGCAATATCTAGCAAATTTTTTTAGTGCTAATGTATTTATTGGAAGTGATTTTTTAAAAATTTCAGCCCTTTGAATTCTGCAGTGCTTTCACTGAGGTGTTCACATAATTCTGTTGAAATCCCACAAAGAATTTCCTTAAATTGCAGCCCAGGACTTGAGACAGTGGGCATTATATACATGTCTTTTCTGTAGTCCAGTTGCTTTTGTAGTACAAAAACCCCTCACCCTATATTTTGCTTTATTATTATAAATTTATTTGATTAGTATTTGTACTGAAAGCGAATGCTTTATTCTGAATTTGTATTTTTATCCAGTAAATTCCCACCATACCAGGCCATATTTAAGGTTCAGAAGTTCACGTGACTTAATTTCTCTTGATACATCTTCTTTGTTTTCCTCAGAGCAATCTTAAAGAACAAGAACAGATTAATTCAATTTATGTTGAAATAGAAGAGCTGTCAGCTGAATTAAACAGGAAATAGGCATAATTTAATATAGAAATTCTTAAGCATTTTCTGGTTTTAATCACAGTAAGAGACTATCACAAAATATTGGTGTATGCATAGATGAAATAAAATTATACCTGTGAGCCTCCCTGGTATTAAAGTGGATCCAGCCACAGCCCTGTTGTGGTCAGGGTTTTCAGCTGGTCTTTGGAGAGTACACGACATTTCTTCAGTGTTCCAGTAAAATTTAAGAATTTTTTTAAGCTCCCAGGAAACGGGGTATCTTTTTACTCTTAAAAAGAAATCCCAACAACTAAACAGAACTTTAAATTAATTTATTGTAAGTGTATTTGAGCTTCATTTTTTCGTGTAGACTTTATTGTGAGCCTGTGAACACTTCTATGAGTACAGATGCTGCTTCTTCAGAAAGATTGTAAGAGGGTTAGTGAGCTGTCCTTGGGATTTGTCTGAATGTAGAACGAGGAGAACTGTTTTATTTTACACCCTTTTCTGTTGGTGGAAGTTTCTGGCAAAAAGAGGCTTTTTGTTTCCACCCTGGAAGGAGGCAGCAGAGTTTAGTGTGGTCCCAGGTGTTTGTTCCTGGCACCATGTGAGGTAATAAGGTCATTTGATTTGACTGTTCAAGCTTACTATATATTCATTAAACAAAAAGCAGCTAAATGATGTAGTATGAAAGACATTTTCCAAACCCTGATTTAAGGCTCAAAGGAAATTTCTCAGAGTTTTATTAAACTTTCCTTCTTAGCCTGAAGTCTCCAAAAATAGCTGATGGTTGAACTGCCTCTATCACCGATCTAAACTACCCTGAGAGAGCTGGAATGGGTAGAAGACTTCTTGGTGCCTTTTATGCTATCAGGAGGTTTGATCCATTAATGAATTGTCTCTTTCTATGTATGATACACTTTGAAGAAGCAGAGGAGCACTGATTATTTGGTTTAAATTGCAGAGGAGTCTTGACGAAATGGGCAGCAGCTTGTTACTCTCACCCAAAGTGAGTTTTCCTCCCTAATAAAGGGAGGAGCTGTGTTCTGGTATCAACAGATGAAGTTTCTGTGGTGATTAAACTTCTTGTGAAAGTAGAAATAAAAGAGAAATGGGTTGATAGTACATTAGTGAGGACTTCTAACTGAAGGCACATTGTAGCTTATGGGTAGGGATTTGTGTGTTGGCACATTTCTCAAATGCTGTGGTGTTTTGAAACTCTTAACAAAGGGGAATAATGTGAGTTCAAACTTGACAGAAATTTCTTTAATAGAATTCCCTTCCCATTGGCCAATCCTTGCAGTCACATCCAGTTTAATTTGCACTACTAGAAGTTACCAAGCAGACACACAGAATATTTCAGCATCATTCTTCTTTTCCAAGCATGAAAAACTGCTGATAATGAGACTGAATCCTTGCTGAAAATATTTCTGACTCAGTTATGGGAAGTGCTGAGTGCACTGGCCTCTCCCAAAGAGTTTTGTATTCAGCTCTGGACACATGCCAGTAACTGGAGAATATCTTCAGCTATTTGTAGGTATGCGTTTCCTTTGTGATATCATCAGCGTATTTGCCCTAAAATAGCAAGCAATAATTAACACTTGTTCACACCATTAGGAATGCAGATGTTTCCCTGTTCAAGTAAGTGCCTTATTAAACTGTCTGATTTGACATATTTAACACATTCTGGTATCCCTGCCCAAACCTGGGGAGAATGAAGAGATTGCCATGAGTTCCCTTCTCTGAGTGCCCTTACAGTCAGTAGCGATCACTTGATTCTGGCTACGAGCAGTGAGAAATAATTCGGTTTGTTGGGTACTTACTTATCCTGGAAGGAGAAAATCAGCTGGTGCAGTTTGTCTTGGAATGCTCTGTGCTGCCCTGCCATCCCGTGACCTTGCCTTGTTGCAATGCCTGCCTTGTGGAATGCAGCAGAACTGCCTGGCTCTCAGGAAAGGAAAGTTGGTGCTCCCCCCGGCAGAGTAGGTCTGTAAGGAGGTTTGAAATCAGTGGTCGGTGCTACTTCTAAAAGCTGAACACGTTGGGAAGGAAATGTCCTCCAGGAGACAGTTTTACAGTTAGAAGCTGGTTTGGTTTGACCTTTAATGAGTAGGTTGGTAAGTTGGTGACCTATTTAAAACTCTTATTATGAAATGTGCAGCTCCATGGGACAGTGAACTTTGCCCAGGAATTGAATCCCACTTTTAACCACAACATTGTGTAATGGCTGTACACACCTTTTAGGAGGTAAGGTTTTTTTCAATGGCATTGACTTTTGCTGGAATTAGTAAATAAGCTGTTCTGCTGAAGGATCCACCCTATATTATATTTTACAAAGAAAAGGTAATGTTGCATGTCCATGCTAAGTTTCTTGTGAATGTGGTGTCACAGTGGCAAGGACTGTACCAATGTTTTTCTCTGCCAACATCCTAATGCCTATAAAACATTGCTTCATAAACATTTTTTTTAAAGTCTCTTGAGTATTTATATATCTGGGGGGAACAAAGCATTGTAGACAGTATGTCCAGTTATATTCTTTCATTTTCTACTAATACTTTATCCTTTTAGAATGCTTTTTGAAAGCAGATCTTGGTTCCTTTATTTTTTCCCAGGCCTGGAGTTTGTCTCTTGAGGATTATTTTTTTTAACAACCAAAGCAGTCAACCCCCAAGTGCTTTAACACTTTCTGTAGTTTGACTTTAAGCAAAACCACTGTTTATGTGCTGCCATCTATTCAACTTGCTGAAATTTTCCAATATAAGTAGGTTTTAAACTTGATTAGACTCTGCATTGCCCCCTTGTAATCCAGAATTGTGTCAGCAGGATCTTTCTGGAACAATGAACAGTTTTCTAAGCATCCCCTCGACATTTCCACTGAGGGTTTTTTTCCTCTGGAGGTCTACAGAGATTCCTGTAAGTGAATACAAGTAATTTACAAATGTTGCCTATTGACTCATTGGATTGGGAAGCTTTCAGCAGGTGGAGAAACTGTCACCTCATAAATAAAACATTAATAATGAAAAATCATTTCTCATAAATGCAGCTTTCTAACCGTTGTGGCCATAGGGTATCATGAGAGGTGAGGTTTTCTCATCAGCAGCAAGTCGTGGTCCTTGATCCTCCAGTTGTCTAAGCAAGACCAGGGAAGGTTTAGCCTGACAGAGGATTTTCTCAGGGTTTTTTATAGTTCCTCAGAAGTGGAGCCTGTTCTTGGGGGTTGTGCCCGGAATTCAAACTATGCCCCTGCCCAGCCTGAGCAGATTCAGTCAGGCCCTGTTTGTTCTCTTCAGATCTGTGTTACATTGACATTCCTTTCCCTGAGTGTTCTCCTCAAGGATTTCTCCCTCTTTAGGGTTATGTTAACGCTTTGGGACTTGTAAAGTCTGCTCTGGTAGTGAATAAATGCTCCAATCCTGACATAAAGCTTAGGAGGAATTCACTCCTCACCTTCCCTGGTGGTGCCATCCTGTCACCACTTCTGTTGACTTTTGTTGCTTTACACAGCTTCAGCTGTACTTTAAACAGGATCTTGGGTGTGTGTAGTGAACCTGCAGCATTTTCCTTTTTTTAATGGAAAATGACATAATTTGAAATTTTTTTTTCTATTTTTAATATGCATAAGGCAAGAATGGATAATATGATCCTACACTGCAAATACTGTGGATCGTTTGGAACCTAACATACAAATTCTGTTTGTTGTGGAATGTCACCTCAAGCCAAATTGTTATTTAGTATTATTTGTTTATTTTAGCTGTTTTGTTAGGAGTTCCATTTTCTAGTGCAAGAAAAACCTGTGTTGATGCTGCTGTAGAGTCTGTTACATTAGAATGTGCCAGCAAATGAATCAGTGTTGTGGAAACAAGAACCAGACATGTAAGGACTAGTTTTTTGGCTATTTCTTTTCAGGAAATTTTCCTGCTACTTTTGGTTAATTTGTTTCCTTACTCATTATTTTTAGAGCTCTCATACAAATTATACCTATTTAACTTAAAAAAAAAAAAAATAAAACAACCCTGTTGCTAACTTGATTTTTCTAGTGGCCTCTGAAGCCCCTGTTTTACCTAAATACATAACAAATCTTGTGGTTTCACTTGCCTTCACTGAGAGTAGCCCCAGGCTACATTCCATGACTCAAATGGGATGCTGAGGATTTCTTGTGTTATTCTTTTTCTTAAATATTATTTCAGAGCTGTGGTTAGTGTAGGTGTACTGGGGAGGAGGGAGAATCTGGCTTTTTGCAACCAGCTACTATGTCTTAATTCTAAAATCAGTCACTGCAGTAAGAAGGCTTCTAATAAAGCAGGAGATGAACTCTGCAAGCCTGGTTCTGGCTTTGCTTGGGTGAGCAACCTTCCTGGTTCACAGCTGTGTAAGGTGGCTCAGCATTAGTCCCAGCACGTGTGAAGATGTGTCTGATGTGGCCTAAAGACAAGAGGTTTTGTATCAATGAAAGGCCTTCGTATTTGACCATCACAAGTCACGTAGTTCACTTTTTAAAACACAATTAATACAAACAAACAACAAAAAAGGACTAAAAGTAACAGCAAAAACCCATCCCAAAGAAACCCCACTGTGTCTTAGGATAATAACCTATTACTCTTCAGTTGTTGTAGATCCTGATTTTGAAACCCCAATAAAAAGTTCAAAGAATGTGGAATTAAATTCTTTTTCCATCCCACATGGACAGTTAATAATCGTGCTGAGAAGATTGCTTAAGTATTGCTGGTTATAGTTCAGATTAGGAGGACAGGCATAAAGGCAGTTTTAAATATTTTATTCCTAATTTGGCCTAACAAGGCACAAACACTGATCTTTATCCCGTTATTGTAATTCACATATTTTCTTAGAAGTGAAAACTGCCCTTAGAACACAGGGAGGACTCTCTTAAACAATATGTAACTGTTCTGGTAAACTAAACCCTGGGCTTTCTATTATCAATGTGTTTATGCTGGGGCCAGGAACTGGTTTTATTTTTCATCCCATTTTAAGATCTGATTGCAGAAACTACTCCAAATGTAAGGCATTATGGAGTTTAAAAGGTCTTTGAAGGAAGACCTTTTAATCAGCTTTCTGTCAGCTCTCTGCCAAAGTGTCATAGTTGTAGTGAGAAACAGTAATGAGGAAGAATTTTTCTGGCAGATTTTTACTGTGCTGTGACTTTTCTTATTAAAGCACTGCCTTTTTTCACTTTATATCTACATTTGTAGGTGATGAAGAATGTTTTACTGCATTTTCTGTAAACTTACCTTTGCTAAATTATTTGTCCATTTGAATCAGCTGCTGTTTCGGCAAAAAAAATCTTGTGCAGTTGCTGATTCCATTTTTCAGTTTCCCAGCTTTGCAGCAATAAGTCGAGTGAGCCACAGGATGTTCTGTATTGGACAATTGTTACTTCTAAAAATAAATATAGAAACACTCCCCAAAACGGGTTTGATTCAAATACAGTGAGATTGCAGATAATTCCTCCTCTCTTCTTTACTCTATCTTCCTTCTCCTTTTTGCTTTGGAAAGATACTTTCCTCACTGTGCTCTGATACAGTTGAAGGTGACTGACAGTCCCCCAACTGCCAAGAAATTGGAAATTTTCTAAAATTAAAGTATCCAATGAACATCATTCCATCATTGGGAGACAGAAAACTGAGGACTGAAATTAAGATGTTGTTTCATCTTTTTATTTCTTTTAATAGCAAAAGCAAATGGTCACGCAATCTACAAATACTGAAAGTCAAAGAGAATTATCTTACCTACTTTGGAAAGAAATTTACCTGGTCTTTTTGTTCATGAGCAGTTCATAAAAACAGGGAACAAACTGAAATCTAATGCCATATAAAAACGTCATAATCTCTTTAAAAGAAATCAGAACAGAATTTAGGTGTGTGTTTTGTGTTGACTCTCATTTTTGTGTATGTGCAGCTAGTGAATACTTAATAACAATAAAAAGACAATCAAATTTGCATCTGATGGGCTGTTTTCATCACTGGAATTTACAGTATGCATCTTGTACCTGCCAAGAAGAGGGTGCTCGGAAAAACTAAATTTCCTGTAAGATGCCCTTATGCATCTTTAAGATGCAATTTAAAGGATTTACTGTTCTGCTGCAGTTCAGGTGTTAGTTAATGTTCTGGTAGGAATGTGAATTTTTTTTAAAACTGTTTTCAAAGTGAAACTTTGGAATGTGTCCTCTTTCTTTGTACTACTGTGATAGTAAAGGAATGTGAGAGACTGATATCCCAAGAGATGGAGGAACCTTGAAGCAGTACCATGGCTATTGGAAAATAACACATTCTTCTTCTTTGAACTAATTCTGCTGTAAAGAAATGGGGTGGGGAGAGATAGAATATATGCAACAACTGTTTTAAAGGTCTTGTGCTGGTCTGGATTTAAAAAAAAAAATTATTTGCTACTTAAAATCAGAATGAAAGTATTTTGCCCAAAACACTTCAAAGCTCTGAGAGATAGCCAAGGCACACCCATGGTTGTTGATAAGAGGAATGCCCACAGTGGTGTCTGTGTGCATTTTAGTCACCAGGCTGCTTCTGTTCTTTCTAAGTCTATTCAGAGTTCTTAGACTGATGGCCAGAACTTCAATCCCATGTTGCACACACGCTGTTGGAGCCAAAGTGCATCTTTCATATGCAAAATGAAAGGGCTTTTGCTTGTGTTGTTAACTTGTGTTGCAGGTTCAACAAAACTGAAGGGTTGCATTTTTGGCTGTCTGCTTTCATATCTTGGGTTGCGGTTTTTAAGGCTGAGACAAAACCTGATCTAGCCTTGTATCACTGTCTTTCTTCTGTAGTTCAATGTCTTTTTATACTGTAAAAGAATAAATGTACAAAAGTGGTACAGAGCTAAGTGAGATACAGATGTCTGTATAGTCCCTGAAGAGCCTCACTAACTTGCAAAGTCATGTAAAGCTGAATTATCATTATCATTCATGTAGGAATTATAGAGAAGTAGCGTTTCGTTGAAGAAAAAAAAAATCATGACAGCCACATAAATGTAAAATACAGTGACACCATGAGTTGAAAACAAATGTTACGAAATAGCACTGATCATTAAAAATGCCAATGAAATTGTCATTAATGAGACATTAATCTTTCTTACAGTAGGTGGTTGGATTCAGTCAGGGATTGAGGAGCAGTTCTTTAAGTGTTGCAGAATGTGGAAGTCAAACCTAGAGAGCCAACTGGACTTGTAGTGAGGTTCCAAAGTGTGGTTAAAGATCTTTGTTGAATGTGCTCCATTTCCTGCTCGTTCCAAAATGAAGTGGTACGTTACTCTTGGACGACTCTCCTCATCTCTAACCTGTTTCCTAACACTGTTTTCCCATTTCAGGAGTTCTATGAACACACAAAAACGCTTTGGCAGGATGAAGGTGTGAAAGCCTGCTACGAGAGATCCAACGAGTACCAGCTGATTGACTGTGCACAGTAGTGAGTATTGCTCCATTCCACTGCACGTGGCTTTGTGACTGAGGGCAGTGACACTGCTTTGATGTCCTGCTGCTTGCTTTCCCTTGTGCCTGGAAAAGGCATGTGTGGTGCATAATGAGTTCTTGGTAATGAGCTGTTCAGAGAGGTGGGACAAACTGGTGTTCACGTAGACAATATCTCCACTGAAAAGCTTGCTGGTGCTTCCAGAAGGTCTTTCAAAAGGCTGTCCCCTTAATGAGGGGCAATTTATTGTCTCCAAGGCCAAATTTCCTGCCTCTTCCACTTGGCCCCGTCCTTTCCAGGTGCCAGCTTCAGGTGCTGCAGCATGTTTCAGTAAGTTGGAGAGAATGTGGGTGTGAAATAAACCCGTTTGTCACTTTGGTTTCTAGTGCAGTTTATTTAACTGGGAACAAAGACATGGGAGCAGCAATCATGGGAAGCAGCCTGTGATCAGTCACCAGAGTTCTGCCTGTGTGCCTTCATGCACATATCTGAGAAAGTCATTCTCCTCTGGTATTTATACTGCTGGGGTAATTAGTATTGTCTTGAGAGTCTGCTGCATGTTTGCAGTTATTTATCACATCCAGCAATATACTGTGGTTCAGGATTTTTTATGGCAAGGTGCTCGAGTTAATTGTGACCATTCCTGGTACTTCTGGTGAGCATACTCAAAAACTGCAGGACTTAAATTTGAAATATTAATGCTTAAAACTGTTCTTTGTTAGTTTCTCTCTACTTCTTTTGGAGAAGCTGAAATAAGGTTTAATGGTCAAGAAAATGAAGGTTTCTCGTTTCATACGATGATGGCAACTGCAGTTTGTCTAATACTGCATCTCTTAAAGAACATCTGATGAAATAAAATCTGTAAGGTTCTTCTTTTGTTTGTTTGTTTAGGTAGACTTAAAGGTAAATCAACAATTAGCTCTGTTTGAAAAGAGACAAGAGAGATAATTTTACTATGCCTTGCACAGCTCCAGGTCTGTAGGAGCCTCTTTGAAGTTTTGCCATTGTTTCCAGAGTGAATTTGTTTGATGTGTAACGATGTCTTTTGCATTAGGTGACTAATGTTTGATCATTTGGCATGGAGCTTTTTGCAAGTTCAGTTGCTACAAAACAAAAAAGTACTAAGATTTTCGTTTTCAGACAAGCATCCAGTAAATTTTGTGTTTCTAGTGTGAAGTTGATAGAAATGAGGAGGAGCTGGGTTTGTTTCTGTTTAGTGTTTGTTCACAGTCAGCTTCTGTGCTGGAAAGAAGGAAATATTGTTGAGCACTAAGAGGGTTTTGTGTTGCTTTTTTTCTGCCCTGAATGCACAGAAGAAAGCTAAAATTCTTATCATCCCTGGACATTGACTTTTCCGTGGATCAGCAGGGGAGGTGGCCCTCATGATGGCTTTACTGTCCTGCTCCATCTAGTGGAACACTTAATTCTACATCATGGGCTGTGGAGCCAAAAATAAACTTTGAACATTGCTGACAAATTAGATTTTTTTTTTTCCCTAAAGAAAATAAAGTAAAAATTGCTGTCTCCTTCTAAAAATACTTAATAATTCTAGTATTTATTCAGTGTGATAGTGAAGTATATAACACTATAGTCTTGCAGAAGGAGCTTTCTGATTGTTAATTTTGGTAGGTTTTGTCCTTTCTGGCGTTTTGGACCATGCAGTGGTGTTGTTTTTAATAACAGAATATGCATAGTAGGAGTTTTTTAATGGCAAAATGTTTGCTTGGAGCTTAATGTCATTTTGAAATGCTGAACTTGTTTTTATCACATAAAATTTTCAAGGGACGTAACAAAAATTGCTTCCTATAAAATCTGACTTGATTGATACCTTTAAATTAACCTGGTGAGCATATGCTAACAAAAATGTGGCAAAAGCAAAATACAAAATGTATCTGAGATTTGTTAAAGGAGGGCTGTTTCAATATGAATAATGTGCAAGTTACTGCTGTTAATGCTAATAGAAGTAAAAAGAGAATATTCAGCAAACTGTATTGGGGTTGTCAGTTCTTTCAGAGAGGTATTTTGGGTTCTGAACACTTATCCCCTTTTGAAGTCCCCATTTAAAACAAGAAAGTCATACTGGAAATGGGAGATGGAGAAGAGGCTTTTCTCCTTCAAGATCAATCTGGCTTCCAAAAATCCTTTCTTGCTCTTGAAATTTGCATAAATTCTTGAATATTGATGGATTATTTGCTCTGTGAATTGCCTTAAAATTTTAAACAGTGTTTCTTGTTCACAAAAATTAACTCTTTAGAGTTGTTTGTAAAAAAAACGTAATTTTTTTCAGCTGTGATTTTTTGAAGGGTGAATTGCTTAGTGTACAGTTTGTCTTGGTATATGCTTATTTAACAGTTTGAGTTTTTTAAAAATGGAGGTTTTTTTCACTGTTGTGACACAGTTTTATATAGGAAGCTTTGCAAGAACGTTCTGCTGAATGTTTAAAAATCAGTTTTGCCTGCCTTTTAGCAATTCTACTTTCCATGGATAAAAGCTGATTGTCCATGAAGACAATCTGTAGTCCAGGAGAAGGGCTTTCCAAGATTCAGGGCTGGAGAATGTGGAAAAGAAAGATGTTGAGAAGATGGCAGCTTAAACTTCTGCAGAGTTTGTGCTGAGGAAAGACAGGAATTTGCTGGTAGGTCAGGAGCTCTTCTGCATGGACAGAGTGTGAGAGAAAAGCCACTTTTTGCTGTGTGTTCATTCCCAAGAAAGCGGGAAGAAATGTAATTCTCAAATGTTTTGTCTCCATAAGTGCAATGCAGTGCAGGGATTTAGAGTCTGGAAATGGCATTTTTCGCCTATTCTGGAGCAGTAACTTCAGATGCACAATGCTTCCTTCTGAATCTCTACAATTTTCACTGTCTTCCCATAAGAAGTGATATTAATACACACTCTTATTGTTGCTCCACCGAGTCTCTGGTCGTGTTGACTCAGAAAAGATTGCTTTACCAAAAGCCACAGGTAGTGTCCTGGCTTCCCATTTCGCTGCCGTTGTGATCTTTGGAGGTGTGAAGCTGGGAGGCCTGGCCAGTAACCTCATCTGCTGGAGAGCCCTTCTGGTATCCTGCCCTGTATCCTCAAGCTCACTGGCTAAAGGAGAATGTCACTTCGGAGGAACCCTGTTCATTTTGAAAGAGTAGCTGCCTCTGCTCGTCATGAGCTTTACTGTACTTCCTGCCGAGGCATTTCTTACAGTCTTGAGAGGCAGAGAAAGGAAAGAAGGCTTGTTTCCCTTTTCTTAACTGGCCTTACTAAGAAATCAGTTTCAATTCTGCTTTTAGAACAGCGTGGTCTGTGACATTGTCACCGGTTTCTCTCTGTATTTCAGCGGTGAGGAGGGAGCTTTATCTACGGCGAGACCAAATTTCACTGCTCTTGCATCTTGCAGGGATGCACACAGAGTGTTTGTATGCAGCTGCCACGTGATCCCGCTCTTGGCTAATAATAAACAGAAGAACACAGAAGTGTCTAGAATACAGAAAATCCCAAACGGCGTTAAATTATTTACCATCCTTCATATGTCTTCCTTGAAGGCACAGGATCACATTTTATTTAGAATATATTGCTTATTATTAAAAATATAGGAGCCGTTTCCACTGTGATGTGCCAAAACCTGTTTGTCAAATCTGTCTTCTGTCAAATACAAACAAACACGATCCCTTTGAAGCGCTGTTGTTGCCAATACTTCTGCCTCAGGTTTCATTTGAGCAGCTCTGATTTTAAAGACTCCCAAATACCCAGCAGAGCAGTCAGAATAAGCAGGATCTCTCCCCTAGGACTGTGCCATCTGTGGTGTGAGGACATGAATGGTGCCCACACTGTCCTGGCAGGTCTCGCCCAAAGCCTGTGGATGGCCTGAAGAAACTTGCTTTGATGTCAGGAACCTCTGATGAACTATTCAGCAAATCAAAAGCAAACCCTGGGTATTACATGAGCCTTTTTGTGGTTTTTCTAGAGTTGCTAATATTAGTCTGTGCCCACAGACCCCTGAATCTTTGCTTTAGTTAGCCTTGGCCGCTCATTTGATTTTGTGCTTCATTTTACTCCACGCTTTCCCTGCGAATCTCCTCGCTGGCGCTTCCTGGTTTTGGCTGGGGTGGAAAAGGAAATAATGTGAGAGACAGTGTTTGCAGCCCATTTCACACCCTGCGATGTCAGGAAGGGCTGGAAGCAGCACGAGGAGCCCATTCTCACGCTATTTCCTGCCGCCCGCTCCTCTCCTGCGCTGCCATTTCGGGGAAGGAGAAGGCGCGGGGAGGAGGCTCTGGAGGTGCAGAGTCACGTTTCTGGAACTCCAGCACCAGCAGAGCCTCTCTGGTACCTTGAAACTGTGCCAGGCTCCTCCAGAAGGGTTTTATGAGGAGTATTTTTTAAGATGTTTGTTTTTAAAATACTTATCAAAGAAAGGCAGGGAGTGCAGCTATTAGCCGACTGCTGTGCGGGCCTGTGGAAGGATCAGCATGTGTGGACACACAGGCTTTTTAATTTCTAATGTTGTGAATTCTTTATATTTTTATTAAGATTTATGATGTGTTTTATTTCTGGATTTGCAGACTTGCAGAGAGCAGCTAAGAGCCCCCATCTCAGCACTTAATGATTTTCTTCCATGTTGATTTCTCTTCATGACAAGGTTTCCTTCATGGAACATGTAGTAAAGTGTGTTTGCTCAAAGTCTCAGCTTTTTAAATAGTGCCTGATTTATCAGGAGTACTACTGTTAGTCTGGTTTCTTATCCATATTATTTATTGGTTTTTTTTCCTTTTACTTTCTTTCCGTTTGATGTGATTTAGACAGAGTGGTTTCTCTTGTCTCCAGCTCCTCTGTCTACTCACATTCAACAGGACAGGAATTTCTCTGGCCTGTATTCCTGGCATACATGAGCTTCTTATGGACAGTAACAAATATATTATTAAACATTCCCCTGAGGAAGAGTAATATTCCTGTCCCCTTTCGCTGGTCTAAAACTGATGAGCTTGCCTACTGCTGGTGTGAATTCCTTGGCAAGCCAAGGAGTAGACCCAAATCATCCAGCTCCTAATTTTTGGTCTTGATTACAAAACCCATGTTACTCTATTCCAGAGTGCTTAGAGATAACTGAATTAGGGTCTTTCCCCTGCTTATCTTCAGCCCTGGGGGAATAGAAGATCGTGTTTTAAACAAGGCTGAATTTCAGTGTAAGAAAATACAGCCCAGGCTATACATTTTCTGCAGTCCAGAGGGGTATTAGGTGTGTGATGGGGAGCACAGTAACTCCTGTCTTTGCATGACTTCAGTGAAGTCACTACCAACAACACAAGTCCAGGTATCTGATCACTGAATTATACCCAACTCCTCCACGTGTGTGCCCTCTCTTACTGACTGTCAATAGCAGGGATGTGCCTGCTGGCAAGTGCTCTGAAAACCAGATTACCTAAATTTAGCCAATAAATGGATTATGAATCCAGCACATGTTCCCACTCTTGTCACAGCTAATCATAAATTCATAATTTCAAGCTACACTCAACCCCAGATAAACTCCTCTGTCTTCAGAATAAATTACATCCCAGTATGGAGCAAGATAAACCAAAAGATGTCCTGGAATTGGTTGCTCGAGTGTTGTGAATTAGGTGCTCCAATAAGGAAGATACCAAGTTGATGGGCCATAATGGCAGAAAGACCTTTACAGGTCCAAAATGTGAGTAATTGAAGAAGTCATACCACAGCCTTTTGAGGTCTTTGTGGTGCCCACTGCATCATCCTGAATTATTGTCAAGGGGTTTAACTGTTTGCTCCAGGAATCTGATTTCTGCCTCCACTTTCACTTCCAGCCCCCTGGACTCACTGCCTTCATTCATCTGCTGCTTTTATTTCTCCTCTGTTCCACACATCTCTGAATGTGCCAGTTCCTTTCTGGCCTTTGGCTGCAGATGCAACTTCCTTTCCCTGCCTGGCTGTAAATATTGGGGATTTGCCTTCAGCTGGAGGCAGGGCTGACCTGGTTGAAGAGCATGAAAAAGCTGGGTTGGAACTTCTTCCCCAATTTCTTGACACAGTCCTGTGTCCAAATACTCAGGCTTTGGCTTTTAGTTTAAATGCATCACTTGCTAATGCCTGCAAGGGTTAAGGATAAACTCTAGTGTTCATGGATGCCTGATTCAGTAGAAATGGATGTTTCCTATTTGCTTTCATGTGTGAATGGATTTGCTCTCAAAACAGCTATTTCTTTGTTTCAGACAAAATTCACATGCAGAACATTTGCTCAGGTTAGGCTTGCACTGGATCAAGAGTATTTTTCAAAGTTTGGCATGAATGTTAGCATTTTATTTAAATAACATTTGTCCTCAAACTAGTATTTTATGAGATCATAAGCAGGCACCCAACATGATTTGGTCAGTAGATTGCTGTGCTCCTCTAACTGATAAGTTTCATTTTGAATGTCAGAAGAACATCAGGAGAGTGTCATGAAGGCAGGGTTAGATAACAAACTTACTGACATTTCAGTTATCTGGAGGAGAATACTGAGTGGAGTCCAAGGTGTCGTTTGCTCAGGACGTATCTCCACTAATATTTTATTTTAGGAGTCTGCTTTGAAACCAAAGTTGTTATTACCAAAGAATGTAAATGTGTAAGTAACTGTGCTGTATAAACCCAAGAGTGATGCATCTTCAGAAGATAATTCTGTACTGAAAGTATTTGGCTGCAGTCCTGAATTCTGCAGACAAAGTTCTTTAGCCAGATTTCTTGATGGGTGGCCTATACCCATAATGTTAATTAACAGAGTCAAAAATAATTCAGTAAAGAGAAGAACAGATTCCTTGTTACTCGTGGTAAAAATGGCAAATCGTGTTGTTTGATAAAGAATATTATGCTTGCATCATCAAGTGATTTTAAACATACAGATAAATGACAAAATATGCATAATCCCAGGGATTTCTGTTTCCAAAAGAGAAAATAAAGTAATCTTGAGCTTTTTTTAAAGCAAATGTCAGATGCATATTTTTGTAATTGCTTTCAAGTCTGTTTGGCTCAGTAGTGTCTGGACTTCTTAGTCAACATATTTCTGATACCTGTTCAGGCTTCTGCTTTGTTTTTTGTGGTTCTGTTCTCTGCAAAACTACAAATGCAAATGCAGTGGAATTTTTTTTGTGGGTGAAGGGAAAGTGTTGCAATGCAATACAGCAGGAGGTGGAATACAAGCCAAAACCTTCAGTTAATTAAACTCTCACTAATTTCTGCATTTTAATGGCAACAGGTTCCTCATTCCTTCCCGCTGTATTTCTTTCCATCCTCAAAAGTTTTTGTTGTGGCATTAAGTTATAGTGTGAGTGAATATGGTAGTAATGTATGAAAAAACATACTTTTCCACTGAGGCTTTTGGGGAAGATGCTGTGAGTATTGTACTGGTCTCTCGCTCTGTTGATAGGTACAAGTTTGTAATAGAAGGAGAATTAGTGAATTACACTGGCTCTGCACATTGTGCCTGAAGCGAAACTGACCTGTGGTTAGTGCTGCAAAAACAGGTACAGAGTTGCCACCCTGAAAAGTATATTACCAGCTTCTAATCAAGGAGATGTGTAGGGTTGACTTTTGTTGATTGATTGATTGATTGTTTGTGAAGTTTTGAGCCTTCATAAATCATTTTCCATGTAATTAAGATGACCAGTATTTTTCAAACAAGTAATATATTAGTAAATAAGATGTCATGTGTGTATTCACAGCCCTTACTCAATGTGCAGTCCGTTCTGAGCAATTCGTCAGTGTTGTTATAGACAAAATAATTTATTTAAGATGTTAGTATGTTGCATTGTTCGTAAGATCATTAAATGCAGCTACTACCACAGCATTACCACACAATTATATTTTTTTTTCATGATTGTAAAGATTAAGAAAAGTTTAAGAGCCTAGATCCACTCTAACAGAAACTGTCTTGAAGCAGATGATGTTAAAACTCTCCTCCTGTGAGTGAATTCATTAACAACAGGTTTCACAAGTATCTCTGATTGTGTGGATTCCGTGGTGTTCTGCTGAGCAGCCTTTCATCCTTCCAGTGATGCCACGCATTCCTGGAGCGAGGGGATCTCAGCAGTGTAGTAAACACCGTGTTGGGCAGCTGGTGCAGAGCTGATGAACACACCCTTGGTGCATTTACTGAGGACAGGCCCCGTGTGTGACGGGGTTTGACACACACAGAGTCAGACAATTGGCAAAGCTGCATAAATGCTGGAAGCTCAAGATGCTTGGGTTTGCCTTTGCTGTACGTGGTTCTTGCAGTGATCCTTGGTTTTCTGTATTTTTCATCTTATTTTCACCAGGCAGAGAATATACTCTTTTTATGGTAAGGAACGTGCAAGAAATTCACCCTAGAAATCACAGCTTGCTGCAGGTGAAACTTCTGTAATCGTGTTGCTCAAACCACGTGTTTTGAGAAAATTGGAATGAGTAAAGTAGTAGATGATTGTGTACACAGTAATCCTTCAATCCTCTGGTTTTTGTGAAGACAGGTAGTGGTCAGTCTCAACTGGGAATGAATGAATGTCATAAATGAATTGGTCAGAATTAATTAGGGTAAGAAGCTAAGAGGAGGAGTTGTGACTGTAAACTCTGTAAGTTTGTCATGCACCTCAGGTGTACTAGCTTTCTGTATTTTTTTTAAAGTTTTACCCATTAATATAAAAAATATGCTCAGCTTTACCATAAAATTCCCATAAGCTTATTATAAAACAGGGCAAATGACATATTGAATTGTGGGTATTGGACTTAGTGGTATCGCAGTCCTCTATTGCTGTACTGGGGAAACCCTGTAGCTGTCAGGTGGTGAGAATCAATCCAGGCAACTCTCGAAACTCACGTTAGTTCCTGAGAATGAATTTTCACGCTCCCTCCCAGGCTCTTGCAGGGTCCCTTTGTGCAAACAGGGAGAGCCCCAAATGAGGGTAGTTTTGAGCTGTGATTCGAACAAACAATTCAGTATGAGACAGAAACAAGCAGAATAAAAGACTTCCACACAGGCTGGAGCAGCCTTCCCTAGGAATCCCTCCTGCAGGAGGAAGATCTGCAGGCACAAAATACAGGGCAAGCTATAAATAAACACTTGAGGAAACGAGGAAGAGCGTGGCATTGGTTGCATCATTTTTGCACGGTCCATGTAAGGCCGGATTATTGTTCCTGGGTGGATTCCATGGTAGGAGGGTTGGGAAGCTGATGTGGGATGCAGTGATGGACTGGCTGGGGGTGTGTGGCAGGGGACCCCCCAGGTCTGGCTGCTGCTGCTGCTGCTGCTGCTGCTGTGGAAGCCACAGAAAAGGCTGCTGCAGCAGGAAAGGGCTGCAGGAATGATGTGCATCCCTGGTGCTCCGATAGCCACGATCCTGGAGCAGGCATGACCAGTATTTTTAGGATTTTGCAGTTCACTCGCCTGGGTGGGTGAGTGGCTGCTGGAGCTTTTTGCCTGACCTTGGGAGCTGCTGTGTCTGGTGCTCCCCGTGAGCGGGCTCAGCAGCTTTTGGAGCACGGGAGGTGGTTGGGTTTTACGAGAGCTCTCATGGCTCAGCTGCATTGCTGCAGAAAAGGAACATCTCAAGATTGCAACGTGACACTTAGGGGAATAGTTTCATCAAACTTAAACCCTGAAAAGATACTGTAAAACCTCATTAAAGACTTGCTTTAAAGAAGGAAGTAAAAGCAGCAGTATTCCCGAAGATAGAAGGCAACACATAATTCCTGATACGAGGATGAAATGAGGCCAGTACATTTGCTGGTACACTGTGAAAGCGCCAGGTTCGATTCCCGATTACTCCCTGGGCTGAAACACTGCAGATACATCACTGCCAGTCCCAGGGAGAGGGAGCACTGGGTGCTGCTGACTTGCACGTTCTCCCCTTCATTTTCTTCTTCTGTGAGCTCCACTGTTTGGTGATATACCAAAGCCTTTCCTTCACTGGGGACTTCCAATTTAAATTTCTTTTGTCTGGGTGCTTGCCTGCAATCACAGGTATTGCTGAAGTTACTGGTTTTTAGAGACCCCTGACAAAGATGTCTGGAGGACATTTGGTATAAATTTACCAGCAGGCTCAAAAGTTTATTGAGACCATGTGCTTGCATGCAGAGAACATGGTCATAAAATCCTGACTTCAGGAGGGGCAGGCTGAAAATTAAAAAATAGATTAAGCTGATATTATGTGAAGAAGTTCTCAAACTGAAGCTGAGCTTAAGTAACTTTAAATGCTTTTTATAGTATGTGACTAAGTTCTAAATCAACTGAAAGAAATGGCTGGCTAATTTTACATGTGATTAATAGTAATTTTGTAGCAGGATGTCACTGATAGGCTTTGTGGTTTTGAACTGATTAGTATATTATACATTGATTTTGTGGCTGAAACGTGTTAAAATAAGTTGTTATAGTTAAATATGAATCTCTGTTAACTATATTTGTATTGTGGTACACTAATTAAGTCTCTGAGAAGGATATGCACCGATAAAGCTAAATTGCAATGTGTTCATTATGGAAGTGAGGGGTTTCAGTGTCTGGATGATAATTTACACTTGAAGCATGTTGGCTGCCCAGTAAATTTTCTGTGAGTGCCTTGGGTACTCTGCAAGGCTCCCCTTCCCCCAGAGGGTTCATGTAAACTGCAGCCCCAGTAGAAGCTGGCAAAGGACTATTTTTAGGAAGCCTCCTACAGCTGGGGGAGGGAAGGAGTCTTGGCTCCCGGGCTGCTAAAGGAGCGTGGTGCTGGCAGGAGCCACATCCAGCCCTGGTCAGGTGGCCAGGTCTGCTGTGGGATCTTGGCTGAGAGATTGGTGTTTTTACAAAAAAAAACCTTCTGAAGCCTAAGTAATTTCTTAAAAAGAATGAAAATAGCAATATATGTACAAAATCCCCACGATGTGTAAAATTGCCTTTTTTGTTTGTTTATTTATTGCCAGTGTTGGTAATACTTGAAGAGCTCCTGAGGTCCGCCCTGTCCACCTCTTCTGCTGTTAAGGCATCTAAGAGAGGCTTTAATTACTCGTTTATAATGTTACAAAATCAGGAGCTGTGTGATGGGACTGTGGAACTTTGTGTTTGGTGAGACAATTTTCTTACACAGTGCATAAAGTGTGGCTGTTCTCTGGATACTCTTTCATCAAACTGCATCCCAAGAGTGAGCCTCCTGATTGTTTTATATTTTGGTGTTTTCGTTAGCTCTGCCTATCAATATGTGTGCCATGAAGAAGAACAGAGTTTGCAGTTAAGGTGTGCAGTCTCGTTTTCTTCCCTGGGCTGGAATGGCTTCTCCCTGTTGATTCTGGAGGACTCCCTGTTCACCTCTGTCCCACGGAGCTGAACTGCTTTGGGATACACACATTTTGTAAGCTAAGGCCAGGCTTACACCCTGTGAAACATAATTTCCTCGTTTGTAAACTGGTGTTTTGATACAGCTCTTCTTCAAGAGGATTATGAAAGCTCACATCTGCAGAAACCCTTGGGTGATTTTGGATAGTGTGAGGTTTTGAATGAAGTCATATGAATGAAGGATGATCAATCTTTCGTGGTTCTAATGCCAAGAAGTACTGTAATGTCATCAAGAATCTTGTCATCAAGATCTTGTCATCAAGATTCTTGATCTTGAATCTCACAATGAAGTGGTTTGGTGGAAGGGGTGAAAGGATGGGTTTAGAAATCTCCTGTTTTTACCGTGGTGTATTCCCCCAACGGGCGTTCGAGGCTCTAGAATCTTACCATGTCTCATTAAAATGCAGATATTAGTACATTATCTGTGTATTTTCAATGCTAACTCCAGTTTTCTAGTTCCCCTGTTGTTCAAAGTTTGTTTCAAAAAGAAAGTGTGTAGTATGTATGAAGTGTGGAATAGTCCTATGTGAGGTTACAGTAGACTCGTTAGTGCCACAGTGTGTTACCAAGGGAAACAGTGATCAAAATGGTCAGTTTGAAAAAGCTTTTTGGAGAAGAGCATGTCAGATTACGACTGGCTTTATTGTGATTAATGTGGCTGTTTCAGTAAATTTGAAAATACCAGAATTCCTCTGTGCACTCTCAGAGCTCTTTGCTAGGTGGGATCCTTGGCCCTTCTCCATTGCTCCTGGAGCACTTCCCTATCCACCTCTCTCCCACGGAGCTGAACTGCTCTGTGATCCAAGCAGTGTGTTACCATTTAGGGTTCTCACCAGCTCTCTCCAGACTCTCCGTGCTCCGTTTCCCTTCCCTCCCCGCTGTCTCCTCTCCCGGGCGCGGTGTGAATTGTGCAGCTTCGCGGAGCTCGGGCAGGGAAAACAGCACGAGGCAGGACTGGACAGGTCAAAGCAGAACTGCTTTCATTAGACTAAAAAAAACCCCAACCAAACCCCAGGCCTGGCCCTCAACCAACTTTTAGGATCAGAAAGGTGTTGAGCCATTTCCCAGTTTCAATCTGATTGGAGCCGAGCCTTGCAGACGCTTGGAAAGCTGGAGCTCCACTGCTGCTTAATTGCTTCTTGTTTTGAGGATAATTAGGAACTTTACTTAAAAATAGTAACTTTAGTGTTCAGTCCATTAAATTTGTCACCAAGATAATTTCATTAGGCTCCCAGCTGTTTTCTTATTGGAATTGTGAACTAAAAATAGGTAGAATTTCTGCTGTTGTGTGCAGAAGCTCGTACCTCCATTTCAGCTCTGACTTTCCCTAATGATGTGAAGTGTGTTTGTTTCCCTCAGAGCTTTCTTCTGGGCTGTATTTAAGAAGGTCCTGCTAATTATGCCAAAATTGTGCACTGTGGTTTTCTGATAAAGTCACGTGGCTGTGAAGAATATGAAACTGATTTCCCTCTAGACAAGTCTTAAAAATGAAAGATTGATGCCGCACCCAGTGCATTTTTCTTTTTCACCAGTCTGCAAGAGATGTTTGTAATAGCTGAACAAATACCTTTTAAAAACAAACAAACACTAATGAACACAGGTTTGTTACTATTATTATGAGGGGTGTGATTTACTCTCTCAGTTCAGTTCTCATGAGCAGTCCCTTTGTTGTGCATAATTGAAATCACAATGTAGATTGTGAGATAATGTGACAATTACCATGTTTATATTGTGTGAAACAGGGTGTTTTTTTGAAACAAACCTCTGTAATTACAGAATCTGTACGAGCATATGCTGCTTTTTCACATACATGGTTTACAGGGTGAATCAGGTTGTAATACCCATGTTTCAGCAGTGTTTTTTTAAGTTCTGAACTGTTTCACATTTATTCCTGACAGCCACACCAAAAGGCATCATAATGGATTAATGCTGGACATGCAGAAAGCTGAAACAGATTTTTCTCTGCAGAGTTGGATCTGTCTACGTTAAATGTATGGCAGTTTCCCTGCGTGCTTTCTTAGAAACTGCTAATCACAGGATCACACAGAAGGGGTCTGCTTGGAAGGGGCCTCTGAGGCCATCTAGTCCCACCTCCCTGCTCAAGCAGGGTTCCCTCAAGCATCTTACTCAGGATTGTGTCTTGACAGGTTTTTAAAAAGTTGCATTTTTTGACTGTCATGTTGGTCAATGATTATTTTTTCCCCTTGGGATACCTTTTAACTGTAACTCCACTGAATATCTGCAGTTTGTGCTGATGAAAATGAACGTAGGTAACAGGAAGAAGTTCTGCTACAGAGCAGTGTGGGGCTTTTGTGGTTTTTTTAAAGGCTTGATGTTTGGAGCCACAACCAAGAAAGCCAGTGACCCAAATGTAACTTATATAGGCGTTAAGGGCTTTTTTCTTCCCCACTCTGTTGTCTCTAAGCAAAGAAACTGAAAATCGTAAGATGTATTATTAAAACAGGTCTCTCCAATGGAAGTGAGCTCATTCAAAGGAGGGAAATTTTCTTCCTTAATTAAAATAAAGGATATGCTTATCTGCAGAAGTACTCCAGTGATGTTCCCTCAAAACCTGTATTTAGATGCAGTGTGTAATTCTGGCACGGTTTATTAGCATCTCAGATCTTTTTTAATTTTCTCATCTGCTTGTTGGCAGTCTGTTCCTTGGACTTCCTGTGCGTGTGCGTTCCTACGAAGGAGATAACTGCAGTTTTACAAGCTGGAGCTAAACGTGGGTGGGATGGCGTGAGGGAAAAGTGCTGTTTTGAAAGCTCTGCACCTGTCACTAGTTTTGAGCATCACCATCCGTGCAGGGCAGCCAATGTGTGCAAGATGCTGCAAAAATCTCTTAGGCAGCAAAATGTAGAAGAAAAGCAGGAGTTGCTATATTTAGTAGTCGCATATTATTAACTTCTGTGTAATGTACCAGTTGCTGTGCTCAGACACCCCTTTTTTGTGGTGAATTAATAATTTGCTGCTGAGGACAGGAAGTGGAGTTAAAATGCTGTTGTGTGATAAAAGCTGTGTTTCACATATGGTTATGGTGTTTATAGACTGTGTATGTATAAATAAGCACCTGATACGGGGTAGGTAATGTGGGGACACACCTGCCTTTCACCAGTACCTTTGAGTGCTCTCTCCAGGCTTTCTCCTGACACATCTGATTTGAGTCTCTTCCACCTTGAAGCCTTTGCTGCTGTTCTTCGTGTAAACCATGATCCGGAAGCTCTAATTTTAGTAATGCAGAACAAATGGAAATCCTGGAATTGTCTCCAGCACTCTTGAATCGCACAGTTGCCAGTTGCAGGTATCAGAGCAGTAGGTGAGCCAGCCCAGGATTGTTCCCCTGGAGCTGCCTCATGCCTCCCCTTCCCAGCACAGCTTTGAATTTTACATTTATTTCCAGATCTGTGGGCTGTGACTGATGGCCACTAAGTTTTAGGCACGTATTTGAACCAAGACTGCAATCTGAAGGCTGCTGTACATCATTTAGTGCTTCTTTAGACATTTTAAGAGGCTTGCTGGGTTTATGTCTTTTTGCAAAATAACAGACTTGGATATTGGGCAGCCAAAAGCCCCAGCTGGGGCTTAACAGATGTTGATGTGGGAATAAGCACAATATTTGGGGAAGAGCAATACCATCTTAGACCCCTTCTCATCTTTCCCACTGAAGCAATTATACCCATGATTTTTAGTGTCTTTTTTAGTTCAGTTCTTCTCCCGAGACTGTTTAGATGTTTCTTTCATGTAGAAGAGGAAATTTGTAATCTGTTAATGAATAATTTAGGTTTAGGGTTTCATCCATTTGAGATGCAAACATGAGACACTGCCCTCTGCAGACAGAGATGGTGAAGATGTGCCTCTCTTCTACTGGAATCATGACTTACAGTCATCCAGTGGATTGTGGAGATTTTTTTGGAACTTCAGTGCACACCTTGGGCTCTTCAGTTTGGCTTTTCCTTCCCTTGGATTCCCTGCTGCCTGGCTGTGACTGAGTGCACGGGGGTGGGGAATCCACCAACTGGTAGTGCAAAAATGCATTGTTATTCATAGCTCTGTGATACTTTCTTTTCAGTGTAATAAACCTGAAAATCCTAAACCAGTATCACTGGAGTTTCAGAATTAAAGCCCACTAAGATGAAGTTCTTTCCCACCTCCCGGTGTTTATTTCGTGCCCCCTGCCCAGGCAGAACTCACTGCACCATTTTGTACTTGCTTCACAACCACAATGGGTAGAATCTTTCTTTCTTTGTTCTCCTTGCCCCCATCCCCGGAGGAAAGGTGGGACTGGAGTTAAGGTTTCCAGAGAATGTGGCAGGAATTTAAATTGAGCAGTTTTGTCCAGGGTAGCTCAGCACAGAGGTTCTCTCCAGCCTCGGCCAAAGGGTGGTTTGTGGTCAGGGCTCTGGCACGGCCTGGGAGCACAGAGAGCTGTGTTAGAGAGGGATGGTGCTGTGGGAGAAGCTTCCCTGCCCAGGCTGTCCCAGTCCTTGGCCTCTGTCAAGTTTGCCAACAAGGAGGCCAGTGAGGGTGCTGAAGGGTGGTGTGTCTGTGTCACCTCTGGTACCTTCTGAATCTTAATATTCTTCTGAGTGTAAGGTTCCACCTCAAGATAGAACTATGCCTTGTGCTGCTGAGGGCTTTTGGAGCTGTAATGCTGAAATAATCATGTTCTGTGAATAATACATTCAGTAATTGTTTAGGTAATTACAACACTTTTTATGTAGGTAATAAATAGAGTCAATAAAGCTAGTTCAAAAGAGCTATTCCACCTGAAGCAGCCAAACTACTTCCTCATTTTAACATTACAAAATAAACTAATTAGAGAATAAGGGATTTTAAGAGTTGTCCCAGAATTTCCCCATCCCTCACCCACACCCCTCACTCCAGTCCTGTCTGGATTCCATGTTTTGCAGCACCTCGCTGCTCCTCTGAGTCAGGGACTGCCACGGAAAACCTCCCTGAGCCGAAACCAGCGACGTGACTCTTGGCTGAGAGAGGAAACAGGCGGAGGTTGTGCCTTGTCAGGGATTTTACTTTTCCTGTGCACACTTCATTCTAAGTTCTCTGCCACTCCAGTGTTAAAAGCATGCAGCTTAGAAAAGTCCACATGAAAAAACACATTTTGCAAATGGCAGAATATGTTTTGTAAATACGAAGTCTATCCTGCTGTGTTTTACAGACATTTGACTGACTAGGGCTTTTAGTGCTGTTTTAAGGTCTTTTATAGCTAGCTGTGTCTTTTGAGAGGTGAGATTTAAAGTTCATATTTTTGTAATGATTTAAATTCTGCTTCAGAGTGAGCTGAGTCAAGTTAGGTCAGTGGGGAAGAAAGGGGGAAGGGGCCAAAATATTTTATTTTAAAGATTCTAAAATGGCTTGTCATGTCCCTTGTTAAATTAGGACTGTTTGTGGGTCTTTGTAAAGCCAGGTTATTCTGCGAGGTGTCCATTTTAATTGCAGGCTTAAAAGCCCTAAATACCCAAATACAGTTTGTAGAAACACTCCATAGTCAGTGGCTGTGTATTGATGTTGTCACAGGCACGTGAGTAAGCAAAGATGGAGGGTCTGTATTAGATTTTCCTTTTAAGAGTGGCAAAACACTCAGCAAAGAGCAGAACCATGAAACTGGATGGCTGACAGGTTTTTCACTGAGAATAAAACAGGGCTGCACTATTCCAGAACCATGGTGACTCCTGTGAATGGCTTTGCTGCAGAGGTAGTGTGGTCACCTTTATTATTTACCTTTGATTTTGGCTTCATGCTTGATTTCTTGCTCCTTTTATCTGCCTGAACGTAATGTGTGCCAGGGACAGACAAGCACTTAAACTTGACTTCTTCATTTTGTTGTATGGCAGAACACAGAACCAGATATTTGCTTTTCACCGTAGCCAAAAATGAGTGTCCCTGCCCTGCTCAAAATTCACAGTAAAAAATGCTGTTGCCACCTCTGTATCATTTGCCTGGTTTAAAATTATATTTTTAAAATATGCCTGGTATTAAATTTCATGATCAAGCAGATGTTTTCAAGAAAAAAAAAACCCCCAAACTTTATATTACAACTCGCTTCCAGAGGAGAGGTGTGCTCTTTACAGATGCTTTCAATTCCAGGTGCCAGGTTGTGCCTCTGCTTTTACAGAGGCCTGGAGTTGTTTTTGCTGAGTTGAAAGCAGAACGTTTAAACAAGAAGGAGGGGGGGAAGCCACATTCCTCTGAGGAAAGCAAAAGCTGAAATGTGAGCTGGTGTGGGACTGTCAGCCCCAGCAGGTATTGACAGGTACTGGGTCCTGTGGAGACACTGAGGCCCTTCCAGCCCCTGCCCGTGGTGTCACGGGACAGAAATGAGCCTTTTCAGTGTCCTGGGAGCAGCATCAGAGTCAAAATTACTGATTTTTTGCCAGAGAACCTAACTTCCTAAAGTACTGAACAAAAATCTCAGCTGGGATGGTGCCTAAAGAGACAAAATTCCAGCGCTGGATTTTTATCTTGCATTTAAATATATGCAAACTATTTTTCTGAAGATCTTTGTACAAGTGTGTTTAAATAGGGAGGTGAAGTCCTCCCTTACCACCCTGCTCGGAACCCAGCAGAGATTTGACTTCCCATTGTTTTGGGCTCATCTGGGGCCTGATTCCTTCCCTGAGCTGTCACTGCTTCCTTAATTCCTGCGGAAACTCGGTCTTGGGCTCAAAATTCCTTTTCTGTCACGTGAGGTCGTATCAGCTCCACCTACCCCAGTCCCTAAAATTCCTGTTACAAATGATGTTGCCCTTTTTTCCAGTAGTAATTGAGGAAGTGCCTGGTTCTGTGTTCTCCTTCTTCAGGTTTACAATCCACACACAAGCTGAAAAATGTGGGAACTGTGTGAACCTTTATTTTACCTGGTTTTGCAGATAGCTCTGTTTCTTCAATTCAGGGAAACAAGTATGAAGTATTAAGCTTGTTAATTCTTTTATCATCTGAATGCACTTTTATTAATATTTTAAATTGTCAACATAAGTTTTACTTATTAGTGCTGTCATTAATTCTGTCATAATAATGCAATTTTAAAATTATAGATACATGCTGGTCTTTATCAGCTGAAACCAATTCTACTGATGTGATGGCACTGGAGGGAGCTACAGACCATGAGGACAAGATTCATAAAAATACTTGGACAATGGAAGGATATCCCATTAGGTTCACCTGTTTTAATTGTTCAGAGCAGCCTACAATAGGGGACTTACACCTATAACATGCCTAGGTTGTTGCCATATTAAAAATGCCATCTGGGATTGAAGGAAGCTTTCATGTCCTTATTTGATATCAGATATAGGGAATTTCAAACAAATTCATATTCAAATTTCATTTAAAATTCTTCATTCTGAATTTGACTTTACTTAAACAGACTCCTTAGTCTAAGTTAACAGCAAATACTCTTATTGCACCTGATGGATTTAGATTAGATTAGATTATGAAAAATTATTAAATTTTAAGTTTCTCTCCAAGTTCAGTCCCCACAGAGCACAGTAGGGATGCAGTCAGTGATGCAGTTTTTGGTTTCTTCTGCTGTATATAAGATCTGTGACTTAAGCTTACAATTAAAAGAGGCGTAAAACAAAAAAAATCCCTGACTGCTCATAGATATCTTTCCACCTTCCAGAAAACGGGGCATGACAAAAACTATTAAAAATATGGATATAAATATGGATATTTAGGGGGAGCGGGTGGGAGAGAAGTTCACCATCAGCCACACTGGAATTGTCACTAGTCCAGCGTGTTGGTTTTTAGATAGTAAAGACCACAGAAACAGTTTGTAATTTTCTTACAATTCAGTGTTAGACTTCAGCTTTTAATTCTTTGTTTAAAATTAAAAGTTGTAGTCTTTAGTGTGCAGAGCTTTTGCTGAAATAACTGGAAAAGACACCAGACCTGATGGAGGACCTAGGTTCTGTAAGATGACAATCTTTGAGAGTCACAGGAGGTCAAAACCATTTCCAGCATCAGGAAGGACAGAAATGGGGATAAGTAAAAATGAAGGCAGGCAAGCGAAATTGCTTTAAAGTGTAGAAAAGATAAAATATTCCATATCTAAAGCAAGAGATTTGATAGCGTTTTGCAAGAAACAGGTTCGTTAATTAGGCCCAAGTTTCTGGTATGTACGGCCCTCCAAAATTCAGGAGGAAATGTCGGAGGAGCAGTGAGCAAAGTGGAGTGGGGAGTTTTGTTGCATGAACGTGTAATTGCTTCGCCTTTTCCCATGGTTTTTGTCTCCTTTTGCAGCCTTGTTAAAAGAGGAAAAAAAGAGAAGTTAATAGGGATTGCGCCATGTTCCTCCCCACTCCCTCACCCCGCGCTCCCGCCCCGGGCTTGCCGTGGGATCGGATCGTGTGGTGGTGATCTCATCGCACCGTTACCTTCCCCGTCTGTTCCCAGCCTTGGCCTGGGAGCAGCTGAAGTCATCTGGGGTGGGGTGAGGGGCTGCTCCAGAGCTATTCAACATCCCCAGGCTTGTCCGGCCGGGGGAGCCTCGGGCATGGGGAGCGAGCTGGTTGAATCGCTCTGGTTTGGTAGCGGTGAGAGTGTGGAAACACCTCCCTACACGCTGGCAAAGTAGGGGGGAAGGCAGCTGGAGCAGCCCCGAGTGCTTGGCTTGGGGTCGTGTTGGTTCTCCTGGCGGAGGCTGTGCTGGGCAGATCCATAAGAGGGCTGGGAATGGGCACAGGATGCGGAGTGTGGGGGGAGCTGTGCCCTAGTCAGACTAAAGGAGCACAGATGATCCTCCATGAGGATCATCCAGTCAAGGCAAGGAGTTAATGGCAGAGGGGATGCTATGGAAGCCCTTCCAATGAAGGGTTGGAATATTGGCCAGGTTTGGGTCATCTCGTGTGGCGTTTGCTACTCTACAGCCCTCTCCCCCTCATCTTTCTCCCAGACAAAATGAGAAAGTTTGTTCCTTATGTGGGCCAGAAAGGGCTGTCTTGTAGTAATGTATGAGTTGCTTTCTTAAGGGAAAAAGAATACATATAGTTCTTTTTTATATGATTTAAATAAAAACTTGCAGCTGCTGATAGGCTCTTAGACTAACTTGGAGTATCTTTATAAAAACCAATAAATCCTGCATTGCATGTTTCAGAGTACATTGTCCAAAATCCTTCTGTGCAAGCTGCTGTTCCTGAGGCATACATTGTTCAGATGGCAGGGGAGCAAGCTGGATGTGGTGAAAGGCAGGGGGAGGGGAGGGAGGTTTACATACAGCTTGAAGCCTGGGTGGAAGTAACTCTACAATTTTTAGCAATGAAAATATCCATGTAGGGACCTAAAGGAATCCTGTGGGCTGATGGTGCAGTTTGCGTGGAGCGCGTGCACGGTGCCTTTTTGGCAGACGGAAGATATTTTACTGTGGCTTAATGCTTATTATAGTTGCAGTTTTTTGATCACCATCTGTAGTCTCTATTGGGTTTTGATAGAGCAACTAGGATTTTGTGTTTTGGGAGTGGTGTTCTCTGCGTTATATCACGCTGACTTACTACTTCCAATGTCTGTGAAATAACGAAGTCTCACAACCTCAGTCTGGTTCCTGAGCTGCTTCTTTCCTGTGCTGGAGAAAATATTGAATCTCCTGATTATACAAATGGCTTCTGTTGGGTAATATTGACAAATACACTGAATAACATTTTTGACATAACATTCTGTTCCCACACAGATAATTTGGATGTAATTGAATGGGTTGATCAAGAGTTTGCGCTAAAAATACGACATTTTCTCACCCACTAAGTGGAAGAAAATGCTTGCTCCAGAGGCAGTTCAGTGGCACGGAGCTGCTGGGAAGTTGGGATGGGATATGCTCTGACTCTGGTTCTGTCCCCTGCCGAGAGTCCAAAGGGATGATGCTGAGAGCCTCTCTGGTGCAAGGATTTGGGAACCACGTCCCGCTCCAGGCTCCTGGAGGCACGGAACAGCCTGAGACTGATTTTAACTGGAGCACAGCGCTCCAGCCCGGGCAGGATCCCGGCCAGGATGCCTGTCAGACCCGCAGGAGCACTCAGTGCACTTGAGCCAAAAATGTACAGAAATAGTTGGGGGGGTTGGGGGTGGAAGTTTTGAAGATCTCTTTTCTTTCCTTCTGTTTTTCCTTATTTTAATGGTCTCCTGGGCAAAAGGCTGCATTGTTACAGTTTCAAAAGCAGGGTGGTTGTGCTGCAGACGGGTGGGGAAAAGAAAGAAAAATAGACCTTAGAGAAAGGCTGGCTGTTTAGTATGCAATAAAGTGACTTTTATACCTCTCCCAATCTCCTATCAAATAAATCTCATGCTAACAAGCAATCAAACCCGTTTCCCTGCCCTGCTCCACACAGCCCGAGAGCCACATTGTACCTTTCCAGCCTTTGAAACTGCCTGTGCCTATTTTTATTTGTCAGGCCGGGGCTGGGCTGGCCCCATTCCAGATGTGTCTCACAAGATTTGGTGCTGATGAGCTATTTATAGCCCTGTGGTTCCATTGTCATGGCAACCGTGCTAGAGGCCAAGGCGGCTGGGAGCTATTTCTGGACTTGTGCTGTAATGTAAAACTGATTGGGAAAGTTAGTGCATCCTCTAAGCCAGACTAACTTTAGACAGGCGGGGGGCAGGGGGGGGGAACAGACAACTACAACCTCTTGAAATAGATTTTGCCTTTTCTCCTACCTTTTCCCCATTTCCCTTTTCGGGCGCCGGCAGTTTTTGAAGGGCTGGTTTGCCTTCTGCTGGGTTTGTCTGAAATTCATTCATGCCTCCCGGCGGGTTACGCTGCTTTAATTAGGCAGTTTGGGAAGCCGGGTGCGTAACCAGCCCCGTTTTTAGGGCAAGGTTTGAACTTCATGGAGACACAAAAGTAACGGGGGCTTTGCTGGAACGCCCTGGTTTTTTGTGATAGTTGCAGTTCTTTGTACCCCGTAGTTTCAATATTCTGGTTTTTTGTGTGTGCTTCATGTTCTCCACGCCATATAAGGAACTGTAACCTTGATTACCACAAGATGATTCCAAATATATGGAGTCATACTTTTCAGCTTTCTCATTATTTGCTTCAAAATTAGACCCATGGTGCCCCTCCGCCTCCAAGTGGCTGGAATGCTCGAGGTTCTTCTGGAATTACAGCTGGGGCCGCTCGCAAAATCACTTTTCTGAGATATGTACGCATTGATACCATCTGTAATTAAATTCTGAGCTTTAGACTATTTGTAAACCTTTCTGTGTGACTTACAGTTTTGATAAGGAAATCATAATAACCCTTTGACTTGAAACTGGAAATCGAAAATTGTTTGCAGCTTCTTGGGAAAGTTTTCTGGAGAGTCGGCTTTTGGTTTACTTCTGTTCACGTCTTATACTACATTTCGAGGTTCATTTCCAGCATAAATCTGTTTTTCAATGGGATCCTTATGTTTGAGGACTGACATGGAGAATGTTGTTACGGGAACATTGTATATGAGATGTTTTTAGATTAAATAAAGTGCTCTCCTAATTATACCATTAATACCTGGTACAGTACTGTCCCTATGTGCCTGCCTCTGTAAAGGTTTTTTCTCTTTCCTAGTTGTAGAGTTGTTAAAGTAATTGCAAAAGTTTTGGAATTTATTTTCTCTCTCCTTATCTAATTTTGTTTAGGCAGAAAAAAAGAGCAGTGCCTTTCTGAGCATTTTTAATCATCCGGTAACATTTGTGGCACGTCTTCAGCAACCACCTCAGCAGCAACAGCTCTAATTCTTGTCATAATAGAAAATATCAGTATATCTGTGAAAAACAACCAGTAAAAATCTACTGATGTCCTAGCTTTGATTTTTAACTTCTATTTGAGGAAAAACTTGACGAGTTTGGTGTCACATGCTGTCCATGTTTGCAGGACACCATAAATACCAGCAGATTGAATGTTTGCTTGTTTTATTTGCATCATTCCTGTAGCTTTGCCTGCTGTTCTGCTCCTTTTGCAAGATAAACTAGTTGAAATCTTTATCACCAGTTAAAGGAATAGGATTCCCTCCTCTCCCCACTCCTGCTTGCTCCCTGGAGCAGCAGAAAGGGACAGAGTTGAGGGACAGTCAATTTATTCATACACAAATACCCTTTAAAAATAGAGTTTTATATCTTCGTACTCATCCTGTGTCTCTGGCTCAACGTAGACAGCATAGCTGAAGAAAGAATTTATCAGATAGTTAACTGCAGAGCTTTTAGAAAGCTTTGCTGAATAACATAAAGGATTATGGCAAGGACTAAAAAGGCAGGAAAGCAGAAGTAAAGCATGGTCTGTTCTGAAAAATAAAAAATGCACTCTTGTTTACAATAAACACTGTTAATGTTGAGTTAAATTTCAGCTTAAAACTACTTTAAGTAGTACTTTTTTAGTCCTGACAGGGTGCAGATAAATAAAAATCTGTGGGGCATTTGCACAATTTGGTCTTGAGGGTAAAAAATTATTAATTTCTTTCTGGACATAGAAACCTGAATTGGAAAGACTGTTTTAGAGGTGATCAGGGTAAATGCCAGTGTAATTCTTAGTAAAATCTTGATAATTCTTGGTAACATTCTGGTGGATTCTTAGTAATATCTTGGTAGAAACACATGACTCAGTGGAAATGAAAAATCATTTCCACTGACTCAAGGGACTTGGGGCAATTAACTGCTCAGTGTGCCTGCCTTTAAAATAGGGTTTATGCCAAGTGTGCATTTTGGGGTGCAATGGTCGAGGCAGGAAATGCAGCCTCAATGAAGGCAGGCAGGAGCTGGAAGTCTGATTTGCTGTCTGTAAAATACCTCGAGGCTTTCGGAGGCAAAGAACTTCACAAATACAGAGTTTCGGTGCTGCTGTTGAGGGTTAGAACTTACAGTCTTGATTCCATGAAGTATCTTACTGACACTGAAGATGAGATCTCAGTGTGTCTTTTAAGAGAGACATTTTATATGCAAATTCAAGTTACGACTTGACCAGAAAAAAACCCTGGAATAAAGCTCTTCAAATATAGGTGTGTTGTCAGTTTGAAGACACCTTTCCAGTGTTGTTCTAGGCTGAAAACAAAAGCTCTTCTTCACAAAGCAGAAAAAAAAAAATAATTCTTGTCTGCCAACCATTTCGTCAGATCACAGAGTAACATTTCAGTTACTGTTTATTGAGAAGGCTGTCAGGAAATGCTCGAGGAAAGGCAGCCTGAGTTCCCTTCCCTTGCTTCCCCAGACAGTGAAGCTGTGCTGGTTCTGAGGTGGAAGGTTTCATGTGTTACACACCTTTCCAGCAGGGAAAACAAGCTCTGCAGTTCTTTTGTCTGGCAGCAGCACTGTTCATTCAGGAAATTCCCCCCACATAGGGCTAAAGCAGCTCTCTCTGCATGGAAGAACTCCAGAATAACTCAGGTACTGGCATATATCTTGGTCTGAATACTGGGACATGGTTTGGACATAAGAGGTTTTAGTTAAAATTTGGGAAGAATTGGGGATACATGTATGGCTTAATTACTTAGACCTGCTGGAGCTAAGGAAGGCCTCTGTGTACCTCTCTCTGTGAATCTGCCTCCTGAGTGCACTCTTAAAATTAAAGACGCCTTATTTGTCACAAAGATCTGCTTGGAACACTTCACGTGTGGCTTTCCTTCCCCAAGCTAAAAAAAGAGACACAAAAATGCAGCATATTTTTTTTATTTCAGGTTGTTTTAATTTTTTGCTAATACCTTTCATTTTAATATCTCACAGAGACAGCTGGTGCTGTCCTAGACATGCTTCCTCTCAGTGTTGCTGACTACAAATAATCTAAAGTCTTTTGAGGTTTTTCATTAGCACGTGTCAGAGCAGTATCAATGTTTTATAACACAGGCAAAAGAGCCTCTTACTACGTGACAGAATTTTGCAGAGCAGTAGCTGATCCTGTTACTTAGTCATGTCCAGAATGTGGCCCAAAGTGAGAATTGGCAGCAGTGCTGAATGAATTATTTGCTTTCTGGAAAATAGCTTTTCCATATAATCTCTGGGAAGATTTTACAGAAGCAAAAAACTGACTTTGTAACTTGGTTCAAGACTTGCTCGCTGTATAAAATTTGGTTTTGTGGTTTGACAGTTTTATGTGAATTATTTCACCAAGGTCACTTCTGTTTCTCCCTGTAAGTTCACTGCTGACACAGTAGATGGTGGGCACGTCTCCAGTTGGCTTAGAACAATCTCTCACAGCAGTGACTTCGGCACACAAAGTAGTACTCAAGTGGCCTCACTTGTGTTTTGGGTAGAGCATAGCAAGAATTAAAAATAGAAATTAATGATGGTGAATTTGTGTTTATTTTGAACTCGGCTTTGTTCTCATCTGACTGGATTATTAGTTTAATTTACTGGATAAATTGTTTGGTTTTGACTAACATTGACTGAGAAGTCTCTGAACACAGTGTATTGATCTTTCCTGAGCTCTCATGCTCCCCCTGTTGCTCCTTACTTTAGGTGTATCAGAGCGGGTCAAACTTCTGCTCCCCTTTTCTCCTTAAATTTATTTTTCCATTGACCAACCAAAATAACAATCCCTTTTGTTTACATTTGAGCAAAAAATCAAACTGGTTTTTGACGCCTTCAGCCCTTTGTAAAGCTGCTGGAGCAGACTTAATGAAAGGCACAGGCACAGGGGGAAATCTTCATCTAAGGTATCGCTGTGCTGTGTTTTCCCTGAAACGCCCCTGGAAGCAGGAGGGGTTTTCTGGTGGCTGTCACACAGTGAAAGACTTCCTTCTCCAGCGAGCATTGTTAAGAGTATCAGATGTTGCTGAATGCTGGAGCTTGTTTTGGGGGGAGGAAGAAATGTTTATTCCATTTGAACTTGTTTTACCTGGCATGAGCATTGCTGTTGGAATTCATCTCAAGTACAGTACTGCTGCTCCTATGTGGCTGATGTTTTTCAAGGAAATCATAGGCCTAAAAATAGTCTGCATAAACAACAGTAAGAGGTTTGTACTTTCAGTTCCAGGTTATAGCAGTAGCTTGTTGTTATTTTCTAATTTTCAGTTTCCAAAATCCATTAAGCTGATTAGCAGAGTGTTTAAAAATAAAACAAAACAAAAAAGCCCCAAACCCACAACAAAACAAAAAACCCACCTCTTGTGGAACCCAGCATAAAATGTTCTGCTTGGATAAATTCATACAGAAAGGCTGGGTGATTGCAGTAATCACCTTTGTATCTTGATGAACATGTTCTGTTCGGAACATTTTTCGAGCATCCTCCAACTTGTGAAATTGCCACGTGATTCTGAAACTGCGCTCTGAGGGGAGAGGATGGGGTGGAAACACTCGTGCTACTTGGAACTCACGGCTGTTGTACATATTTAATATCCTCTGTGTACTGAACAGAGAGTTTTATTTCTTCCCTTTGGATTTAAAAAAAAAAAAAAAAGAAAAAGTGACTTAACAGCCTGGAATATATGAGGGGAAAAAAAAAAATCCAGCTTGCAAATTGCAGAGCACAGTTTGTCACCACTTTATCCTTGTGTGTCTGTGGCCGTGTCACGTTCCATGATGGAAATGGATCTTTGCACTTTGTCTCACATGTTTTTGTAGCGTGTTAACTTAAGATACATTGTAATGTGTTTAAAATTCTGTAATTCAGTCGAAACAAAAATTAATTTTCGTGTGTCTCTGAAACAAGATCATCTAGTTCCTGGTGACAAGGGCATTGCACTGAAGCTGTTGTCAAAATCCAGGGTTATTTTTCCCCCTTTCCCTGCTCCTCATTAGGTGTTTTAGGACGTCAGCTGGGGCTGAAACTGGGGCTGAGTCCCGTGGTGGTTTTACTTGGGGTTGGGTTTTTTATTCGTGAATCTGGGACAGGGCTCCCTTTTCCCCCCCTTTGAGCTGTGACTGTTCATGAACGTTAAAGGAGGCAGGGAAAACTCGCCTTTTCTTTGTCATTTCTGCTTCAGAGAGAAAACAATTCATGCAGAGGAATTTCAAAGGGAGCTCAAAGCCTATTGGTTTAAGGGCTGATTAATCATTAATGTTAGGGGTAAAGGCACTGCTCAAGTGGAAGGGGCTGAGCAAGGGGCACTGGCCGAGGGTCTGGTGTTGGGCAGTGGGACTGTGGGCAAACACTCATAAAATCTGCATCTTGAGCTGCTGCTTTGCCACCACAATAAAACAGAATTAAAAAATTCCTTGAGATTTTTGCTCTTCGAGTTGAAGTGAAAGATAATGATGAGGATATAGTTAATTGGTAAAAAGAAATTTAAATACTCCAGAGTATCATCTGTAGATAATGCCTAGTGATTTTTAATGAAATATAGCTCTTACTACCCATTTAGCCAACTACTGCTGCTGCTCCAGAAAGTAAATTGAAACACTGATACAGCAGCTGACCGAAAAATCAGTGTCCCCTCTCACTTAACTGAACTTGGACTGAAATTGGTTAAAGGCTTTCATTTGTTGAAAGAACTCTAGACTTGATAAGTTGTTTAAAAATAACTCATTTTACTTTCAGGGAAAGAACATTTGGGCAATTTGCTTGAGTCATTGCTTTACCGTTAATAGTAGCAGGTTATATGGTAGGATTTGTATGAATAAATGACCTAAATTAAACTCCTGGTGTGTTAGTGGCGGAGGGAGCCGGCGGGAGGGGCTGGGATGAGGTTCCCAAATGAATTAATTAACCTGGGCTCGGCCCTCTGCCGGCTGCTGCTGGGAACGCTCCTCATGAGGACAAGGACCCAAACTGAGCCATTTCAGTGTGTGATTTTTCATCTTCTGTGAGCCTGAGAGCATTATAATATGCCAGAATTTACCTGGGAACTGTCAGTTTCTAAAGCATTAGAAAGTTTGTCTGATTTGAGACTGACAAACTTCTCTTTTTTCTTTCCTCTCCCCAGTTTTCTAGACAAGATTGACATAGTCAAACAGAACGAGTACACCCCATCTGACCAGGTATGTGGAGCTTTGTGAGGAAATTACACAGTTTATCCATCCCCTTTGGGATAATTCATTCCTTTTCTAATTGCCGTTTCAGGTATTGCCATGCACTGTACATGTTTAGTATTCCAGTAAAAATGGCTTTGTCCTCTGCATTGTTTATACACAAAAATGTCTTACAGGGTTACATCACTTACAAGATTTCCATTGTGCTTCTGTGACACTGAACACTACAATGCTGTTCCCTGGTGTTGCAGTACAGCATGGAATCAAAGGGGTTTATTTCCATTGCTGAATATATGAAAACTCACCAAATATCTGTGTTGAATCAATGAATTTCCCTTCATGCTTTAGGATCTTCTCAGATGCAGAGTTTTGACATCAGGAATTTTTGAAACCAAGTTTCAGGTGGATAAAGTAAATTTTCAGTGAGTATAATTTTTTTCTTTTTTATGCTTTTACTTTTTTTTAATACAACACAGACAAAGACATGGCTAAGCTGGGAGGAGAGCCTACTATATAGTTATTGAGACTACTGTATTTCTCAAGTATCAGTGTTTAATAGAAAGCAAGTATTGTTATGATTTTTTAATTTAGTAGTCTGGCTTGATGAAATGAAAATTTATGTGCAATTTCTGCTTTATTTTAAATCACGAAGAACAAAATGTTTTAAATCTATTTTCTCTTCCTGCATGTGTTCATGGACTCTTTACCTGTCCAGGTTCTTGTAATCCAAGATTCCTTTTGTCTTCTATGACACAGAAGTCCTAAAATTTCTTACCTTTTCTGTTTGCATGCTGACACAAACAAAAAACTCAACACAAAATGATTCTGACTGACTGGATTTATGTTTTTTCCTCAGTATGTTTGATGTCGGAGGGCAACGAGATGAACGCCGAAAATGGATCCAGTGTTTTAATGGTAGGATTAGAATTTCTGTTGGCTTTGTAAAACAGTTCTCTGCAAAACTGTAGTGCCTAGTCTTCATTTTCTCCACTGTGTGAAATCCATCATCTTTCCATGTAGCTCAATAAAGAGTTACCTAACAGTCATACAGGATGGAGTTTTTCTTGACATGTAAACTCCTGTAACTACATAGAACATCTTCAGGGAGAATGCAGGTGGAGAGGAATTTGAGTATTATAACTTCAGCTTGGCCATTTTTTTTTGCTTCTTTCCCTTCATTTAATTAGATCTTTTTGGAGGTGGCTGTGTGCATTATTTGCCGTCTTTGAGAGTGTAAATTCCAAGCCGTGTTCAGTCTTCCACATGCAGGTTTACATATGTATGTGCCTATGCAAAATACAAAATACAGGATAATTATATGCATAAAAACAGAATGTAATGGGTTTGTGTATAATTGCAGGCACTTTGCTCTGTCATAGTTCTTTCTGAATCAGCACTGACCCAGTAATGCTGGATGGGGTTGTAGGGACCATCTGTCTGGTTAGACGTGGTGTCACATCTGGTGGGGGCTGGAGTCTCTTAACACCAGTGTCCCCATGAGTTTAGGTCAGGTTTAATTCCCACGTGACTGAAATTAGGCAGTTCTGTGTCTGTCCTGAAGTGTGACAGGTACCCTCACTGCTGCTCTTCGTTTTACTCTGTATCTCTGTTTACATGTGAAACCTTTCTCCACATAGGTGTTTTTAAACTTGGTGAAAATATTTTCTCTCCATTGTTGTTCGGACAAAACATTGATGAAGTTACACAACAGTCCACCTTTTTGTAGAAAAGTTACAGTGAGATCCCAGAGAATAAATAAAGCAGAATGCAGCTTGGAATTCATGGCACGTTGCTATAGTTCCTGTCACAGAATCACTTGGACACCATGTATGAGTGTGGAAGGACTGTGCAATGTTTTCTCCTGTGCTATTAATAACAGATTTGTTTGGGTTTTACCTCTGCTCCTTCCTCTTCCTGTTACCTCATGGTCTGACTCATCTCTTGTGCTGCTGGTGCCTGAGGTAGATGAGCCTGGAAGTCATTGTGAGGGACTGGAGCAGCACAGAGACACAGGGATCCAGATCCTGTGATCCTGGGAATGCCTCCCGGGGAAGAGATGGGGCTCTGAGCAGTAAAACACACTACAGGGGGACCTGAGCAATTAACCATGAATTCACTGCAGTCTGCTCGTCTGCATTACTCTTCACACAGATCAGAAGTGCCGTTTGTCCTGAGGTTTCTCCCCAAGGGCCTCCCTGTCCTTTCCTGATAGTTCACAGTTTGTTTCCAATTTTCTTTACAAGTTTTAAATCTTCTTTAAATTCTCCTCTTGGCTTTCTTCAGTTTCTCTCTCTTGTTTCAGTTCCTTTCTTTCCTACATTTTCTGTCATTCTCTCAGCTTCTGTTCTGGGGCCTGCCTTGCCTGTCTTTCATGGTTTTCTTCACATTCTTTTTTGATTCCTGGTACTTAAAAAGCTGTCAGCAGCAGCATCCCAACCTGTTCTCTGCATGGAGCTGAGAGTCTGGCAGCTTCTTAGTGAACTTCATGTTTCCTGGATATTTCTTCGTAAGTCTGGCATTAACTGAGGGGTATTTTTGGTTTAGATGTGACTGCTATCATATTTGTGGTGGCGAGCAGTAGCTACAACATGGTGATACGAGAGGACAATCAGACCAATCGGCTGCAGGAAGCACTAAACCTCTTCAAGAGTATCTGGAACAACAGGTCTGTGAATGGCTCTTATCACTGAGATTACTGATCCTGTCTCACACTGCAGTCACCACTCGTGGATGGGCCTGGCTGGGACAAAGTTCATTTTCTCCCTAACAGCTCATACAGGTTTAGGTTTTGCCCAAAACAATGCTGATAACACACTAATGCTGCTGAGCAGTGTGTGCAGAGCCCTCTCTGATCCTCACCCTGCCCCTGCAGTAAATCCACGGGGGTGTTGGGAGGGGGCACAGGTAGGCAGACCCAAAGTGACCAGAGGTGTGTTCTATGCCACATAACCTCATGCTCTCCAGTAAGAGGGAAAAGAGGGGATTTTGGGGAGTTACCCAGCTTGTTGGGTATTGGTCTGCCCACAGGAGGTGGTGAGTGGTTGCCTTTGCATCACTGGTTTTGTCTTCTCCTCAGTTCCACTTACCCTTCACTAATTAAACAATCACTATTTATATTTTATCTTGACCCCCAGATTTTTTGCTTTCATTCTTCCTTTCCTCCTCCTCCATCCCCTGAGGAGGAAGGTGAGTGAGGAGCTGTGTGGTGCTTGGCTGCCCACCAGGGTTAACAGCACTGGAGGCTCTGTTACTCACATCTCCCAGCACAGTCTGAGCTGGTTCTTTGGTCACAGCCTCCCACCTTTAATGTTTATTACACTCAGCTCATTGAAAAGAGCTCTGCACAGCTACTGGTTGGTGGTTGCCATATTGAGGCTGAAGTAATTAAAGCAGTGATGGAGCAGTGCTTTGGGAGGTGGAAATGTTCCCCTGGGATGGGTTTGGATTAACAGCACGAAGTGGGGAGCGCTCAAACAACCTCAGGGTGTGCACACCTGGAATTGCACCCTCGGGATTCAGGTATAAAAGGAACCTTTCCAAATCATTTCAGTGTCCTATGATCTTGTCTCCACACATTTTGGGGGACTTACTGTAAGTTTCTGTATGATCTGGGCTGTGCCTTCTCACAGTGTTTGGTTTCCATTTTCCACAGGTGGCTACGGACCATTTCAGTAATCCTTTTCCTGAATAAACAAGATTTGCTAGCAGAGAAAGTTTTGGCAGGGAAATCTAAAATTGAAGACTACTTTCCAGAATTTGCTCGCTACACTACACCAGATGATGGTAAGATTTCTAAGTTTTATTTGCAGTTTATCATTTCCTTGTTAATCACATTTGTGATGGTTTTGGTAGCTTCAGCTAAGACTTGAAAGTACATCTTAAATAGATGTAATCATCAATGTCGTTCAGCCAAATTGTAATGTTGAATTTTAGGTATTAATAATGAGAGATTCTTGCCTCTTAAACATTTAATATATTAATACTTTCATCATGACAAAATCTTTTTACTTTGGTGTAGACCACAGTCTGACACTTGGTCACAAGTGTGTCCTCGGGACTCCCCCTAATCCTGCCTGTGGTCATTTCTCTTACCTGCCAAATGCCTGGTACTGTGGCCATTGTAATAGTCCCTCGTTCTCCTGAAATCTTGCTGGTTTAAATAATGTTATGGTTTGTCTTGTCTCACAGTCAGTTTTGTCAAGTGTATTTTTCTGTCATATGTGAGCAGAAAACAGGACAAGTTGAGATTTTTAGGTGCTATTACCAGAAAACATCTGTTTTAATAAGATACTTTTTTATTATTAATCAGCAACACCAGAGCCTGGTGAGGATCCCAGAGTTACAAGGGCCAAGTATTTTATTAGAGACGAGTTTCTTGTAAGTATTTCCTTTCTTTGGCTGTTTCTTACATGATTCTTCTCAAACCCAAGCTCTTGCTCAGCTTCTGCTATTGCAAAGTGCTGTCACTTCTCGTGTTGTTTATATTTAACATCCACATTGCATCAACCACTATTATATTTTTGAGCTTTACTGCTGTTTCTTAGCTGCTATTTGGATATTTGTTTGTACATAATTAAAATGTTTGTACATAATTAAAATTAAATGGCGAAAGAATTGGTGAGAATTAAGAAACCCCAAATAGAATGATGAGTGGAGTCCTGCTGTTATTAATGGGGCCAGATTTTTATTCCATGCATTATTTCTAAAGATAGATACTAATCAAAAGATGCCTCATCTGTCAGGTATTAATGTTCTTTTCATATTATCTTTCCCATTACTGGTGAGCTGAAGCTATAATGGACATAGATTTATTTTTTTTAAATATTGCTACAATTACTTGTAATGGTGAGGGTGGCAATCAAATTCTGGACTCATTTTAAAATGGAGCAAAATAAAAAGTTGAGGGAGGCTTTCTGTAAGTGTAAACCAGGGATAAAACCTTTGTACAGGGAGGCAAAATCCTATTTTTTTTCATGGCCAAACGGACTAGGAGTTGAGTTGCTAAATCCACCAAAGCTGCATATAAGTAATGGCATTTTCCTGACTTCTCATTCCTGTCTGAAATTCCCCAGTTCTCAGTGACCATCTCACCGTGTAATTCTGATCATTGTAAATTTCACATTTCAGGTGAGAGAGCAAAAACTTTGTGGGCATTTTGCCACTCGGTTCCGCTTTTTGGAGACACAACTCACACATCTCGCCTTCATTCCGCCCAGTTTTGGGGACGGGGTGGGGTTTCCCCAGTGGGTTTTATTTTAACCCGGTGTCTCTCTCTTGCTTTGCACAGAGAATCAGCACAGCAAGTGGAGATGGAAGGCACTACTGCTACCCTCACTTCACGTGTGCCGTGGACACAGAGAACATCCGGAGGGTTTTCAATGACTGTCGGGACATTATTCAGCGCATGCACCTTCGCCAATACGAGTTGTTGTGATGGAGAGCACTTTTTTCTGTGTTTTGGACTCCTTATTCCTTATTAAAAAAAAAAAAGAAAAAAAAACACCCTTGCCCACATAGGGTGGAAGAGAACTGTTTGAATCTCCCATTGATTTTGCACCCCTCAACTTTTTCTCCTTGCTGGACAATAGCAGCACTTCTAAGCTTGCTTCTGTACCCCTCGGACAGTTTGAGATGGCCTCTAACACTTAAAAGGCCATTTCCGTGAGGATTCCCTAACACTGTTATTAACAAAAAAGAAAGGAAAAAAAAAACCAAAACAAAACAAAAAAAAGAAATAAAACCTAATTAATTAAAAGCCCTGAATGTGGAGCACCTGAAAGAATTGGGGATGAAAAAATTAAAACGTGAAACAAAAATTGGGGGAGAGAAAACTTTAGGTAATTTAGCACTGCTGTGGGCATAATCCTATAACCCGTGATCTCCACTTTGTATCACTCACTGCATCCGAGTATCGAAGGTGCCAAGTCACAGACCAAGTTTGAAGACAGACCCTTGAGTTTGGTTCTCTGACTGTAATGTGGCTTTGGGCGGAAATACTGACAATTCTCCAACAGACCTAGACAGTGCAAAAACCAACTGCTACCTTTCAGAAGGGTATTTTTAAAAACCAGTCTTGGTGGTCTAAAGACAACCATGGACATTTATGAGTTGAACTGCGTATGGCCTGTGATTGCAGAAAGAGTTAACCACACACTGTTTTCAGTTTGTCCACTGATGATCCCGTCTGCTCTAAAAATCATTATCTGGACTGTAGTCCTCACAGTCTTTCCCTTCTTTTTCTTCTTCCCTTCCCTCATTTTTTATTTTACTGCTGGATTATTATTCTTGTACAGACTGTAAAATGTATTATTTTGTACAACTTTATTGAAAATAACTTGTAGAAGATCTTTGTGCCTTGATTATGGCTGTACCTGTACAATGAGCTAAGATGTAAGTATGTTTGATTGCGCTGTACAGCTTTGTCAACCCTATCTGCAGCATTAGCTCAAGGTAGGGAAAATTTATCTGTAGTTTAGTTTTTCTGGTTTATAAAAGAAGGAAAAATACTGTTTAGTAAAAAAAAAAAAGGAAAAAAAAAGAAAAAAAAAAGAAAAAAGTACAAATTGTGCAAACTTAACCACTTTAAAAGTGAGGTCTTCAACAAGTGACCAGATGTTGCAGCATCGTGCTTTTTAATTTTTAGCTTTAATTCATTTAAATCTCTATCCAAATGCAAAACATGGCTTGTTTCTACATAAAACCAAATTTTGCTACAAATTATAAATGTTAGTCTTTGGTCATTCATAGTCCTTTTTTTTTGCTAAAGACAAAAACCAGAACAATAACAGACACGTAGGGCATCATGCAGGTCTGGTGACCATCTCTAGACTGGGCCAAATACCCACCAACCTCGGCTTGCGCTGCGTGGGCAACGACTACCGGAATGACAAGGTGTGCACTGCCCTTGGATTTGGCCACTGAATTCCAGTTTCAAATGACATTTTTATTTCTCTTTTAATAAAGAGATACTTTAGAACCTTTTTTGTTTTATATTAACTATATAAGTAGCTTAAAAGTGAAGATGTGTGGATTTTTTCTTAAACTTGAATAATTTATGCAAATTATATGCTTAGAACAACATGTGGTACAGTAAAAAGAAAAAAGAGCAAAAATCACTGTAGCAATAAGAGAGCATGTAATTTTAGTAACTACTACACTGCTTTATATTTTATACCTAGGTGTTTTATGTCTCTGTGAGTGTGTTACTTTTTCATGTGTCTAAACCTACGTGTACAATTTGTACAGAGTCAGAAATTACAGCTGTAATAACACATCTAGAACAGTGTTAGCCTATATTACTCAAACACCCCTGTTCCCCCTTCATTTACACCCCTAAACTGATCTGGATCTTACTGCAGTGACTTTAAAAGGAAAAGAAACAAAAACAAACACCAAAATTCTTGCCTCTTTGCCTTTCACACTCGCTTCCCTCCACCCAAGAGACCATATTGGCTTTGTTTTTTTGGGAAGAGATCCAGTCTAAATTCAAGTGAGGGTGTGGTCAGTGATGTCTGTGCAGCTAGATTTGCTTCAGGTATCGGATGCCTTTTCAATACTAAGAACTGCAACTGTTCAGAATTGTGACTTTTCATTTGCTTTTGTGGCTAAAGTCTTAAAATGAATCACACAGTCCATTTTCACTGGAGAGCAGGGATGTGAGGGAGTTACTGTCCTGTCTCAACTCAGAATTGCTTCCAGAAGACACTGAATAGCCTAAAAATTGTAGCTGCGGTTGTTACTTGCCTTTCAGGAATGATCGTCCCTGTTCACAGGTTTAGACAGTTGCCACCTGAACTTTGTAGAACTGTAGGAGAAAACATGACTGAAGAGAGGCCCCTCCAGTTCAGAATGTATCCAGTGCCTGTAGGTGAAGGGCTGGCGTTTCCACTAGGTAAAAACGGGACACACGTTGTGGGAAGGAAATTCTTTGTGAGCCTTAATTTTAGTTACAGGAGCCAAAATCTTTATTTTAGTGCCAACCCTTATCGTTTTAAGCCTAGGAGGAGTCGGTGTAAACACCAAATTTATAAATGGAGAAAACCTGTAGTGATGTGAGGAATGTAATCTCTTGTCTGAGAGAAACAAAGCACCTCCATTAAAAAAATTAACAAAATGAGCTTCTTCCTCTGATGAGGAGGACGCATAATAACAATGAGCTATGTAAGACAGCAAAAATTTTAAGAAACCTAAAGCTTTATATGAACAGATATGTTTAGGGGATGCTTTTTTTTTTTTTTTTTCTTATGTGAGGAAAAAGGCAATTGTTTTGAATATGGTTGAGTTGCACAAGTACGGAGCGTGTGTGTGTCTTAATGTCTCAGTATTGCCTTTGTTAGTCTCTTTATTAGTCCATGCAGTTTGGTGGCCTGGTAAATGCAAGTCTTATTTTTAACAGCTTTCTTCTTCTTTTTCTTTTTCTTTTTTTTTTTTTAATACAAAACCATAAAGCTTTAATGCTTGCTATTTAATAAGTAACTGTGTTTTCTTCTGTCTCTAATTTAGTGGCCATAATTTGCAGTTAATTGAACCATTCCAACCTAATGCTTACTCATATTTCTTAGTTTTGTTTTATTTATTTATTTGAACTTCTTGTTTTCATGATTGAGGACTGTCACTTCTGTCTCATTCATCTGTTTGGAAACTTCTGACCTTACAGCCAAAACTTAACTCATTCTACTCAGTATTCATCGTGATGCTGAAGTGTAAGATACCTGCAAATGTAAACACTACCACTTTTATTAATAAAAGCAAATACAGTGTTTTTAGGGCACATTTGCATCACTGTAGTTGAGGTTGTGTCAGTATTTCCATTGTAAACCTATGGAGGGTCTTACCTTGGCACTAAACTGCCCTAAGCTGAATCTTTGCCATACAAGGCTTCTGCTCCAGCGTGATTTTGGTGGGTTGGTTTTTAAACAGTTTCCAACACAAACTCTTGTTCCTGTTTTAAGTTATACAACTGTTTTGTTGGATGGGGGTTGGTTTTAAAAGAAAACAACAAAAAACAACAAACAAACCTGGTTGAAGATTGTTTTTGGCACTTCTGTAACTCAGAAATGGTTTTGATTTTAAAACAACCTTCGGCAAGCCAGTAACCTACAATATGGTCTGATCACTTTGGGTATTTTGTAAAAATAATAATAAATTGTAGAGATGTTGTGGTTTCAAAATCAGCTACTGTGCATTTGCAGTAACTTATTTCAACCCAAGAACTTGTAGTAACTAGTGCATCAGAGCACACATTCAGTGTGGTGCAGCAGAGTAGGGATAACTCCTAAAGACTTTTTTCTTTTTTAATAATGTGGAGAGATAAATCCACTATAGACTAAAAAAGGATTCAACGGCCTCTGAAAGCATCAAAAACTGCTCTCAGAGGCTGAAACTGGAGCTCTGCAAGTTGACAGGAGCAGACTTTGATGCAAAAGCCTAGGAAGGCATCCTAGATTAGCTGTCATAGGCAGGAGTCTGAGGGCTTTTCTTCATTTATCTAAAAATCTTTTTTTGATTCGTGGCATCGAGGGCAGGATTTAACTGAGGGTATCAGAGGAAGGGAAGCTGACACTGCTCCACTGGGCTGCATGGAATTGATACCTGCAGGATAATTTCCTTCTGCCAGTAAATCTATGCACAGAAATAATCAATGTTCATGGCTTCAGAACTTGAGCACCTTGTAATTTGTCGTGGTGTGTTGTTCCTGTAAATGATGGAGGATGTTTTGTATTATTTATCTTATTTTCCAATGTCAAAAATTACGTGCCAGTAAAAACAAAAGAAATAAACACAGGAGATTGACCCCAGATCTGGAGGCAGAGCCCGTGACAGCCGAGTACCAGTCCAGTGCCTTAGTGACAATGCTCTTGGTGATTGGTGCTATACAAATGTCTTAAGAGTGATAAAGTTGTTCTAAGTTATAAAATCATGTAACTCATTGTGGAAGAGAGTTAAGTTCTCTTCTTTCCCCAGCTGTACCTAATGTGCTGTGTGTATTCCTGACAATGCTGGCACTTGTAAGACCTCTTCCGTGGAAGTAGATGATAAAATTCCTACTAACTTTAATAAGTAGGATCAGGGCCATAGATTGCTATCAGTGGAAATCTCACACAGGAGCAGGTCCACATCTCTAAAATACATGTTGAGTTTGTATAACAGTAAAAATATTTATAAGCAAACATCTTCAGTCCAAAACCAAACTGTGCCCTTGTTCCTCAGCTTGGTACCTCTGAAAATTCATCCCTTGGGAAAAATATCTTCCTCTTCTGTGACAAACTTTGAAACGTCTTTGTAAATAGAATAAGCTACAAAGGGGATTTCTGAAGCTCTAATGATGAAAGCCTGACACTGTAAAATCCCTCTGGTGACTGACAAGACAATTGACAATTGCAAGAGCGAGCCTATTTTAATTCTGGTCATACCCTGTTGGCTTCAGTCCCGTGAGTGGATGTGTCAGTTCTGGGTAGGTAAAACTGCTTTAGAGTGTGACTGTAGTACTCAGAGTGCTAAATTTTGAGCCATAAGTACTGGTCTCGTAATTAATTGTTTTGAACTCTGATTCTCATCTTATTAAAAGCTCAAACTGGTTTTTACCCTGGTTACTTTCAGTGTACTGAGCTGAGCAAAATGGGTGCTCTATAAAGCACAAATCTGAGCTGGGAAGGCAGCGTGGGAGGAGGTGGGGAGGCAAATAAGATCTCTCACTCTGTTAAACGTAAAAATAATAAGGTAGAGGGTTTTTTCTGACTTTTGGGTCCTATCAACTTAGCCTGGTTCTGTGGAAGACATAGGGAATTCCCCAGGGTAACAACAGTATTGATACCCCTCTAACATGGATAACTTGAGCAAATATGTAATAGATAATTAAAAATCCACCAAAAAACAAAACTTGCAGATTTTCCTAATTTTTCTTTTTCACTTAGGAAGTCTGCCTCAAAATTATTTAATGACAGGACAAAATAAAACCTTCAAACATTGTCCCAAATAGGGAGAAGGATAAATTTTTTTGAGGGAAAAGATGCTGACATTAGAGCTTTTTGTGTAACATGCTTTCTAAGGCTGGGGTACCAGTAGACAAACGCAAGCAAATTCAAAATTAAAATGTGAATTTATCTCTTCACTTTAATTTACCCAGTCATTTTATTGAATGAGTTGGCTAATTAATTTTTTTAAGATGCTACTACTCAAGTTTGGAGAAAGACAAGCCTAGGACAGAGGCAGTAATGTTGGGAATTCTCTCAGTTCTGTTGTTCTGTTATGCAAACTATTGTTTTTAGGCTGTGAATGTTATGTGAATTATTAACAGTGAAGTACAGTGTTTCTATCTGTAGTTTTCTGGTATTTGATGTGACTTTGGAACTGTATCATTCTTGCAACTAAAATGCCAGAGTGCCAGCAGAGACCAGGCAGAGGAGGGAGCAGCTGTGTAAGGGTCAGGACTTGCCACATCAGGGGGCACATTGCAGTTCTTTTTTGCTCCATTATCAGTTTGCTGTTGGCAGGATCAGAAGAGCTTCCACAAAAGGACAAATTAGGGGTTGGGCGATAGAACCAAATATTGTGGGAGAGCTCAAAGTATTAATGGAAGGTGTTTCAGACTGGTGCTGAGGTAGAGCCATGGAGATGTGTCCTGAGCGGGGTGTGATGAGTGATGAATGTCTCGGTAGTTTTGATCTCTGTTCTCTTACTGTTTGAAGGCACAACATCCAAAATGAAGTAACAGGTTCTGACAGTTTTGGTGCTAACCTTGAGTTCTGTTTCTCACAGGGCAAAGCTCTGCTGGGCTACAGAGGTTCATCTGTGTAAGGCAGTCTGGAAGCCCAGAGCAGCCACGAGCAGCAGCTCTTGTGAAGCTGTTTGTGATGTAAAACTGGGAAACTTAACAGCCAATTGCTGTGTCCTGCAGCATGGCCCGAGCCCTGCGGCCTCTGGGTTCCCCTGTCCTCACCCCCCTTACTCTTGTAGCGATGTGGTTGGTAAGAGAATAGAACAGTTACAAGAGAAAGGTGTGAGACAGCTTCAGACAAAGTTCAAAGTCCATCACCCTGAACACTGAAAAAGAGATTTAGGGGGGAGATTCTTCATTCCCCAGGTGAGTGACCCAGTCTGGGATCCTCATACAAATTCTCAAGGTCAGAGAATGCATCTATCCCGAAAGACCAGGATATCTCCAGTTAAGGAACTGCAAAAAAAAAAAAAAAAAAAAAACACTTTGTGCAACCATTGGAGCTGGGAGATGGTTCGGTGAAGGAGGAGTTTAATGATCAGTGTGCAAATCAACTGGAACTTGCTTTGAAGCAAGAAAATGTTTCCGCCGCAGGCTCATCTTGAGAAGTTCTTGGGGCATTGGGAGGCTCAGTATTTTAAGCAATCCTCAGTAAATAAAATACAGTTCCAACTTTTAAGTTGACATTCGAAGGACACTAGAATGACATCACGTCAGCAACCTCAAAACCACCTTGTTTTGTCTCAGAATATTCTTGGTTACCTGGTGAAGTGTCGTGTGTTCAATGTCTGGAATAACTGTTACCAGTACTCGAGGTACAAACAAAAATGCTTCATCTTGAGGCTCTGCTTGAGAAGGAAGAACTCTTTAGCCAAAACTCATTAGCCTAACGATGCTGCTGTAATTTCCTACTCCATTGGAAAGTTATTACCTTATCTCTAGTTGAATGTATTGGCTGCTTTGTAAAGGGCTAACGATTACAAAATACAAATTTATGCTAAGAGAATTTGTAGAGGGCAAGGAGCAGAGGGAATGACAGAGAATGCCAGGGTGGATATTTTTAAAAAACATGAATAAAAGGCAAACAGTTTTGTTGGAAGTCGGCTCTTCTGTTTGGGATTTTTCTTTTATTTTAGGAAGCAACCAAATGAAGCTGGATGATTTCGTCAGCTGTATTACTTTCAGCCCTTTAAGTAGCAAATCCTGAAGTACAGTTTTTAAATAATTTGCTCAAAAATCAAGCAACAAATTTTGATAGTTGGAATTGAAACTTGAGCATTTGATACTTTGTTTATTCTTCTGTTAAAAAAAAGGTACAAAAAGAAAAAATAATGTCATTTTCCACGTTCCTGTACATCTGGCTCTTCTTCACACACATCCACTTTCCAGAATGCCTTTACTGCTTCCTCAGATCATGCAGCAGAGACACCAAGGCTGACCTTCACTGGATATTTACTGGGCTCCAAATTTTCTCTCTGTCTCAAAATCTATCTCGAAATTTGCTCTCTGCCTCATCAAAATCTCATAAGATAGAAACTGTCACTCAAGAATATTTTTCACATAAAATGTAGTCAAATATGCATTTGGCTAAAAATTTGTTGCATTAATTTGCTGCATAATAAAACCTTTCAGGGACATTCAGGTAAATCTAAGTGCTTTTATTCATGAATATTTCACTGAAACTTCGTAAAACACAAATCCATATGGGGGAATGCAGTTAAACCCAAGAGACAACCAACATTGTTTCCGTTCAAACTTGTAAAGGTTTAGTTTCCAAAGGCAATTTCTGGTATATTTAATATTTCATCACATTTTCAGTGATATCTTGAAACTGTTTGATTTAATCTGATTTTTACCTCTTGTTTATTGACCTGAAGTGAGGCAAGCTTGGATATTGCAATTCTGCAAAGGGCTATTCAGCAAATGTCTGGCTGTTACAGATCCCTAGTTTTCTCCTCAAGGGAAGATGAAAGTAAATGCTTTAAGTATTGTTCATTCTTTATATATTAAAAAAAAAAACCAAACCTTTTCTGTTACCACAATCAAAATAAAGAGATATAAATATATAAAGACAAAAAACCTTCTAGTTTTAAGATTCAGGCACTGAAATGGTATCATTAATGTCTAATACCACTATGTCTCTTAATGGCAGTTGGTGCTGGCAACTGTTCCCATTTCCTACTCAATTAAGCAGGAAGTTTTGTAGCATAATTACCATGGAAGTCCCACAAGTTCAACTCTTGTCACCAGACAAAACTTTTACCTGCTCTGGAAATGCTTTATTGAGGTTAAGACTGTTTCAGGGCATAAGATCTGGCACAATGAAATACTCCAGGCTGCAGATCCAAATGTCCTACCCAGGAGATGCACAGCAAATGTTGGTCATGGGAAGGGAGCTTCTCCTACCTAAATAAAAACTGTCATACGAAGTGTATTTAGTTGAACTTTCTGTAAAGAACCAGGATCTCCTCCTAAGCTTCATGAAGTGTCAGACTTGTGGTTTTCCCATTCAGTTTCATTGGAATGTTAAGTTCTGGACTCGCTTTTTCTCCAGTTCGAAGTTTTTTGAACCTTCTGTTAAGGTACTATAATGGTTACTCTTAAATCACCTCCAGAGAACTTGTCTTACACCTAATTACACATCTTACAAGTTCATTGCAAGCCAAAAAAAAAAAAAAAAAAAAAAAAAGAAAGAAAGAAAAAGAAAAAGAAAAGGAGAGCTGATGAAGCACAGGAGGTGTAGAGATGTTTTTTATGAGACTCTCAGAAAATACCTTTTCTTTCTTGGTTTGGGATGGATTAAATTCAAATCTGGTACTTTCTTACGAAGTTCTGACTGGTTAATCACACTGTCTGTTCCGAGTTCGCTATTATTTGTCACGTCTGTGGGATGGAAATTGCCTGCTAACCAAATGGAGATGGGCCAAAAACTTTTTCTCAAGGATATTTCCATTGGCTCCCAGCCTCAGCCTGTCACTTCACTCCCAGTTCGTCCCTCATAAAAAATGACCGGTGATTCCACAGGCACTGGGATGGCACTCACTGCCCCCCTGCCTGCAGTGGGAAACGTAGCCCTTGTGCCTCTGCTTCAACCCGTGTCGTTTATTCCGAAAAAGCCTTTCTTCCCTTCTGCTGGCAGAGCAAAAAGAACATTATCCCGGGCTCTCCGGAATGCTGGAGCCGTGTTTCGGGAAGGGCTGCTTCGCCACTGCAGGGCAGCACACGACAGCACAACCCGCGCTGTGCTGCGCTTCAGGGGCTGGGGTACATTTTCTACCTCGGACTTTAAAGTGCAGCAAATCCTTTGATTAGCACAGCAACCACATTTGAACAAGGATTTTGTCTGTTGGAAATCCTACTATTTATTTCTGAACAGGGTTGTTGTTTGGTTTTTTTTTTGCCTTTCTTACCAAGCAGTGGTGGAAGACTGCCATTTCTTTTTACTATTTTTTTTCAGTTAGAAACTGAATGAGAATAAAGGACCTTTTAAATAATTAATCAGCAAAACTCCTGGCTGGCCTCCAAATCCCAGAACACACCCTCACCCTCCCCTTTCTCACAGTTACTGAAGAACGGGAGTGGATCTGAAGAGAGACAAAGGGACTCTGTTTCTCACATGGTCTCACTAATGCCTCTCTCCTTGCCTGAGGCCTGATTATGTGATCTGTTTTCATTGTAGACTTGTCCCCTGTTCATCTCTCTCCAATTCCTTGTCCCTCCCTTCCCTGGGGACCCTCTTGACGCGTTGTCTTCGCTCAGCTTCCCCAGAAAGGGTCCCCGGGTGAGCTCTGGGATCCAGCTTTGTGGGTGGGGAACAAATCCTGTCTCACAGGCCGCCCTGCCTGGTTACAGAACAGCCTCGGAACAGGGAATGTGCCTCTCACAGCACCTCTCCTCTGCCCAGAGATGCCCACATCCCTCTTTTTCCGCTTCCCTAGCAATTCCCGTCCGATTGCTGCTGCGCTGGGAGGCTTTGTAGGGCAGCTTGATTTTAAATTTCCAATGGTTCCTCCCCCCTTGAGCTACTGTGAGCCCCTGCCCGGCTCCCCTCACAGCCTGCCTGGGATGTCCCGCCCGCCCTGAGGCGCCCCTCAGCCGCCGCCATCCCGGGGCTGCCCGCCCCGCCTCCGCCGCCGCCATTCCGCGGCGCCCCGCCCGTTCCGGCCGCTCGGCGGGGAGGGCCGGGCCGGGGGAGCCATGGAGGACGCCGATTATTTCGAGGGCAGCGCTGCCGAGTGGGGCAGTGAGGCGGACGGCGGCGCGGTGAGCGCCGGGGGCAGCGGGGCGAGGGGCGACCGCAGCCTCAGGCGGGTCGCGGAGCAACCCCTGGGCGTAGACCCCGAGCATTCCCCTGAGTCCGGAGCATCCTCCGGGAGAATCCTGGAGTATTCCCCGAGAGGGACTCGGAGCGACCCCCGGGTGGTTCCCGGAGCGTCCCCCGGGCCCTCCCGCTCCGCCGCGGGGCTCCGGGCTGAGGCGAGAAGCGCCGGGTGTGAGGGGAGGAGGCCGGGGTGCGCCGGGCCCGGGGCTCCGGGGTTAAACAGGGGGGAAGCGGTGCTGGTTTTTATGCCTTCTCCGTTAGTAAATCGCTGTTTGTCAGGAGTGCAGGTCGCTTGCGGTGCTGAGCCGAGGTGTGTGTGTTGCTCTGGGCAAAAAGAGCCTTAATGTGGGAGTGTGGGGGGAAACGGGACAGGGGAGGCTGACCTGACTGTGCTTGTGAACAGCAAGATGATGAGGATGGGGAGGGAGAAGATGATGCCGAAGTCCAGCAGGAGTGCCTGAAGAAATTTTCAACCCCTGACTATATCATGGAGCCGTCTATATTCAACACATTAAAGAGGTGAGTGTAACCTGATGTGTGTTAAGGTGTGTTAGAGGTGTTGCTTCATATGGAAATGTGTGAAAATGTATAAATGGTGCTGTTATTTTCCCTTTAAATTTTGAGTTCGATTGGTTTTTTGGTTTTACTATGACTCAATTTGTTCTTTTATAATCCTTTCATCAGATATTTCCAAGCAGGAGGATCTCCAGAGAATGTTATCCAGCTCCTCTCTGAAAACTACACTGCAGTGGCACAGACTGTCAATTTGCTGGCAGAGTGGCTCATTCAGACAGGTATGGTATGTGATACTGTGTAGTTTGGGTGCATAGTCTTTCTTCTTTCAGAAATATCTGAATTTGTGGCAAATTTGATCGTACACAGGAAGTGGATTTTTATAAAGTTGTCATCCTGTGTGTGGCTAAATCCTTTATAATAATAGGTTTATTCCACTTGGAGAATAATGAAGCAGTATGTTGGTGAAATGCCAACAAACTGCATTATAAAAGGTTTTATAGTTGAAACAACTGCATAAATTATAGTTTCTTTTTAATTTCATTCAAAGGGCAAGGGTGCTGTTACATAGACAGTATAAACAGCGTTTGATACTTTGTAATAGAATTATATAATAGCTATTACATTACCAGAATTATTATAGTATGATTTCAGAAATTTATAACTACTCATTGCTATTTGTATGCTATTTTGTAGAATACTATCAAAGCTACTGATAACCAATATATTAAAAGGATGAACTTTAGTGTGTGGTGATGTGGGTTTGTGCCCCAGTCCTGGTATCTGTTTTTTGGTTAAGATCCCCCTGCATTTTGGTGTCACACCAGTAATGCTCCTGGGGATGACTGGCATTGCTTTTTGTGTGTCTGATGAGGAGAGCAAGAGAAAGGGACTACTGTGACCTGCCTGAGATCCTAAGCAGTTTAGCATTGAGGAAAAAAGGTGGAGAATCTGTAAATCTGTGTCTGTGTGGCTCGGTAGTAGAACTGATGGCTCTCCTCTCATCTTCTCTGTGTTGATAAATATTGGAGTAGTTTCCGTTCTCATTGGAAAATGTGAGATGCTGCTGCTGCGTTCCATTGGACTGCATTGCATCTGCCAAGTGTTTTGTTCCCTCTGTGCAGGTGTTGAGCCAATGCAAGTTCAGGAGACTGTAGAGAACCACTTAAAGAGCTTACTTATCAAGCACTTTGACCCTCGGAAAGCAGATTCCATCTTTACAGAGGAAGGAGAGGTGTGCATGGAATCCCTGTTGCTGTCTCTGCTGTGGATGCTTCCGAGATGCCTTCATCTGATGGAGTGGTCGATGGTGGGGGAAGGGAAATCAAATCCTCAAAGCTCTTTGGTTGAGGAACCACTGGTTTAGAAAACCAGTTCTGTCTCTCTGGAGTCCTCAGAGGTTTAGAGAACTTGGAAATTTGGAATGCATCCGCCTGTGTAATAAAGCTCCTTAGAGCAACTTGCTGGACTCATGAGAGGTAAAGTCCTTGCTTTTTATGATCTTGGCAATTAGATATTCTTAAATTTCTCTCTCTTGCTCTGATCTTTTCAGACTCCAGCCTGGCTTGAGCAAATGATAGCACATACCACGTGGAGAGATCTTTTTTACAAATTGGCAGAAGCCCATCCTGATTGTTTAATGCTTAATTTTACTGTGAAGGTACTATACTTAAGTCTAATAAATAAGAATATCCATAGAGGGCTAATTGTTTTGGCATTAAATATTAAGCTGTGATCTTGCCTGTATCTTTTATGTATTCCTGCTCATACTTATTAGTAAAATTACACCTTGGTGAGAGGACTTGTGCTACAGGTTGCAGTAAGTGTAATTTCCCAGTTTGAAGTACTGCTTTTTCAGTTTTTGTTGAGGTGTGGGGGTTTTATTTTGTTTGTTTGTTTTATTTCCTTTGATCTCTGTTTGAAAATTCTGGATTTCTGCTGCAGTGGAAAGTTTCAGTCAGTTTTTTATATTTCTGTGACAAGAAAAAACCGTTATCTTTTGCTGTGCTCTGCTATATTTTATATCATTATACTTTAATTTATTTTTGCTACATCTGTATTGGTTTTCTTTTCTGAAGGCCACAGTATGAATTCCAGTCAGTGTATGCAGAGGTGGAACTTTAGATTCTGTGTTCTTCTAGATTTGTTAGGATATCAGAAATACAAATGTAAATAACACAAGATTTCTGTAATGTTTTTATTTTTATAGCTTATATCTGATGCTGGGTACCAAGGGGAAATAACCAGTGTTTCAACAGCATGTCAGCAACTAGAAGTATTTTCCAGAGTCCTGCGTACATCTCTGGCAACAATTTTAGATGGAGGAGAAGAAAACCTTGAGAAAAACCTCCCTGAGTTTGCTGTAAGTTTGTTGTTTTGGGCTTTCCCCCCTCTTTTTGTGTGGAAAAAGAATGTTCTGCTTTCTGGTGAGGAGATACACACTGCTGTGGGATTAATCCTGATGTCCTACAAAGGCTTATGAAGAGAAGGTATATCTGAGTTAAAACCCAGAAATTTATGCTTTTTGGTCATTCTGTGACCAAGAATTCCTTGGGTTGCTTATGTGACACTTCTTATAGTTATTAAATGGATTGTAAAAAGGTGTAGGTTGAAATGTTGTCCTTCACGTTTACTGTAAGATCTAAAGATCAGTCCCGTCAGTCCTTGGCAAATGAAAATCATTCTTTTATGATCCACATTGGTGTGAAAGTTGCCATCTGAATCAACCCAGCATGTGTTCTGTGTTGTGAAATAGCACGATGATTTTCAGAGGGCTTTGAACTTCTCTTAGTGTTTAAATATTGCAGAGAAAGTACTGAGCATGAGTAGAATAGATTTTCCTCTTAATTTTTGGCATTTAAGAAATGAAGTTCCCAGTTCTGCCATTTCTTTTTGCATGGTTTCTATCTTTTCTGTACTTTCCTCTTGGCTGTTGGGTTTTTGGCTCTGTTGTTCAGTTGTTTACGTTTTGGGGTTTTTTTCCTTTGCAATTTTGCTGTTTGTTTTTCTCTTTTTTTTTTTTTACCCTTTGCTCTCACGGCAATGTAATCACGGAAGGACACTGGGATGTTTGTTGCTGACTGACTGGTGAGGTTTGTGCTGTGCTTTCACAGAAGATGGTGTGCCATGGAGAACACACTTACCTCTTTGCTCAGTCCATGATGTCCATCCTGGCCCAGGAGGAGCAGGGCGGCTCCGCCGTCCGACGGATCGCTCAGGAGGTTCAGCGATACGCCCACGAGAAGTGAGTGGCAGCTGTGGGGTCAGGGAAATGTAACTCACCAGAATCTGTAAACCTTGCTGCCTTTTGCTCGTTCTCGATTACCTTTATCCAGCAAAAGGAGAGTTTTTAGCTGCAACAGAGCAGTTCTTGTAGCAGGGCTTGAATTTGTGGAACAGCAGAAATGTTCAGTGTCCTGTACCAGGGAGACCTGAAACTGGAAAAACAAATACTTGAAGTTTCTGTCTATTAAGAAATATCTGTTTTTACTGTTCTGTGAACATTTTGGAAACAAACAAGGCAAACACAGGCCTATTCCTGTAATTACCCTAAGGCATTACATCCCATAGAATATGCCCTGTCGACTCAGTGAGACTTCATCTAAAATGTCTGAATTAAGAAAATAAGTCACTGTGTGTGTTTCTCTTCCTGCAGAGGCCATGATGCCAGTCAGATCACCTTAGCACTGGGTACTGCAGCCTCCTACCCCCGAGCTTGTCAGGCTCTCGGGGCAATGCTGTCCAAAGGAGCTCTGAATCCGGCAGATATCACTGTCCTCTTCAAAATGTTTACAAGCATGGACCCACCTCCAGTAGAACTGGTCAGTAGTTACCTGTTTGTAACCTCTGAAACTTATATCTGTTACAGTAGCACTCGAAAATGGGATGCCTTGTGCTAAGTATTGTAGGGACACAAAACTTAAATTAGCACTCACTCACTCCTCTGTAATTACAGGTAATGTCCAAATGTGAACTGCTACTTGCATTGTTTTGCATTAGCTTCTCAGTACTTTCATTGGGGTTTTTTAATCATTCCAAGTTGTCTTTTTACATCTAACTAAATTAAATTAAATGTTCTAACATGGATATTGGTAACAAAAGGCAAGATTTTGATACTTTATCAATATGGTCTGTAAATGTTTCCTTTTTTCTCCCCTTTTTTCTTTCTGTCAAAAGTCTGTGTCTCTTCAGAGAACCGTTCAATGTACTCTTAAAGGAAAATGTGTTATCTTGTTGTATGCAAGGTATATCAGATGAAAAAACTCCATTCTCAGTCACCTCTCATGATTCTCAGGCTCTGATAAAACGTTCTTTCTCTTCACAGATTCGAGTGCCTGCATTTCTGGACCTCTTCATGCAGTCCTTGTTTAAACCAGGTGCTAAGATCAACCAGGATCACAAACATAAATATATCCACATACTGGCATATGCAGCTAGTGTTGTAGAGATGTGGAAAAAGGTAATGTTTGCTTCTGTGAATAATACTATTTTTACCTACAGCAGCCTGCCTGTGCTGAAGAAAATACACAGTTGTGAAGTTGCTCAGTTTAAAGTAATGTATTCAGCTTGATTTACTTATTCTAATATGAAATGTTCCTGCCTTCAACTGAAGTTATTAAAAAGTGTAGATCCTGATGATCAAATGAAAGTCTGAGTACACTGAGAAATAAATAAAGCAAACATCCTTGTACTCATAATTAATTCTTCTGAAACTTGCATGAGAGTCTAAATTTTGAGACACAGGGTGCAATCCTAGGCTTATTGCAGGTTACAGCTCCCTTCCTTAAATAACCAAAGACATCTGCAGCTTTTGCACTCAAATTTTGCAATAACTTTGCAGAACAAGAGAGTCAGCATCAACAAGGATGAACTCAAGTCGACCTCAAAAGCCATAGAAACTGTTCACAATCTGTGTTGCAATGAGAACAAGGGAGCATCAGAGCTGGTTGCAGAACTGAGCACTCTCTATCAGTGCATCAGGTGAGCAGAGAGTCTGGGAATCTCTCATGAGGTCATCAGTGCTGTCTTTCACACACAACTTATCCTTCTTGGGTCACAGAACATGCTTTCCTGTGCCACTGGAGAAAGATGGCAGATTACTTTGGGTTCCTAATAAAACTTGCATTTAGTTTTCATGCTGCTGTGCTAAAGTCACCTCTCTCTGTAGGTTCCCAGTGGTGGCTATGGGTGTCCTGAAGTGGGTGGATTGGACAGTGTCAGAACCACGGTACTTCCAGCTGCAGACCGATCACACCCCGGTTCACCTGGCACTGCTGGATGAGGTAAGAGTGTCTGTAAAACTTTGCTGGAGAGCAAGAACAGTTCTGATTCTTGTGTAACACCCAGTGCACTGAGTGCCTGTCATTTGTAGTAAGGCAGTAAATGTGCAGAGATGAATCTATTCAGAATTAATTATTTGGTTTTGTCAGCTCAGCATTATTTACGCCAGGAAAACTTGGGCATCACAGAAAGAAATGATGGAATGCTTTTCTAAATTAATTTCTGTCTGGCACTGAACATCAGTGTAAATTTGTCTGGTGCATTGTGTTTTAAACTGCAATTCTGAGGATGTCACTTTTCTGTGTTGTTTGCAGATCAGTACATGCCATCAGCTGCTTCATCCCCAAGTTCTACAACTTCTTGTCAAGCTCTTTGAAACAGAACATTCTCAGCTGGATGTGATGGAGCAGGTAATTCTCAGAGGATTCAGTGTTCCTGTTACTTCACATTAGTCCCTCTTCCCCAATTCAACAGCTTTTGCTTTCACTGCAGCTCTAGTTTGGGAATGGTTAAAAGGTAGCGTAGCAGATATTGAAGGTATAAAAATTGCACACTTTAAGAAGTTCTAATGTGTTGTCTCTTCCCTCCCTGCACCACCAGCTGGAGTTGAAGAAGACTCTCCTGGACAGGATGGTTCACTTGCTGAGCCGAGGGTATGTCCTGCCTGTTGTCAGCTACATCCGCAAATGCCTGGAGAAGCTGGACACGGACATCTCGCTCATCAGATACTTCGTGACAGAGGTCAGCAGCAAAAACTACTGAAGTCTAGAGATCAAGTTTAAAATGTGCTGCATGTGTTTTGGATATTCAGAAATACTTCAAGTTCAGGTCAGATTCTGAGCAATGTCTCAGTGTTCACCAGGATGTGATTTGGTCCTACAGATCCTGACTTCTGGAAGTAATAACGTGCTCATTAGAGTACCTTAAGAATACATAATTAATTACTTGCACTTAGGAGCTCTTGTTCACCATACAACTACTTGTATGCTTCAAAAACTGGTATGTGAATGAAATATTGTCCCTGCTACCCCTGTGAGTGGAAGAATCATCAGTTTTTGTCTGCTGTTTCAGGTGCTTGATGTGATTGCTCCTCCGTATACCTCAGACTTTGTACAGCTTTTTCTTCCCATCTTGGAGAATGAAAGTATTGCAGGCACTATAAAAACAGAAGGTGAACATGATCCTGTCACTGAGTTCATAGGTAAGTCATGTTTATTCCTTGCATTCCTGCTTGTGTTTGTGTCTCTTACAACTTGCTAATAATATGTAGGAGGAAGATTGCTGAAAGTAGGAATGCCTACCAGCTGTTTTCACAGACAACTTCCCTTTTAGGGGCCTCTGTTCAGCAATTTTCCTGTAATCAAGAATCTGTGGGTAGAAGTGAGGAAAGTGAAGATAAATACTGCTTTTTGGGAACTAGCACTGCAGCAAGGAAAGGAGAGGAAGGAAAGTCATCTGTCATAATATTATACTCCATCCGAAAACAAAAACATCTGTCCAGACCCTAAAATCCAAATTGTTTACATAATGCAGAAATCCATATGCAAATTTATAAATCAGAGAATCATAGTAATGTACTGAATGATGTCTTTTGTTTTCTCTCTCCTTTTAAGCTCATTGCAAATCTAACTTTATTATGATGAACTAAGCAGTGGGGAACATCGAGAACGCGGACAGAGCTCATGATCACTGCTTTGCCGTGCTCTCCACCGGTGAGGTTCTGTAACTGGGCAGCGCAGCAACAAAAAAAACCCCCAACAAACCTAAAACAAGGAGGAAAAGGCTGAAGGGCATTTGCTTGACTTGCATGGTGACCTTGAAGTTCTTATCAGAGGAGTGTTTGTGTTTCATACCAGAGAACTGTTAATGTCATTTGGAAAATGGAATGATACCGAAGGATTTTCTGTTGTTACACAAGTCAGTATAAATCAGTGTTCTGAAGAGGATGGATAGCAAGAAACAGATTTATTTGAAAGCACATTATTTTGGCTGCTTGCAGAATTTGTCACTGATTCTTTGTGTAATAAACAAAAGCTGAAGAATGGGGAAGGCAATTCCTACTAAAAACACTTTGCAGATAGTTCTCTGAATAGGTCTTGAATGCTCTAGGCTTTGATGTTGCAAGTTGTAAAAAATAGGAAGTTGTGGGATTTGCTCTGTGCTGCAGAGAAGCCCTAATGTCTGTTTCTCCCCTTGGCATTATATCAGAATTCTAAATATCCTACATGAAAACAAAAAAACCTGTTTTGTGTAACATGAGAGGAGTTGTAACAATCGAGGTTAGTTTTGTATTAACAGATGAATTCTATGTGAGTGTGTTACCTTTCAGAATCTATTTTTTGCTAAATAGATGCATCAGATGTTACTGGTAAGTTTCATTACCGTGTCATTACTGTCCCAAGCTATGAATGTGTGCTGAAATTTCATTACTGCTTTGTTGTGGCTTTGTTTTTTATACTTATCTCTACTCTGTCCTGGCTGATGCCAAGCGGTGGGAGATACACCCAACAATATAACTTACCTTTAAATAAAGGTGTTTGTTCTTTTCCAGAGATGTCTTTCAGTTTCATTAAGATGACTCGTTCTCTCTGTTCATTGGGCTGGATTCCTCTTTCCACCCCTCACTTTTAGACAAACAGTAATTTTTTCTTGAACTAACAAGCACATTTTGCATTTCCAAGCACATGTTTTTTGAAGAATCTGCTTTCTAAAAGACACTGAAATTCTAAGTCCAGCTGGATGTAAATTTAAAAAAGAAATCACCTGAAAAGGGCAAAAGTTGCTTCTGTAGAGGCTGTTTTGAACTTCCTTGCTTATCTTTGAATAGAAGATTTACTATTATTCCAGCTAACTCTCACCATTTAAACTTGCACGAGGCCTAGTTTTCATAATTTAAGTAAATTGTGGAATTAACAACAGAAACTGTTCACCCTGTAGAGAATGAATTTAGGATACAGCCCTGAACAAGCTCTTGGTGATAATCAAGAGCAGTTCTCTGTCCACTGCAACTTTGCCAGCAGTTTAAACAAGGTTTATTTTTGCTTTCCTGTGTTCAGCTTGGTATCACTTCCTCTAAACAGTTCCTATGCACTGATCCCTGGGGATGATTTTTAGCTTGTTAAACCTTTTGTGATGCTGTGACCATGTTCCTACCCAGGTGTTTGAACCAACATCGTTGCTGTATAAACTTGTCCATCAAGCCTTTCACAAGAAAAAGACCAGTGAAAACAGCAGCATCCAGGTGGAGACAACCACACACGTTTATTAATAAGCTCTTATAATAAATACCCAGTCGTGTAAGAGGAAAATCTGTTTATTAAATGCAATTAACAATGCCAGTTAGTAACATTGGGTATGGCACTGATTTGTCAAATTAGTGAGGAGTTCTGGCTTATGGCAATTTATATTTTGCCTCTTTAGGAGAAAAAGGGCACAATCACATATTAAAGCAAGAAATTTGGGCAAAGAAAAGACTAATTATTAAGGAGTGTTTAGACTGTCTTTTGGTCAAAGTAATTGCCATTACAGCATTTTGGTGGATAAAAGCAACCTCATTATTTGAGACTTCCAACACCTCTGTTTCACCAGGAGGTCAAGGAAACAGGGTTTAATGTTTTGAATTTATCATGTCCAGGTTTATCATTACTTTTGCATCATTGCAATGTCTTTGGTCAGTACTGTCAGAGAATTAAAAATAAGCTCTAGACCCAAATATTGAGTATACTTTTCCAGTACATCTACATGATTTGTATTTTAAAAAATAGATATTTACATGTACAGGTTGTGTAATTCAGTCAGTGTGATTTTAATACTGTGCATCAAGGTAGACAACTCCTTCATGGGTGAATTACTTCAAGTTGTAAATAATTGCCTCAAGGCAGTTCTGTATTTTTTGAAGGCATTGTGTGTTTCATATGGGCTGGTTTTGCAGAACTGCCTGATGGTGTTGAACTGTGAAAGTCTTAGGCTATTATTCTTTAAACAAAAAGTAGTTGTGCTGGGAAGCTTCCAAACAAAGCACCTAAACAAAAAGATGTACCATGCAGAATCAAGGGAGTATAGGATCTCCATATGCACAGTCCTCTTCAATAGCCAGATTGTAGTCTGCTCCTCTTCCACCCTTATAGGCACTTGTCACAATCCTCAGCCACCCTCTTTCACCCTGTAAAGGATTTAATTTGCATTGTAAATTAGGAAACACAACTGTAGAAATTGTATGTTGTTGAGTCTGCTCTGTCTGCCAAATATGAGTGATTTAAGTGACTGTAGGAATTCGCTCAAGCTGAAGTGTAACCCTGGATTCATGGAGCAACCTGCTTTGGTGAATTTAGATCCTACTCATCCAGTTCAGGTACGTGACTTGATTTTTGCCTACAGCTAACAGCAATTTCCAGTTGCCCGTAACAGGAGTTGCATGTCCTTGAAAGGCAGAATTTGGGATAGAGCTGATTACTACTCCAGTAGCTTTGGCCAAATATTCTTGTCTTCAGATTAGCTGGGTTTCATTTTTAAACTGCTAGTCTAGTTCAAAGACAGTTCTAACTTTATATCCACAGGCTGTAGCTTTGCAAGTGACAAACCCCACCTTCCTTCCCTCCAAAGTCAAAAGTGTGTTCCCATGTCTCCTTACCCAGGGCTCACCCCAGGAGTTACGAACTATCCAATATTCTGTCCCATTCTCCACTCCCCAGCCAGCCACAGACACGATGTGGTTCACTGTAGGTGAGGGGTTGTACTCTGTGTACAGTCCCCCTGTGTAGGCATCCAGCTTTTCAGTAGCCATTATGCCACAGCTGTAAGAAAACAGACAGAGAAGTTTTCATACAAGGAGATCAGGGCAGGGGCCTGGCTAAAACCCAATTGGTTTTCTTGCATTTTGAATTCTGAGCTCAGTTTATGTACAAACTAAAGTCTGCATATTAGTGCAGAACTTTGACGTGTGCTAGAGTGAAAATGTACACTGAGTTCCAAGTATTTAACTCCCAATCTTACTAGTAGATAAAAATTTTCTTTTTTACCTAATTGGTCCATTAGCATAGATTTCTGCCATCATTTTTTCTCTTCCACTGACAGACCCATAGTCAGCAACTTTCCAGACAGTGTAGTTCTTGATCACGTGGCATTCTCCAAAAGTGACACAAGTTCCACACTGGTTGAACTTCTTACACTCTATAAAACAGAGGTGAGATTACCACTGCAGGAGGTTGCTTCTCTTCAAATGAAGTAAATTTGAAGTTTTCTTCAAATGATAGTAGGATACTAAGCTTTTGTAACTCAATTGAGGCAGATATTAATAACTTCAGAGTAATTATTAATACATATTCTCTCTGGTGAACTCAGTTATTTTCTGGAAACCACATTTGAAGTCCTTACTATCACCAGTTACTACTCTTTACCTCACAGGTATAAATGCTTTGTTGAGGACATAGAGAAACCATTCCAGTCATACATGACCAGCCAAAGGTTAAATTTCTCCTTTGTTCAGCTTGAGATGACACTTGTAAATATTTCAGTACATCAGAGATTGTGTGTCACAGATTTAAGAGATTAAGTTGAAACCATTCAGCTGTGCAAACTTGCCTGAGCATGATTTACTGCTACCCTGTCTGGAGTAGGAGACACACAGACCCGTAAAGAAAACCTGTTCTGTCAGTCAAACAGCAGGAACCAGTACTCTGAAAACCCAAGAAATTTTTCTTTTTAATACACTAAGATCTCCTAAACCTGGGAAGAAATCCTACAGCAAAGCAGAGACATCCTACTTTGATCCTTGGCTTGGTAGTTGTTGCAGGTCTCGTCGGGAATGCCGTGGTCGTGGGCGTACATCCAGACCCCGGAGTGGTCCCCGCCCTCGCAGGAGCCGGCGTCAGCACAGTCGATGACATTCTGGACAGACAGGTAGGCAGAAGGCCAGGCACCTTTCCTCTTGATGTTGATTCGGTCTGTAAGGATAAGAAACTGGGGGTTTTTGGCTGGCATATGTGGGTGGCTACACATTGTGACTGGTTGTGAAACGGTCTCCTCTTCATTGAACCTGTAACTGTTTGCAGACAGCAGCACTTGTGGTTGGAAAAGCCTCTGCTGTCTGCAGTGAGGAACACAGCATGACCTAATTCGAACCAGAGGCTGAGTTATTGTTGTGGGTTTCCATTAGGAGGGTTTTTTCCATTAAAAACTCAGCAAAAACATGCAGATGAGTAAGATCTGTCTAAAGCCTTGAAGAGCCCTAGACCTCTTTTAATTCAAGCCACAGCTTCTGAAAACTTCCAGATCTGATTCCTGACTTTGACAGCAAAGAGTTTTCAAATACACATCATAAAAACAGCTCAGACCAGCATCTTTTATAGGAGTAGAGATTTATGAATAAGTCCATGCATAAACATAAGCCTATGGAGCCCAGGTTGCTGGCTCTGAGAGACAGTCTTAATGCAGGAGAAAGCTTTCAAAGTTACCTCCTTGCTGTTACATCAGCATCTCACTGTTATCCTGCCATCTCAGACAGGCACTGCCACCCTGCTGCCTTATGTTGTCAGAAACAAGCAGCTTACTTGGCAGAAAAGCTTCCTGATGAGTATTCATAAACTGCTTCTCTGCATTAACAGTCTTAACTGATGCCACTGTAATACTTTAATTTGTTAGCACCAACAACATTCAAATATACTTGACGGAACTGGGAGCTATCATCCCAGCCTACTCTTCCTGCAAGTTGCTGTGTTTTACCTCTCCTAGTACTTCACTCCATCCTGGCAGGTGTCATACATGTCCAGATCCTTGTACTGCCTAAGACTATCCTGCATGATTCCTGCTGTCTGCTCACACCTGCCTTGTTTTCCCCCTTCTCCCCAGTCTCCTCTATTTCTCCTTCACAGGTAATTTTCCTACACCTTCCCTGTGCAAGTGGTGCTTCTCCATCATGTAACTTTTGCATGCAAATCATGTATTCTCTCTAGAGCCATTACTTCTCCATCTGTAGCAAACCACTACTTCCCCTTTACTGAGAAAAAGGCTGATAAGAAGATTCCTGCTGAAATCAGACTTGTGTCTGCTGTGGTGGTCAGCTCATTTGAGTAACAGGGCTCCTGTAGCAAATACCCCACAAGGGGCAACTTCTTTCATTTCCTCATTCCCAGCATGGCTGGAGAGCCCATGCAGCAGGTTGAAGTACCAGAAAGGGGAAGGAGACCTGACAACTTTTTTGCATCATCTCACCTCCTAGGGGAGGGCAGAAACCCCAGCTCTTAGCCCAGGACCTAAGGAGCAGTTTGGGAGGAGCTGTGACCACGTTCCTTCTGCAAGCACGTTTTTAACCACGCACCAGCGTTCCCCCCTTGCCCCCTTTGGATAAGGTGGAGGCAGCCTCACTCTAATGGCTTTTTCTGTTGAAACCAACCCTCCTTGCCTTCACCTCGGGCATTCCCACTGTTCTGGTGTATTCACAGACATCTCAGCCTCGGTTTTGCTGCGTTAGTCACTGCAGTGATTTAGCACCTTATACCAGTTGTCAGTAACCAGAAGCTAAGCTTCCTTTGCTTCCAGAAAACTCCCGATTCCAGCGGGGAGCCAGCCCGGCAGGTGAGCCCGAGCGTACCTGCCAAGGCGCTGGTGCTGCCGTGGGCCCAGCAGGACCCGCAGTACTGGGGGATGTGCTGGTTCCGAGTGGTGCTGGCGTAATTCACCCCGTCCACGTTCCTCCAGTCCCAGCTCTGCGGCAGCGCCGACGCGTCCAGGTACTCGTGCGGGCGAGGGTAGGTCCTGCGGGGGGACGGGACGAGGAAGTAGCGCCGGCACCCTCCGGCGGCGGACGGGCGGGTGTTTTTTTTAAAAACACGGATTTCCCCGAGTTTCGTAAGGAGGCCGCGAGTGTCCGGCGGGGCCGCGTGACCGCCCCCCCACACACACCCTCAGCCCTCGCCGAACCCCGACAGGGCCAGAGCGGCCCCGGGCACCCCCCGAGCCCCGGCTGTGCTTGCCCAGCCCTCGCCCAGCGCTTCTCTCCGCCGTGCGGCAGGGAAGGCGACCCGGGAGGGGCCGGGAGTGGCCCTGGGAGGGGACGAGGGGCCGAACCTCACCTAAGGCCGGGAGCCTTGCGCGGGGCCGGTTTGTAGCAGTGCTGCCCTTCCCTGAAGTAGAGCCCGGCGCGGGCGGGCGGGCAGAGGCAGCCACAGAGCAGCAGCAGGAGGGGGATGAGGGGCTGGAGCAGCGTGGCCATGCTGGGACAGCGACAGCTGCCGGGATACGGCCGGCACCGGCGTTTAAGGGCGGCGGGAGGCGCGGACGGACGGACGGGCGGGGCGGGGCTCACCTGCGGCGGGCAGGGACAGCGGGACAGCCCCCGGGGACCGCCCTGTGCCGGGGCTGCGCTCCGCTGAGCCCCTCCTGACGGGGTCTGGTGGCTCTCCTGGGGTTGAGGAACAAACTGAGATCCCGCGTTCCCGGCCCCCGGTGACGTTTCCAGCTCACATGCTCAAAGATTGTATCACGGGGGTTGTGACCAGAGGACTTGTGTCTGGGACAGGCCCTGTTACAGCTTTCTTCACCTTTGGTCTGACACCTCAGCAATTGTGCTAGGCTGTGGCCAGCGACTGTGACTGGTTTTTTTTTTGTTTGTTTGGTTGTGGTTTTTTCCTAGTCCCGAGTTCTGAATTTCTCAAGCCCTTTAATCCTGCAATTAGCAAAGAAGCACAGGCCTGTGTCAATTTTCTCCGCTGCTCCTTAGGGTTCGGACATCTGAAGAGTCTTTATTATCTGCTAGAAGACCTAGCCAATAGTAAAAACAGTTTTCTAATTTTCCTGCGGAAGGTTCTAGTGACTGTGTGAATGGATTACCAGTCTCCTTTCCATACATTAGCTAGAAGGTTTAATGTTTGATGAACAGGTTTAGTGAACCACAGACAGTTCTCCCCTCATAGCTTCTCTTCCTTAGCTCTCAGCACTTTTTGTAGAAGGCCTGAGGTTTATTAGCTTCACACTGTGAATAGAGAAACTGAGGCACTGGGAAGCAGTGCACCAAAAGAAATGGCGAAGCAAGAACCGAGCCTGTGTGTTGAATGCAATGGTTTTTGGTAGCATTCCTAAGGGTGATGCAGCTAGCCCAGGTTAGTTGATACTTGCGTCAGCTCGTCTGGTAGCCATTCACAGATCTCTCTAAAATTATCTGATGGCCTGGAGGCAGGCTTATCTCAAACTGAATAGGCTTTCCTCTCAACAATCTTCTCTGCTACTCTGAAAAGCCAGTTCCTCCCAAGCAAGCCATATTTTAAAAACTAAAGGCATCCCAGAACACCTCCCTGCATATGTGTATTTTTTGCCAGTGGGTTGCAGTAAAAAACCCAAAAATTGATGAAAAAACCAAAAACAACAACAAAAAGCCCCATAACCACAAAAGCCTGGCTTCTTTGTGGTCTCAGCTCAAGCCCATCACCAGGGCTGTGGTATCTGGGGCCTGCTCTGGAGGCACTGGAAGCAGGGGGCAGCCCGATAATCGACACTGTGGGACAGCTGCAGTAGCTGTGCCCAGTGCCAGGCTGCTCCTAATCTCCCCAGTGCCAAAAGTCCCTCGGAGCCGGCCCATCCAGCACAGTCCCCTCTCTCCCCAGTGACTCTCTCTGCTAATCTGCAGCTGCACATGTGCTACGGCTGCCTGGGAAGTGCCTCGGGCTGTTAACAGGCTTGGGGCTTCTCAGGAGTAAGCAGGGACAGGCCTGCAACTAAATCTACACAGAAACAGGCCCCTCGTAGGCCAGGTTTGTGGTAAGTCAGACTTAGAGGTTCACAGAAAGGCAGATGGGAAGGAGAGGGAAAAGAGGCCCAAACCCACATCTGCTTCACAAAGCATCTCAGCTACCTGGTGTCATGTGTCAGAATTTTTAATATTCTATAATGCAGCACTTCAGAGGAGGCACATGATTCTAGGGAGCTATTTTCAGCAAGAGGAAAAACCCCTACTTAGTGATTGCATATTTATTTCACTTCCGTTTTTCCCCTTTCCTTGTGAGATGTGCTCAGCAAATATACTTCTTGCTGAAATTATTTTGTCATATTTTTGGGCAGTGAATTAGCACCTTCAGCCTCTTCCTAAGCTGTGTCTATTGTGAATACTTCACATATTTTAAATAGCATTTATTTAATGTCAGCAGCTCTCTGCTGACAATGTGTCAAGGCAGCTCCCATTCAGAATGCAGCAACTGAATATGCAGCTCAGATCTCCATTACTGCTCTTAGCTAAGGATGGTTGGAGAAAACAAGTATGAAATGTGCATAAATAAAATGAGATTTGCTTTTAAAGTAAATGTCCAAATAACCTTTTCAGAATTTTCTTGGGGAATTGTAGAAAATATCCAAAGCCGTTGTGGGAAATACTGACAATGTGGCAATGAGATAGAACTTTTTGCGTGTCTTGCTGGGTAAACTGAAGGGCTTAGAGAACACTTATCTTTTGGAAAACGATAAAATTACTGTGTTTTAAGGAAACAAAATTAATCTACCTGAATTTAAAGCCTTCCTTTTATTGCTCCCTACTGAGTATGCTCATAGCATGGCAGAGGATGACAGGATGTTTGCTCTCTATGCTTTTGCAACGCACTTCTGGTGCTGATCTCTGTGTTAGGAGCAGTTTTCTGTTCCTTCATTGGCTGGTAGGAGAACTGGAAATCATCAAGCAGTGGGGGAAGCCTGGAATAAGCTGATTTTTCTTCTGGAACAATATGGAAGCTCAGAAATCCCTTATCTCTAGCAACCCATAAAGTGGCAAAGTAGTTATGTTCAGCGAGTCAAGCCACTGTCACCATTTTGTGCTAAATAATTTAAGGTGCTTTCCTAATTATAGTTCATTTCCCCATTCTTAAAAGGAACACTTGCAAGGCAGTGACAGTCATTTGACATGTAATGAAACTGCTCTAGGCTTCCAGAAGTCAGCCCATCCTGGGTTTCTGCTGCTCAGTGATACTGGTCCTGGTTATCAGCAGCCAAACATGACTGTGCTGTGTTTTGTTCTGCCTCACATCGTTTCCTTTAACACTGTGAGATGTTTCACTCTGTGAATGTTACAGTTCACTTCAGAGAACTTCAGTGGAACGGGGTTTTCACCTCTAGCATTTTCCTGGCAAGTTCTGAAGTACATCTGAGATACAAGAAATTAAGAAGTATTAGAAATGCTGTATTTCTTAATGTCCGGAAATGAAGAGAGAGAGGGAGAGAGAAAGAACATATCTGTGCAAGTTAGTCACAAGTTAATTCAGTTTTTGGCTGAAAATGATGGATTCTTACAACTTTTTAAGGATCATGCATCACTGAGAGTCCAGTGTTATATTTATGTGTTACAAAGTACTTTTTGTTACTGCTCCTGTCCCCATCCTGCATGCAGTCAGATATTGGAAATGATGCTTGTTAGTGGACTGGAGTTTGCCTTGCAATGCACTGAATGTTGTGATTATAGGAGGCCCCTGCTCACAAGTTGTTACTGTTTTTATTATGGGTGTTGTCCTCTATGACTCATATGATGCTAAAATTTAAATTATGTGGCAAAGCACATATGCCTAATAAATTAAGATCACTCACTTTGGGCTATAATCTCTACATATGCACATATATTTGTATATATATTATATCTAATATAAAATAATGAAACATAACTAGAATATGCACATATATTCATGCATCACACTGCTGCACAGAGAACTGGAATCAATTGTGAGAGGGTGCAAGTGACAATGTTGCTTTCCAAGCCACTCAGCGATGCACCTGTGCTGTTGTACCTGTACCCAGGCAGTGAAGGGGCCCTTGGCTCCTGGTGCAGTGCCTGGGGCTGGCTACTCCCCTGGCTGGCTGAGTGACAGTCCCTCGGGTATAAAAGGGCCCCTGGGGCCGGGCTGTGCTGGGTGTAGCTGATAGAGCAGCAGGCAGAGGGCTCGTTCTGGGGACTGCAGCTGGAGAGCCCTGGTGAGGTTGTAGCCACCAACAGGTCCGAGCCACACAAAATGCGTGAAATTGTGCACCTGCAGATTGGCCAGTGTGGGAACCAAATTGGATCCAAGGTAAGGTCTCTTTTCAGCACTGATCATTAGTAGGAGATCAGAGGTAGCAATGCAAACGCCATCACTGGATGGGGACTCTTGGGGGGAACAATGACCTTGTAAACTCGATGGTGGGAAACATGGCGTGTTAGCAGGGAACTTGAGTATTTTGGTATGAAAGCCAAAAGCTGGATTTGCTCCTCATGCAAAGTTTAATGTTCATTTGCAATAACCATGGCACAGTGATTACAAGTGCTCCAGAGCATTCCTGCTGGGACTCGAATTCCCCAGGGGAACTCATACACTCTGCAAAATACTGGGACAAGTGACAGAGCCAGTAATTCCAGGGCTGCGAAGTTGTGTTGCCGGTACTTTAGTTCAGCCATGCAGCAGCAACTCTGCCACATTTTACTCATTAATATCATAGAATCATACAATGGTTTGGGTTGGAAGGGGCCTTAAAGATCATACGGGATCCTATTAATCAACAGCATAACCTGTGTTAGAGTGACACAAAGTGTCACTAGCCTCCTGTGAGAGATGTCATTTTGAGTATTTTTGTGTAGCTCAAACACTGGCATGCTGTGACACAGAGGGTTGTCACTATTGCTGACTTTCTAGGTTAGGAGTAAAAAAACCCCTCAATTACTTCATGCTGTGTGATGTTCACCCTTTTTTTTTTAAATTGATAAGTAGGAAGTTGTCAAGAAAATAGCTATTTTGGGCTGGGAGATCTTTTAAGACATGGGATAGTTGAGGGATTTTTCTGTTGTTTTCTTCCTCCTTTTCTTTCTCTCACAAATCTCACCTTGATTCCTTTTAATGGAACATGAAGCATGAAACATGCACATGTTGGCAGTGGTGTATTTGTACACTCGAAATGGGACTGCATGCTAACCCGGGAGACTTTTAATATTAGAATAGCCTGGTCATTACAGTGGGTGGGTGTGTCTGCATGAACACTGCTGTGGCTGCTGCCCAGATAAGAGCCCAGCACAAGAGCACATCCATATGAGTGTCAAGATAGGACGTTTAGGAGCAGCAGCTGTTTGTGGAAAGCCTTGCTCATGTTCAAATTTTCCTGTGCCAGCTTTGTCATACCATCGTCCCACTTGTGCATGACAGGACTCAAAGCAGCTTTCCTGAATCCACACCCTCACAACCTTTTTGTTAAGCTCATACCAAGCAGTAACTGTTATTTAAACTTTTAAATTAATATCAGTTTTCTTTTACTATAAAGAGAACAAATTCAGGGCCTCCATCTATTAGTGTGTGGGTCATAGCTAAGCATCTGAAATGCTCTGCTAAACTTTTCTCTTGAGTTTATTTGGGAGGGGTAGACAAGGATCCCTGTTCTGATCTGGTAAGTGAATGGCAAAGCATCCCAGCTTCAGGCACAGTTCCCAGAGCTGGTGCTGAACATGTTGTGCTGAAAATAAATAAATCATTCTCAGTGTGTTGTACCTCTTTCCTTTTGCAGTTCTGGGAAGTGCTTGGTGAGGAACATGGGATTGACATCACTGGGAACTATCGTGGGGATTCGCCACTGCAGCTGGAGCGAATTAACGTGTACTTCAATGAAGCTTATTGTAAGTGCTCAGCAGAGCCAACAGGAAGGGCAAAATAAGTAATTAAAAATCCCACAAAAAGCCTAAACCCCTATATATATGGATTGGACTTTCCAGAGTGGATCGTCTTTGACCACTAGCAGTAATTATTTGCATTCATTTTGTTTTGTTCCAGCCCATAAATTCGTGCCCCGTTCCATCCTGGTGGACCTGGAGCCTGGGACGATGGACAGTGTCCGGTCCAGCAAAATCGGCCCCCTCTTTCGACCTGACAACTTTATCCATGGTATGTACAGCACACTGCCGGCAAACTGACTGGAGGCAACTGTGCCAAAACAGCTGTCCCATGGAACTCCTTTAGAAATTCTCTTGTTAACTTTTTGGCTGTTCTTTCTGTAATTCTGTTCACAGGTAATTCAGGTGCTGGCAACAACTGGGCCAAGGGCCATTACACAGAAGGCGCTGAACTGATTGAAAACGTCATGGATGTGGTCAGGAATGAGTGTGAGAGCTGTGACTGCCTTCAGGGATTCCAGCTCATCCATTCCCTTGGTGGTGGCACAGGCTCAGGCATGGGGACACTCCTCATCAACAAGATCAGAGAGGAATATCCCGACAGGATCATGAACACCTTCAGCGTTGTGCCCTCACCCAAGGTATCTGACACGGTGGTGGAGCCGTACAATGCCATCCTCTCCATCCACCAGCTGATAGAGAACACAGATGAAACCTTTTGCATTGACAACGAAGCTCTGTATGATATATGCTTTAGGACATTAAAGCTCACCAATCCCACCTATGGGGACCTCAACCACTTGGTGTCCCTAACGATGAGCGGCGTCACCACCTCGCTGCGTTTCCCCGGCCAGCTGAACGCGGATCTGCGGAAGCTGGCTGTCAACATGGTGCCCTTTCCTCGCCTGCACTTCTTCATGCCAGGCTTTGCCCCGCTGACAGCTCGGGGCAGCCAGCAGTACCGGGCCCTGACGGTGCCAGAGCTCACCCAGCAGATGTTCGATGCTCGGAATATGATGGCAGCCTGCGACCCCCGCCGCGGGCGCTACCTCACCGTCGCCTGCATCTTCAGGGGCAGAATGTCCACCAAGGAAGTGGACGAGCAGCTGCTCTCTGTCCAGACCAAGAACAGCTCCTACTTTGTGGAGTGGATCCCTAACAATGTCAAAGTGGCCGTGTGTGACATCCCGCCACGAGGGCTGAGGATGGCAGCCACTTTTATTGGCAATAACACGGCCATCCAGGAGCTCTTCATCAGGGTATCCGAACAGTTCTCGGCCATGTTCAGAAGGAAAGCGTTTCTCCACTGGTACACGGGGGAAGGCATGGATGAGATGGAGTTTTCTGAAGCAGAAGGTAACACCAATGACCTTGTGTCCGAGTACCAACAGTACCAGGACGCCACTGCAGATGTGGAGGAATTTGAAGAGGTAGAAGTGGAAGCAGAAGCCAAGCCAGAAAAGGAAGCAGACTAAAAAGTATCCAAACATTGTCCAAATGAGCCTGTTCACATTCACTAACGACAAAGCAATAACCATCATCTGCATACCCAAAATACCACACTTCAGAATTTTTTCCCTGCATCTGGCCAAGTATATCTGACATTACAACACAACGCTTTTGAAATTAATGGCAGCTCTGCTTTACTGTCTTAAACTGTTGACACAGAATCTCTCCCCAAACCAATCTACTATGAAGACAAGTTGTCTCATAACAGCCTTTCCTGTAAATAGATTCACTTTTAGAATATAATCACCAGATACTGAATGTACTATACAGCTGCTGTGCCTGTGTATATAGATCAGGGTCATAAGCAATAGCAAAATATGCTGTCAGCTCATCACATTTATTTATTCTCAGGTAAACAGTCCCTTGTTGATTGTGAACTTGTTACTGGTTTAGGAACATGTGCACACCTCTAAGGCCTGCAAAGGCAGGTATCTGCAAAGGCAGTTATCTGCAAAGGCAGATAACTCTTCTGTTATCACTCCATGGACTGATGCAGATCTGCAGAAACAACAGGGGACTAATGACTGAATATGCACATTCTTATTTTAAGTACTCTAATTGTTCTCTCACATTGCTGGCTTATATTATTGCAGAGCTTGTAGTCATTATTATGGTGTGGTTTGTTTCTATTTCTAACTACAGGTTGAGTTACATTAGCACACTAAGTTGTGACATCGTGTAAAAGTTTTGGTGTGGTATTTTTTTTTCCTAGGCACTAACTACTGTAAATTTTTTCCTAGCATTCAGTACAACAAAAATGACATAGAATGGTTTGCAGCTTGTTAAAATAAATTCCATGGAAGTCACTAAAACAAAACCGTATTTTGCCTTCAGTGAAAAATTTCTTGTCATCACAGCTGTCTACTTAACAATGTATTTATAATATTCTTTTAAATAAAGATTATATACCATTCTATAAAACAGTTTTATACTTGAAACAGTTGATAGACAAAACCCCATAGTTTATTCTTGCAACAACTAACTTTGAATTACATTAATTATACTCTTAGATGAAAAGGTTTGTTATACTCTGAAGAAAGTAATGCTTCATGTTTGAGTTCAGTCTTGGTGAAGGAACTTGAAGCCAATTCTCCTCTGCACTTGGACAATGTCATCCCTGCTGTGAGGACACATAGCAGCAGGAAAATGCAAATACTTCGCCCCTAACCATACATCTCAAAGTACATCTTTGCCTCCCAGCCAAGAGAAATGTCACCCTCCATTCCTGCTTCCCAGGGAACGTGTGTCCCTCTCCCTCTCCTCCCTGTCCTGACAAAGTGTTAATGAGGACAAACAATTCAGATTCCAGTGTCTCCTTCCTCACCTCTTACATGAAACCAGGTCACCCCATTCCTGATTCACTGCTCAGGGTCTCAGACAGATTTGGAGATTAGACCCTCAGCAGCACTTCCATGGCACAATATCCTGCTTCCACTTTTCAAAATAATATACTATATTCTCTGTCGATACAGTTTTTAGCCACAATTTTTTTCCAAAGTAATCATTAAAATGTAGTCGGCAGAAAAGCTTTAAACAACAATTAAACCTGAAATATCAGCACAAACCTCAAAGAGATTTGGCTTAAAAATAAACAATGTTGCTACTGAATGTCCAGACTCTGCTAAAAGCACTCTTCTAACAGAAGTGAAAACTAAATGTCTCTGCAGAAGAGAAACTTTGTTTCAAGAGGAACAACACTTTCCACACATTCAGAAATTACATTTATTAGCACACCAATTTACATAAGGAGGCAAGTTCTACAGTTCATGTAATGACATTACACTGCAGAGTCTTGAGCATGCCTAGAGCACTGCAGTTTGCAGTCATTCACCACAGATCAGCTCCTACAAGAGATTTAAAATATGAGTTATTAGATTCAAGAGTATGTGCGAGGTACTCTTCAAGTAAAAGGTAATAATAATATTTAATCTTAGATCAGGAATAGAAGCTGTTCTGTAAAGAACAGAAAACATTTCAGCCGCTTGTGATGTATGCAATGCCACAAATAAAGGTGCAAGTACCACAAATAAAGGTACAAAGAGCCCTTTGTGACAACGAGTTTGCTTATCAGGGGAAGGAGGAATTCAGAGAGGCTGTCCGCTGGCTTAGCAAGTATGAAACGTGAATATCATAGAAAAACCTGTGAGCATCACTACAGAGCCCCAGCTGTTCTGTGTAAGCCCACAAAAAGTCTGACCAAAGCCCAAGTGGTTCAAGGCAGAGCTTGACAGACAGTACATCTCTCTTCACTAATGAGATTAAGCAGTTTCCCATCTCACACGTCATCAGGCCACAGACACCTGCGCACATTCGCACACCAGCCGCAATCCCCTCCATTCCCATGCCTGGAAATCGAGCTGATTATCTCCAGATATCGGGGATTAATGGACTCGGCAGTTACAGACCATCGCTAACCCCACCCCAGCACTACAGAGCTTCAACCCCGCGCCCAGCCCACCCCACCCACTTACATTTCACTCCTTTTTGGGTTTCACCGTTTTCACCGTGGCCACCGCCGCCCTCTCCGCCTCCGCTTTGTACTGCGGCTTCAGGGCGGCCCGCACGGCCTGGGCGCAGATCTGCGAGTACCGGATGTAGCTGCGGCCGGGGGGACAGAGGGCGGTGAGACCCAGGCCCGGCCCCAAAGCTGCCTCCCCCAGCCCCAAACCCGCTTTCCCCCCGCACCGGTGTGACCGCACCCGCCCGGCGCTCCCTGACAGCGCCTCCCCGCCAGGCCCTCACGCCCGCCCTGTCGCGGGGCTGTCGCGACAGCGGTACCTGAGCCCGGCCTGTCGCCAATACGCCACCATGGCTGCGGCTCCGCGCGACAAGGTCAGCGCGCGCCGCAGGGGACGGGCCCGCCAGCCAATCAGCGGGCGGGATCTGCTCACGCGCGCCGCCGTTCACGGGCGCGCGCCTCCGGCAGCGGCCAATCAGAGGGCTCCTTTCCGGCGCGCGCCTCCCGCCCTTTCCGCCTGACCCTCCCCGGGTTCGCCCCGCCCCTTCCGCTCGGCCCGGGCGGCCCCGGGGCCGTGAGGGGCGGTGGGAGGGGCTATGGCGGCCCCGGGTTGCGCGCGGGGCCTCGTCGCGGCTGTTCCCGGCCACAGCTGCTCGGGAAAGGTGTGTGCTCCTCCCGGTATGGGAGCGTCCCGGCACCGCCTCCAGCTCTGGCCGGCCAGGGCCTGCCTCGCTGTCCAAAACCACGGGAGTGAATGTGTCGGTTCAGTGGTTCAGAGCCGGTCATTTGCCGGAAACGCACTACATGTTAATTACCTAAAAAACATAAATTAAAGGCCAAGTTTTCTATGAGGCTCATGGCTAGTTATATAGCACATGTGTTAATTAGACATTAACTCCTTCCTCAACAGTCCTGTTGTAGTCTCAGAATCCGAGCAAGTGGTTAAAAGGGTGGTTTTTGCACCTAAGTCCATTCTTACGCCTTTTACCATCACTTCTTGATTTTTCTATAAAAGACACTAAAGAAGAAAACGGTTTATAAGCAGGTGTAGCCAGTGATTTTTAAAGAACAGACTGTTTCAATTTGCAGTGTATGGTCAAGCCGTGACAGTTCTGTCTCATCGAACACGGTGCCTTGCCATGGGCTTCCTTTGGATGTAAGACTGTTGATACGAACACCCGAAATTCAATCATTTGCTCTAAACAAATCCATAAAAGACAACATAGCAAACTAGAAGCTATGGATGCAAATAAAAAATAGTAAATTTCCCACATATAATAAGCAAGACCTTACTAGAAGACTCAAATCATATTTGCTGTGGAAGCAATTTGGTCCTAACCTAGTGTTCATTTAAATAATTAAGACAAAATACTTAAGGAGATTAAATACTGGGTTTTAAACAAATCCTTGCACTTTTATCTTGTTCTCTTACTTTCTTGCATCCGAAGTCGAGCCATTTTTAAAGCACGGAGTAATTTTCAGCTTTATTAGAGATCTCATTTAGTCCAGAACGATTGCGATTAACAATCCACACAGTAATGTCAGGAAAGAGCCACCAGAACAAAAAGAACTGTTCACCAGGTATGTCAGTCTGTCTCCAGCATACAACAGTAAGATCTGGACCAGTGATCTGTATTTTTTTAACTGATAAACAACTCTGCTCCTATACAATTTTGGGTTAATTTCTTAAACCCACATATTGCAATTCTTCCTACTTAATTTTAAAGAAATAAGTAGTGTAAACAGGGCAGAAAATTCTTATTTCATACATTAATTTTCTTCCTTTTTTGTGTGTGAACCATATCCTAATTTTGTGATAGACATGGCATATTGGAGCAAAGCTTTCCAACTTGCAGAAATTAAATCAATTAAAAAATATTTGTTACAGCAAACATGTCTCTGTGCTTTTAGCACAGACGGGTGCCAGTGTGATGATATTGAAAGGAAACGTATTTGGTTTTGAGGCCGCAATCATAACAATGATAACAAAAAATTCAAGACAGCACCAAAGATTTTGGGAAGCCCCCCTGTGCTACCTAAGCAGCGTATTTGATGCAAGACAAGTAAGTAACTGCAGTACTTACATACATTGATAAGGGGCTGTTACATACAAGTGCTTCTTTAATTAGCAATAGGATTATTTTAAGCCTCATGGGCAGCCCAGGCCACAAACATGGCTTGGCAGAAAAAAATCATGCCAGCAGAGTAGGACATTTTCTTTCAGCTTGACACATCCTTCTATTCCTGCCCCATGGGTTCTCTGGTTCCTCTCCCTGAGCCATTTCTCACCTGCTTTTTGCTCCACAATTTTCTTCTTCCACCACATCTTCTGTCTCTGTACCTCTCTGTGAAATGCCTCTGCCTGCAATTCTGTGAAGTTAGCTCAAATTTAAATTCATGATGGAGATACACAACCTGGATGCAATTATTTACACATTTAGCTCTATTTACTGTTTCTTGGTCATGATAGATAAACAGCATGAACTGAAAAAGCTAAACCTTTGGGAGAGGTACCAACCATGCTGAGGCAGACTGGATATCAATCAGTGACAGAAGCTGTGCTCTACAAAAATTCCAGGATAAATGTTGATGTTTATGCAGCTGTTTCAAGGCACCATTATAGATTTGTATGACCTGTTTTCATGCCCAGTTTAGATGCCAGGAGATACTTTGTAAAGCTCTGAACTTTCCTCAGGTAAGAACTTTCAGAGAGAGAACATAGGAGAGAGCAGATAAAGGAGAGAAGTTTAGAAGGATAGGGAGGTTGCAGGGAGAAGGGGCTAAGTTAGGAGGGTTAGATGCAGAGATCGAGAGAAGCCGCTGCGGTGCGATTAGCGACATCCAGAAATGTGAGCGTGGAGAGGTCTGGGGGAACTAAGGATGTGAGGTTAGACATGTCCAGAGAAACTGAGGAAGTGAGGGAAGAAGCATCCTGAAAGGTGAGGTTGGAGACATCCAGAAAAGGTGTAGAGGTGAGATTGGACACGTCCTCAGGAGTCGATGAAGATAATCCAGAGGAGCGCTGAAACACGAAATAGTTAAAATCGGTGAGGTCTAGAGATTCTGATGAGGTGGAGGAGCTGTACTCGGAGACACCTGGTGAGGATGGAGGGATTGTACAGGAAAAGTCCAAGGAAGCTGAGGAGGAAACATCTGTGGAGGACGAAGAAGCGAGACTGGAGAGGTCTAGAGAGAAGGAAGAAGTAGGGCTGGAGAAATCTGTGGAGGATAGAGAGGTGACACTTGAGAGATCTAAAGAGATTGAAGAACTGTCGCCAGACTGATCCAGGGAGCCTGATGAAGTGAGACTTGATAGGTCCAGTGAAACTGAAGAGGAGAAACTGGAGCGCTCCCAGGAATCTGAAGAGGTGAGGCTGGAGAGCTCTAAGGAAATTGAAGAGGAGGTACGGGAGAAGTCCGAAGAAGCTGAAGATGTGAGACTTGAAAGGTCCAGAGAGGATGAAGAAGTGAGACTGGAGAACTCCACAGAGGATGAAGAGCTCAGACTGGATAAATCCAATGAATCTGAAAAGGGGATTTTAAAGAGTTCCAAGGAGGCTAAAGTCTTGACACTGGAGGGGTCCAGGGAGGCCAAAAAAGTGAGACCGAGTAGGTCCAGGCAGGTTGGAGAGACGACACTGAAAAGCCAAATAAATCCCCAACATGACGGGTGTTAAATCAGGAGTATTTTAAACTAAAGATTTCTATTATCACACTGAAACAGAAAGACAGTATGACCCCCCACAAGATTTTTTTGAAAATAATGATTCAAACTGTGGGCTTGGTCTCTTAGTAGTTTCTCTTTTGGTGCAGAAAAGCTCCAGTAATAAGAGCTCACAGAGTTACTGAGAACATTGTGCCTTTCCAGGGGACCAGTACAGAATCACACGTACAGTTGCAGTCAGTCTTCTCTCCTGGCACGTCTGTCCTTGTTCGACCAGATTTATTTTTCTGCGTAGCACGTGCAGGATTTGGTTTTGGAAGCTAACAATGTTCTAAACTGAGTCTGTGTCTGAGAAATATAACAGGCAGTTCTAATTGTTATTCAGATAAAAAGAGGTCTTATTTTGTTACCTTTCTTCTATACCTCTGGATATAAAACCTGTATAATAACAATAATTTTTTATTTGTGGCAAAGAAATAATTATTTATTTAGTTTGAATTAATAAAAATATTCTAAAGAGAAGTGGTGATAGAAGGCAGACGTGATTAAAAAGGGAACAGAACAGCTTAAATTTCAGTTCCAAAAGGTGCATCTAATTATAGCGTGAGTAGATCAAGAGGCTGATCCACAGCTGCCTTCTCTCGTCTCCAGACTGTGCTGCAAAGCACAGAGCACTCGAAACCTGCGGCTGCCTCTCCAGACAGGCACAGGAAGGCACATAAACCTCTTCACAACTGCATTTTATGGACCAAGAAAGTGCAAGATACAGGTACAGGAAGCTGCAGCTTCTCAGGTGAACACACCCCAGCTTTGCCCCTGTTCTTACACAACCCATGTCCAGATGAGTGTGTAATGGATTTAACATAATCACCATGGGTGCAACTCCCACCCAGGTCACCTCTTAACTGAAGCAAGTGCCTGCTAAACAGGCACTGACATTGAATGGTGTCTTACAATGCAAACATTAAAATTGTGGGGATTTACCACATTGCAATCAGTACCGCTCTAAAAAAAGAGCTACTTATATACCAATGATGAGACCCTCAAAAGTTCTTGAATATATTAATATTTATAGATAATGCTTCTGTAATTTTAGAGCTGTTGCAACATTGTTGCGATTATTTCAAGAGTACAATGTTTATAGATAAAAAGGCAAAACAGATGAATTTTTCCAACTGTGCATAATTTATGATGAAATTATAAGTTTGCTTGCTGCCCTGTATTCTTAATAAAAGTAGTTAACCCCTTAAAAATCCCTTGCTATCTAAAAACAGTATAATTTTGTGACTGCTGTCCTTAATCTCAAGGGTTTCTCAAGTGCATTTTACAGGGGAGAACAAATATTAAAAAAAAGAGGCAAATTACAATACAATAAAAAGCTGGTGTCCAACAGGCTATAAATTCCATCATCTCTTCACTGAGTTCTTTCTGTCTTAATTTAAAATAATGAAGTTGTCGCACTTTTTCCTATGAAATAACACTGTCAAGAAACACAGAATTATGGTCACCACTGTATAAAATGTAGAGGTCAGTAAATGTTTCCTACCTTGGATAGCTGTGGATTTACCTCCTTTCTCTGCCTGGGTAAGCCATACTGGGCTGTGCTGGTAAAGCCCTGCTGTTCTCTCTGCTGCTGACCCTAATCTGCTCCACAGCCACTGGAAATGATGCCATGCTGATGACAATACAGGTCATCTTCTGGTAAATCTCCTGTCTAAGCACAGCACTGCACGGAGTGCCAGCAAAAACCTCTCTGAAATCAGCTCTAATCTTAAGAGTTCTGTGCTGTTTCCTATTACAGAACAGCATTTTGAAGGTTAGTTGATGAAGATATTAATTTTCAACTTTCGGACACCTGGATTCAAAGTAAAAATAATTTTGCAGTGTCATCCAAGTTCTCAGCTGTCCATTCTACAAAATCTGGCATAAACAACCTGTGGAGGGACCCAGGACCTGCAGAGCAGAAGTCAGGTACACTCAAGTTTTTAAAAATCTTGTGCATTACTTCCTCTTTTCATGTGTTTCATAACTTGTGTTACTTTTTAAATGTGGTTATAACAAAACAGCATGATGATGTAAGGTATTTTGTCCACAGCTGATGATCATGGTCCTCCTAAGGTAAGCAGTTCAGCTTGGTTGTAACACGTAGCCTTACCTTTAGAATAATTCAGTGCTACAGCAACATGTAAAGCAAAGCTATCAAGTTATTTAAGATAGAAATTACCAGGTCCTGTGCAAATGAAAGAACAACCTCCACCTTAAGAAATGGAAGGATTCTAAAATGACTCACTGCTTCCACGCAAGCTCTTTATCAGCACTCTTCAGTTCTTCCATAAACGCGAACGTCAACAGGTTGCTGACCTCCCCTTTGAACCAATGCTGCTGGGGCAGGGGATTGGGAATGTTGCAGTTATGACACAGTGGGTGCTTATGTTTACTCTATATGACATTTATTGGAAATACAAATGCGAATACAGACCACAAGAGACAGATCAGCAATGCTGTAGGAAATGGTGGTTAAAATTTTTCTGCTTTTTTTGCAAGCAAACCCCTGGCTGACACTGGCAGTTCACTGCTGTCTGAGCAGGTGCTGACACCCTTTGGTGGGCAGGGATCCATCAGAGTCCACAGCACTGATTTGTCCACGTCACATTCCTCCACCTCTGCCTCTCCACTTCCCGTGTCCCTTCCCCTTTTTTTTGATCCTTCTTTCCTCCTGGTCCTTCACTTCTGTCCCTCCAGCTGCAGCTGCTTCCTCTTCCCCACCTCCTCCATTCCTTCCAACCCTCAGAACCCAACCCCCAGCTCCTGTGCACTGCCCCTCTCACAGCAGTGTGGTGCATTCATCCACAGCAACCCACATCCACTGCAGTGAATCTCAACACAAATCTCAGCCCAAGAGTGAAAATCTTTCCACAGGATGGATTCTCCACAGCAAACTGTGAAATCTGACTGCTAGTTAAAGCCAGATTTGCAGACAAGCAGAGTTATTAAGAACCAAAAAAGACCACAGCAGCTGTGAATCTGCATTTTAGGATACGCATTTCAATAATAAAAGCCACTCACTCCAGGGTACTTCTTCACCTTCACCTCTCTCATTTTAGATAACTCACCTCATAGTTCTAAAATACAAACAGACCAGAAAGTTTCAGGAATTGGCCAGAATTAAAACAAAATTTTATTTAAAAAGCGCCACATACAGAAAGCCATACTCTGACAATGAGAATGAGAATGCAGGCATATAAATAAAAGAGAAGGAAGAAAATGATGAACTTTCCAGATGTTGTTGAATGCCTGTAAAAATTAAACAGTAAGGCTTTTTTCAGTGGCAAGGCCAAACTGTGAGTTTACTACACAGTCCTTAGTGCAGAAAAATTTGGAAATGAAAAAACTGACTTTAGAATATCAAACGATGCTAATGGCTGAGCAAACATACAAAATAAGTTTCAAGCTAAGCATTTTTATCAGAAATGATGGTACAGTTTTGCAGAAGTTTCACATACACTTTTAAAATTGAAATGTTATTTCAGTTGTAATAATCTCCTGTAAAAGTATGGCAAACCTCAATGACTAATTAGTAAGGTAGTCTCAAACCATTTCTGTTTAGAAAAATATTTAGAATGGTTAATTTTTAAAAGTTATATATCTATATTCCTGTTTTCTTCCCCCAACACAAACCTTACAGAAGTGTTCTCATTTGTTTACCAGTTAAAATAAGCTCTGGTTCTCTATATAGCAGACACTACTTAACAGGCAATTTGATATACCAGAAATGACATGCAAAATCAAAGATGCTGGGCCGGGTGACATTACAGTTCATAAAGGCTAAGAGAGTCTTGAAATCACCTGCAAGCTTAGAATCAAAATTCCAGGAAAAGCCTTGGGCACCAAAATACCACCATCAGCTACTTCTGGGCTGTGCCTTTGCATTTTTCTTTTCACACTGAAGGAGCCTCGTGGTCCAGAGAGTCCCGGTGAGGTGCCCAGGACTACCAGCAGAGTGGCACACGGTGTGAGGTGCCAAGGGCTGACCTTTGAGCTCCCGCAGAGAATGTCTGGTGACAGTACCAAGAACCTACAATGAGTACCAGGAAACACAGACTGGAGAACACCAAGTGAAACCCTGAGAATACAAAGGGCCTTGTACTGTGAGCAGATTCATTCAAAAGGTGAAGGGACCTGAACTCAGAACACTGGCTAAATTAAGGGACAACACAACATCCAGTGGATGCAGCAGGTTATTTCTGGAGCGTGATCAACTCAATGAGTATACTGTTAGATATTACTTCCTCTTATGTTTAGGTATCTCCTTAGCCACCTTCACAAAGGTTTTTTAGTCTTTAATTGGTTCTTTGAAGTGAACACCTACTACTGTATCAGCTTACAAGATTTTAAGGCTCTGTGCTTATTGTACCTTTATATAATGGGCTTCTAGAAATGGAGATACTTATTGTAGAAGTTTAAGATAAAATTTGATCTTAAGGTACTGCATGCCCAGCTCATTAATGTTGCATTTAGGAGCAGGATTTGGGTCTTGGTAGGCAGGTAAGAGACACTTTGATGTTTTACCTATAGTGACTGAAAAACAATTTGAGTACCATGTTAGTTCAACCAGTCAAGTTAAAAAGCTTATCAAAAAATATTTTGTACATTCTTCTATATTTCAAGCATCAAGTAATAAGCTTTCTGTTAAACCAAGTCGTATCACACAACTGTCAAAAATCAACAAGAAGAACAATGCTGGAACAACCATTCTGCTTAATTTTGGGCTTGGTCCCAAAAGAGGTAGTCCGTAAGTCACACAAAAAAATAAAAGTTAGCCTAACATGCCAGTGTCCTCCACCATATGCAGCCTCAGCACTAAATGAGGCTATTTCATATCTGCAATCATTATAAGTTAGTGCTCATGTAAATACAGGAACTACACTTGAGAATTATCTCTTTATCTGTAACCGCTTCGGTCCAGCTGACCCAATATATTAAATAGCCTTTGAGCCTCAGCCTTAGTAAGAATTCAGCTTTTCTCCAAATTAAATTTATAACCTGCCTAATACACACACCCTTTAAATAACAAAGGATACATGTATTTAGGCCTGGAGAGAAGCTGCAGGTCATTAAGCCTCGTTAGTGATACAGGTCTAAGAACTATCATCATTTCTCTACAAATGCTGCTGCTGCCATCGAATTCCTCATGGTTCCTCTTGCTGAAGCTGCAAACTCTTCAATTTCAGCATTCAGTCTTTTAATTACCCATTCCAATGCTTCACGGCCCTACAGTTAAAGAAAAGTTTATCAGTGTGTAAATCTTAGTAAATAAGTAAATCAGTTTAATTCTTACTGAAAATGACTGAAGACACAGTAGTTGAAAAAGGAAGGAACAGAAATACATGCCTCTGATATTTGTTATTTCAATAACTGGAGTACTGCTGGAACATGTTCTGCCTTTCAATTCCTTTTATCAGCAGTTCTCACATTATGATCCACAAAAGACTTTTTATCTGGACTGCTTTATCGCTCTCGAGCTGAACTCGAGATATCTTTGGATTGCCAGAGGACAGACTCTCAACTAAATTACTGTTTCATTGCTCCCACGTAAGTATTTCAAAACTGTCTGAATGTAGATCTTTTTTTGACAGCAAAAGCGAATAGATTGCATCAAGAGGGCAGCAAAAGAATGACAGTGTCACACTGCTGAGTGAGTGGAGATGTTTTTTCCAGTGAAGATTTCAGAGACGTTATCTCCATTCAGAGGAGGAAAAAGAAGAGGAAGTTCAGCATGCTGAGCATTCAGTCTCTACAGTAAAGGCAGCAGAACTATGTGGCCCCTTCCTAAGACTGCTGACAAACCCCAAAAGTAAAACAGAGATTTTTATTCCTTTTGACATTCAGCCAGTGACCACACATTTTACACAAAGGCCATACTTACTTTTTTAGCATTGGAAGAAATTGTGTTTGCCATTAGCCCTTCTAGGTAACTGCTGAGACTGACACCTTTTACAGATATTATTGCTTCTTGTGTCAGAATGGTTCTGAAACAGAGAGCAGGAAACTGAATTACTCTGAGTAGTTTAAAAAAGAAACTCACTCCTCCCCAACAAGTACACTCCCTCATCAGCTTTGTGTATAACACAGAACTTCTTGCCCCCTAAAGACAAGCGACTTCCACACTGTGTAACTGCTTTATGCTTCTACTTATAAAATGAAGCCCAAGAGTGCCCGCTAAGTCCATGTCTCCCTTTGTGGCACTCAGCCATTTCCATCTTTAGCAGCAGGATGTTAAGAGTGGAAACAGCAGACTTGGAGTTAAACTGTGTTGGGAAAACAGTATTAAAACATCCCCTTCAACAACAGTGATTGAACATTTCTGACTGTCACGACAGAAAAAAACTCCTATGTTACAATTCCTAGAATGATCCTTCAGAATTATCCCCACTTCCAGCAGTATAGACTCACTAAGCTCTGAGTTGCCTTAAAAGCCCCAAGTAATTACCAAAACACAAACCTACAAAATCAGAGGCTAAAGGCACATAAATGTGCTTTCTAGAGCAGATCTGTGCTCAGGCTGTCAAAGAGATCAGAAACAAGGAGCTGGAAATTGCAGACGTACACGAACTCAGTTACAGACAGGACACTCCCTGAAAAGCTGAGCTGGACTCCAGCACAGCATGACCCAAAGTCTGCCAGTGACTCTGCAGAACCAACGTCACTGCAGGAAGTGACAGCCCATTTAATCCTGTTTTGGACAATTAACTGTAACAGAGGCCACGTAAACATCATCTTCTAATCAAGGGAAACCATGGACATTTTCAAAGCAAAGTCTAGTAGTTGTGGGCAATCTCAGAGCAGGGAGGTACTTACTTGTGTGGTTCATGAGGGTGTGGTTTATAGACAAGCCTCTCATCTACTGACACAAGGTTTGTAAATGAAATCTGTAGAACACAGGACAGGATTACCCCTTGATACAAATAACACACAGAGTACTACAGAGAGCAAAACGTTACAAGATTAGGAAACAGCCACAGTGGACAGACACCTAAAGGCTTTAAAACATTTTTTTTTAACACCACCTCCACCCCCCAAACTCCTCCTGCTCATCAGTATGTTCACATGGTTCAGTCCTGACAAGTTCCAAGAGCCAAGAAGCTCCTTCCTGAAAAACAGAACTGATCAACTATAACCACATTACTTAAACCTTTAACTCATTTTGTTCTAATGCAATTTTCAAGTTGTTTTCAGGATGATTTCCCTTTTCAAGTGTACAAGGTGCTGTTATACTCTGTGATCCATCTCAGTGGCACAAACACAACTACTTACATTACAGGATTTAAGCTCCATTGTTTTCTTCACGGGGTCAACAACAGAGTGCTCCTGCACATATGTCCTTGTTCTGGAGGTGCCGATGAGCTGGGGGACAGGCAAACAGAGATGGCATTAATTCCACTACCCCACTGCAGTTTTTCGTGTCTTCAAATACACAAGTAGTGGTTATTGCATCGAACAGACACCAAGAGAACACAATTAGGATTTAGCTTAAAGCTACTCAGATGAGGTAGATCTCAATTTCCAGATGGAAGCAGTCTCAGATCCAGGCAACTTTTGGCTATCAAAGTCACTGTGTGCTGCTGTTGAGCTTTCCTGATACATAAATGCTTAAACCATTAAAGTTATGAAATAATACACGTCAATTACAACAGCTGGCTCAGGAGCTTCCCGTCCCTGCGGCGTCCCTTTCTGGCCTATGACACAATACGCACCGATTTCACAATGGAAGGGATTCCCCACTCCGTGCTCAGGAGTCTGTGGCTGTGCAACTTCCCGCTGGGATCCACGTGTCTGTCCAGGACATCGACGCCCACCACGCTGGGGTTCATGGGATTGGGATATTTCTGCATGGCAGCTGTCATCACAGTTTCCCAGGGGTGACTGCCCAAACAGAACCAGGACACTAAGTTGCACACCTCTGTTTTCAACAGGATTATATCTTTCCCTGGAGAAAAACCTATTTCGCTGACTAGGCAGTGCACACGAACATCACATATCCAACACACCTTATTAATTAGGTGTCCTGAGTTCTAGTCTAACTTGGTAAGAATGTTCTCCCTGTCACACAATGGCAAAAGACTGCACTTTATCCAAATTTCAGTAATATTGGAGTGATCTATTAAGTTGCTACTTCCCTCTAACGAGTACTCTCTTCGGATTATTTTTAACACAGGTGTTCTGGAGCACTTGAGCCCTGATACCATGAAGGGCCTCCTCGTGTTTCGGCCAGCGCTGCCCCGGGAAGGCGGGGGCAGCACAAGGACGCTCCTCGGTGCCGACAGCGCGGGTGGCTCCGCACGGGTACAGCCCCGCCGGCTCCAGGAGCCTGCCCCGGCCCGTGACCCCGCGCCGGCAAGGACGCGCGGGGGAAGGTCAGGGGCGGCGAGAGACCGCGGCCGCCGGAGCGGGGCTGCGGCGCGGAGCTCCCGGGGGGCGGCCCTGGCGCGGCGCAGCCCCCGCAGCC